>CM060437.1:124785541-125193041 GCA_030545235.1 Helianthus tuberosus
TTTAATGTAAAGTGAGGCACTTATTAACTCCGCGGACATTCACAATGTCAGTAGCTTGCTGTCTTCTCCCTCACAGCGCATTCCTTTTGAAAGCAGGGGTTGCCAACTGAAAAAAAGTAGACCTATATTCACCAGCTGTCTTTCTTTCAGTTCCGTTCCAATTTAACCTTAATAGGTGGGCTGGGATACTAGCAGGGAAGAGGAATTAAGTAATCGCTTTTCAAAGCTCTTTACCTAATTCGTGTGTCACCACTGAGATGGTTGTTGTTCGAAGATTTACCGTAAATAATAGAATAGGTTGATGAAAACGAATCTTATTAGTTTCCTCTTATAGTCTTACCAAGGTGTAGCGTTATAGTCTTACCAAGGTGTAGCGCATAGCCATCTACTTGTATGCGAAGGCTGTTAAGCTGTTGTATAGGAATGCAACCTATCCCCCTCCTATGAAAACCCTATCAAAAAAGAATCCTATGGAACTAGACACCGGAAGATAAGAGGATGGAAACAAGATGTTAGCAAGCCTGCTAGACCGTGTTTACTCATGCTTTGGTTACTACCCATCCTCAATTGTTTTTTGCTAGCTATCCTAGCAGTTACTAGATGCTGACTCATTCCCTTGAATTATTCTCTTTTGTTTTGCTCCCTCACACCTTGAAGAAGAGCTGATCTTTCCAGGTCCATTCGAAGCTGTCCGTTGCCATAGAGAAATGATCCCACAACTTGGGTTACAAAGTGGAACGATCCACTCCGCGCTTTCACCTGTACCATATTCTTGCTTGTTATTCTTCAGGAATCTGCTCTAAAGACCCGAAAGCAATGAGGTGCTGGTTCTGCGTGGGTTGGATAGCTCACCGGTCATGGGGGAGACTCCCTAGACATTTAGCATTGGTTCCGGAGGGTAAAGTGATCTCACATCGGCTAGGAAGAGATTGCAGGACAATCTATGGGATACGGAATAAAATAGACTCATTTCAGCAAGGAAGAGTAAAAAAAGCGAAAGAGGCTTTAGTTATTTAGCTGTACTTTGAGGGAAACCAAGATGCTTGGGAGAAAGGTTGAGGGTTCAGAGTACCTGATAACCCCGCTAGGACTAGAAAGGGAAGGAGCACCGGGCCTACCTTTACTCGAGATCTCCTGTGTAATAGCGGGACACTTCGACGCTAAAGAAGCAAGTAAGGATTGCTGTACTGAGCTAAGGATTGCTGTACAGAGCTACGGATATACTTCTCAGCAGTTTACCAATTGCTTCGCTATAGTGACAACGTACCTTTGGTGGATAAACTTCTATGAAAAAAGGCTAGAATAGGTAAGATAGTTGGAAAGCCAGAGGCTAGTGAAGGGCTTGACTAAGGATTTCTTACCCTGTCTCTGCAAAGGCTTGTTAGAACACTCATCACCTATATGGGGCAAAGGGTGTCTACCTCAAGTAGGGTTTACAACCCTGTGTCGCTTTCGGGTACAGGTTCCCTTTGTTGAAGGTCGTTCGAGCTTTTCCTGGGAGTATGGCATGGGTTACTTCAGCGCCTGGTACTCGAACATTAGCTCGAGGTATGAGTTGATAGAAAAAAGCTAAATGCTCTTAAGATCGTCTCTCTGTCTGCATTGTTGTGGTACCTAGGCTTTCTGACAGATCTGAGCGTGCTATTACGCATTCAATCTTCTTGACATAAGTACTAGGTTATCAAAGTGCAAGGAACGTATCCGGCATAGCTACAGGAGAACATTTCCCTTTATCAAAGTGCTATTACGCCACCATCTGTCTGTATTGAATGCCACCATCTGTCTTGTTGGGATTGAACCCTATCAGAGGAACAGATAATTAAAGCAAAAACTGGATCAGCGCAGTGGATCCAGAATAAGCAGTTGTTAGGAACAAATCTCTCCCCTTGAAGGTTATATTCAACATCTGCTGACCTCCTATCTACTGATCATACAAGCCACTGACCGTCAAACTGCTGCTCAAGTAAAGACCTGATGAAGACTAAAGCTCTGCTGATTCAATCTACTGCCTTGAGTCAAGCACTGCTGATCCGGACAAGTACTGCTGGGTTCACAGCAGTGGAAGGATGCAGCAGCTGTTCTATAGTCTGTTTGTAATATAATGTAATAGCAGTAGTTAGCATAGCAGTGTTTGTATTGATCAGAGGTTAGAGTTTGTTAGGAGGTTAGATGTCACTTTCATGGTGACGTCAGCATTAGATGCTCAGTGGTTTGCTAGTGCCTATAAATAGAACAGTGCTCTGTACTGTTCTATTAGCTCTTTGCAACACCGTCTTCTTTGCACGAACAAACATTGAGCTCTGGCTGAGGGGGAGTTTGTATCAAGCATTACTTTGTAATCGTTGTTGAAATTAAATTCAATCTTTCGGTTCATAGTGAAAAGTGTTTTGATAAAAGCAATACTCTCGTTTGATTGTATGCAAAGTTTGTTTCCATCTTAATTCCGCTGCACACTCATCCATTTCCATCTTAATTTCAAACGTAAAATACAATCAAAACCAAACTTAGATCCAACATGTCTGTATAGAAAGGAGTCATTTCCACGCTAGCCACCTTTGTCTGTATTGAATGGAGTCATTTCCACGGAGGTTTCTTCTCAGCTTTCTTGCTAGTATTAGTGTTTCTTGGAGGCTTTCTTTTATTCTTTGTGTTCTTAGTTTCCATATCAGTATTGGTATTCTGTTTAGTGATCTCTTCAGTATTCTCTTTATCTGAAAGAAGTCTTTCCATCTGTATGATTTTTTCATAGAGAATGGTATGATCACTTTGATAACGATTCACTTCATTCCTTAGAGAGAATACAATTTTTTCGCCACTGCGGGGGTTTATGTTAGACAGATCTTCTACATGTATAGGTTTAGTATCAATCCATTTATTATTACTATATACAGGTATCCTCTTTGTACCTCAAGTTCTAAATAGAACAGATTTCTTTACAACTATTCAGGATTATATGAAAAAATACCCTATCAATGTATGGGTTTATGATCGAATTCACAAGAAGAGGCGTCAGGTTACTCTTAGAGTCCCTTCGGAAACTAGAGATAAAAGGAAGACTCAAGTATCTACCTTCGTCAATTTCATTCACCAAAAGGGTGCATATATTGCTATGAATGTTATTTTGGAAATGCTTAACCAGGGATCCCCCATGTCACACCCCCAAAATCCACCTGCGGAGTACTACCGCTTGGAGGCGTGACTGACCAGGATCCAGCCACCAATCATATTGAACAAGCATATAAGTAGTTATAAAATCCAACCAATACAATTGGTGTACAAGCAAAACATAGTTTAAGTTGCCAGCGGAAGCATAATGTTTAAAACCAAAACATAAGTTTAATTGTTCAAAGTTTAACATGGCACACAACTGTCCATGTCCCACAACGACCCTCTTCCATGCAAGCTCCAGCTAGGTACCTAAAGACCTGCAAAGCATGTAGTAACGAGTCAACAACAAGTTGAGTGAGTTCACAGTTGGGTGTTCGTTTTAAGTTGTTTCGAAAACAGTTTCCTTTATCTGGCATCCTGCCGTGGGGGTTACCTCATAGTTTTTTTTTGGGTAAAGGGTTACCCCGGTGATTTTATATATTCACAACCAAAAAAACACAAGTAGTGTAGAGAGCCTACACTAGTTCAGTCATAGGACATGCCCTATGACAGTACAACCAGAAAAAACAAACCAAAACAAAAACAACCACTAACCAGGAACGCCACTAGACAACCACTTTCTAGACAAAACTAACACATATAATAACCGTTAATCAGTTGCCATCATATTGCAATTCGGAACCCTTGATCTCCCAATCCCCAAGCAACCGTGGGGGTTACCCCATAGTTGAAAAACGTGATTTGTTTATTCCCGGTTACCCTGGCAATTTAGCCGTGGGGGCTACCCCATGTTAGTTATCTGGCATTTCGGCCGTGGGGGCTACCCCATGTATACACTAGACTCGTTACCATATCGACTGCTGACTGTAGTCATGTTTATGTGCCCTGAAACTGTCAATGTCTATCATCATTGACGTGCCCCAGATCCATTAGTTCACGCCCGTCCTCTGCGGCACGGTGTGAGGTTTGTCAGACCTAAATAGCGCTATCTAACTAATGACCCGCTCGCCATTGGCCCGGCGATTAAGTCGATATAAAAGGAGGGACTTCGTGATAGAGTTTTGGTCTAGTACGAGTTATCTGTCCATGAGGACGAGGAATTACATTCCTGAACCAATGCTGTCCTACCCAAGGAGGACGAGGAATCCACGTTCCTTAACCCCATCCCCAAACCCCTGGGAATCCCATGCTTTGTAGAGGGTGTGAACTCACCTTGGTTTGCTCGGCAGATACACAGAAAGGTCAATCAAGTTGTAAGTGGTCAACTACGTCCTAACATAGATACCATTCAAGTCAGGTTCATATCCAAGTAGTGCACGTATGTTCTACACGTATACTAGCAAGTTGCATACAGGTATTTTTTTTTTTTTTTGGGTAAAGGGTTACCCCGGTGATTCTATATATTCACAACCAAATAAAACAAGTAGTGTAGAGAATCTACACTAGTTCAATCAAGGGGCATTCCCCGTGAAAGTAAACCAAAACAAACCAAACCGACATAAAAAAACAACCAAAAGGAAAAACACCTAGACAAGACTTCTAGACTGTCCAAAGACACAGCTATTCATCCCCCATCATCGTCCTTTTCTCTCGTATGGATCTCCCATTCTTCAAGAACTCTGCGCACCCTAACGGTATTCTTCAGTTTTGCTCCCATTAACTTGTACCGATCTGTTTTCACAATTACTTCACTAACCGTCTCAGGAGGTCTTAATTGGTTTCTGAACAATCTGGCATTCCTCTCTTGCCAAATACTATACGCAGCAGCAGCTACAAGTAATTTAGCAACATAAGTATCGACCTGCTTTTGTTGCGCACGAGAACAAAGCCAGCTAACAATCTCACTCCATTTTGCCGAAACCGTATCCATCCCCACCCTATTTCTCACTGTACACCACACTTGAGAAGCATACTTACATTCGAAAAACAAGTGCTTGTGAGAATCAAAATTCTCATAACATAATAAACAGCACATCATGTTCATGTTTTTTCTCCGAGCGAAATCCCATTTCAGAATTTTATCTTGAGTGAGAAGCTTACCTTTCATAATCAGCCACATCATGAAAGCATGTCTCGGAATACACTGGCCGAACCACACAATTTTACTCCAATCGACTTCCGGTTCTCTATGCCGAAGAGAATGCCATACCCCCAAAGACGAGAACTCATTAACATCATCACCATCTTTCCATAATAATCTATCCACTTTTGCAGCCTCCAAATGAACTTGATCAATCTGATTAAGAACCGGAAATAAATCCCTCCAAGCCGTAGGCCACAACCAAGCACCATTAGAATACACATCAGCCACGGAGTTATCCAACCTGAAATCTGCATCCGCAATGTTTCTGGCCGACACAAAATCAGCCAGAGGCCCCAAAACACTCCAATTATCGAACCATGCTGAAGTATTAAAACCATTACCCAACTCCGACCAAATATGCTTCCTAACCAATGGCCGTAATTGAGTGATTTTCCGCCAAGACCAACAACTGTTCGAAGGGGTTTTGCTAACCCAAAAACTCTTATCTTTTAACCGGTACGAATATATCCAATCCACCCATAGAGAGTCACGCTTCGAAACAATACTCCAAATATGAGAAGACATTAAAGCTTTGTTCATATCTCCAATTCGTCTAATACCCAATCCCCCTTCGTATTTAGGCGTACAAACCAACTTCCAAGACACTTTAGATTTACCTTTGCTGAACGAAGAATCCTGAGACCATAAGAAATTTCTCATTTTAGCTTCTAATTCCTGAATAATCCGAGCTGGTAAGATGAAAACCGATGACCAGTAAATATGCATAGAGGAAAGAACTGAAATAATAAGTTGAAGCCTTCCTGCAAATGATAAAAGTTTATTCCTCCAATGCATAATGTGTTTTTCCAATCTCTCCACAAGCACCCGACAATCATTGTAACCAAGCCTAGCCGAAATGAGAGGAACCCCCAAGTACTTCACGGGTAATTTTCCTTCCGTAAAAGGCATAATATCCAGAATAGCTTGTTTAACATGTTCTTTAACATTACAAAAGAAAATCGTGCTTTTTTGGTTACTAGGAACCAATGCGGACATCTTGGTGAATTTCGCAAGAGAAGACATAATACAATTAGCTGAATTCACTTCCCCTTTTGCAAAGAGAAATAAGTCATCCGCAAAACAAAGATTTATAATCTGCTGCCTTTCACATCTGTTATGGAACTTAAACGAAGAATCAATTCTGACCGAATGATGAAGAATACCAGTTAAGACCTCCATAACGAGAGTAAATAAATAAGGGGACACTGGATCTCCTTGCCTCAACCCACGCTTACCTTTGAAAAATCCATACACCGTGCCATTAACACAGACCGAAAATGAGGTCGTTGAAACACACGTCATAATCCACCCAACCATGTTGCTATGAAAACCAAACCCATTTAGAACAGTTCTAAGAAACCTCCAATCGACCGTATCATACGCTTTCTGAATATCTACTTTAAACGCACATCTAGGAGGACCCACTTCTCTGTGATAATTATGCATTAACTCTTGGGTTAAAAGAATGTTATCCGAAATTTTCCGACCAGGAACAAACGCAGATTGGTTGATGCTAACAATGTCTTTTAGAGCCCCTTTAATTCTTTCTGAAATAGTTTTACTGATGCATTTATAGAAGACATTACAACAAGCAATCGGACGGAAATCAGTAACACTTGTAGGAGTCGAAACCTTAGGAATAAGGACAATAAGAGTATGGTTCATTTCCCGAAGCATATTACCAGTCTCGAAAAAGTCAATAATGGCTTTAGATACATCCGTGCCAACCAGAGACCACGCACTTTTGAAAAAAGCCGCGGTATAACCATCCGGCCCAAGAGCTTTGTCATTACCAATAGAAAACATAGCTTTTCTGACCTCCTCCATTGTTACCTGTCTAACCATATTAGTAGCAACATTATGAGATAATCTGTGAGGAAATAAATCTGGAGCCGACTCCAACGAAATATCACCTTGAGAACCAAAAAATTTCTCATAGTGCTGAACAAATGCTTTATACACCATATCACCTTCATAAGTAGTCCCACCTACATCTTTAATAATCTCAATCCTGGTAAAATGATTTCTCGCTTTCAAAGAAGAATGAAAAAATGCAGTGTTCATATCACCCGCCGCTAGCCAATCTACCTTTGACTTTTGTTTCAAGAAACGCTCCTCATCCAACAACGCCTCCTGTAAATCACGACTAATAGCAGCCTCTTCAGCCCGAATATCGACGTTTAACGGGTCCTGATCAATGTTTTGTTGAATCACATCCAGTTTCGATCTAAGGCTTTCAACTTTCTTGTGGAGATTACCTTGCTTAAATAACAAAGATCTAAGCGGGTTTTTCAGCAACCGAAGTTTTTTGACAACTCTAAACTGATGCACCCCATCCACATTGGAACCCCAATACTTTTTGACAATCTCTAAAAATTCTGGTTTAAAAACCAAAAAATTAGCGAATTTAAACGACCTCGGCTTCATTTTCAACGCTTCCGGAATAGATAAAATACATGGACAATGATCCGAAAGTCGATATGGCTTAAATATTGCAACAGAATTCGGGTAATCAGCCACAAAAGGAGTATTTCCCATAACACGATCTATCTTCTTTAGTAACCCCACCCCCTGTTTCGGTTTTTGGCTCCATGTAAAATAGATACCCGTTCGGTTTATGTCGACCACTTCAATGTCATCCACACAAGCTTGGAACTCCCTCATGCCTATAGAGCTAGAAGACGTTCCCATAGATTTATCCTCTATGTTTAGAGCTGAATTAAAGTCACCCATAATAACCCAAGGTTTATTAGCAACAAGGTTTTTATGCATAGAGAGTTGATGCCACAAATCCCTTCTAGTCGCATAATAATTGGCAGCATAAACAATAGAACAAAAAACCATTCTTTTATCCAATTTAAACACAAGTTGTAAGTGCATCACCTGAGAAGATTGAGCTAAAATCATGACATCAAAGATAACAGGATTCCACCCAATAATAATTCTTGTGCCTTTATCACAACATCCACCATTCGAAGTCCAATCCCACGAGCGAAACACCGATTTACACACTTTACCCAGATTCTTCACATTCACATGCGACTCCAAAATAGCACACAAACTCAAGTTATAATCCTTCACTGCTTGTCGAACCTCCATTTGTTTAAGCGGGCGGTTCAACCCCCTTATATTCCATACTGCAAGACTAACCATCAGTAACTACCTGTGAAGGAGTGCCTGCCCCTTGTTTACTTCTAATATTTAGCGACCCTTGCTGCATAAAAACATCCGTTTCATTATAAACCTCCTCAACTTCATCATCCGTCTCCTCTTGATTCCTATGCGGCCCTTTGTTACTTGTACCTTCCTCCGAATCAACTTGGTTCAACACTTCAAAAGAATTGTTCACTTTAACCGGCATAGACGTTGAACCATTAGAAACATTCGGTTGAGACTTTGATCCCACCGGGCGATATTCAAATTTACTTTTATTTTTGTTCACCGGAATACCCACCTTCCTAGCCACTTTCTTGCCATGAACTTCCGTATACCCCTCGTGATCCACATTGGGTGTTTTTTTTCACTTGTTTGTTCCTTTGAATATTACGACTTTGATCCTCATATCTAGCATGTTTGATTGGCTTTCTTGGACACATATCATTAGAATGCCCAAAAACACAACATGTCGCACAACGATGTGGACTCCATTCATATTCCACATACATAGTTTCTTTGATAAAACCCTCCCCGTCCGGTTCAGGTATAGCCATCGTGACTTCCTCACGGAATTCCTTATCAGCCGAAATCTCCACCAAAGCTCTAGCATAACTACTACGGCCCCATGATTCAGTACACATAGACGTAGTAAACGAATCCAGCATCTTTGGCTCTCCAATTGTTGTAGCTATAAGACTAAGACCATCCTCCGTATAAGCCGCAATAGGAACATCATGAATTTTTACCCAGACTTGCACTTGCTTTACTTCTTTCTTCTCCAACTTAGTAGTAGGAGTCCATATATTCAAGAAAATAGGTTGAGACCTGATAATCCACGGACCATCTTTAATCACATTCAACATTCCACCTTCATCATTAAACTTAAAAAAGAAAAATCCGTTTGCGTTCATCATCGTCTTTTGCAAACCATATTTTTTCCAATTAACTTTAACGTAATAGTCAACAACCGGAAAAGCAAGACGGTCACCCAAAAAATACCCATAAATGGTATTAGACAATTTTTGCTGCACTGTTCTAACAGATTCCTTAGGAAGAACGACATCACAGCCCTCATGCACAACCGAACTCGACAACGATCGAAAGTTAACTTTCGGAACACTACTACCCACAACAGAATCCACATACGACTTAGGGTTTGAGCTGGTACCTTGAACCGATTGTGATTCTTGAACCCCATGAGCAGGCACATTAATTTCCGATTCTGGATATTCCGGCAATTGAACAGGAATGGTAATCTTTGATAACTCATCAATGACATTAAACAATTTCGGATCAGACTGCAAATTCTGCACCGTACCCCTCCTTGGAAGCACTGGATTTCCATCTATGTTCACGACTCTACTGGCCAATCCCTTATACTGTAATGGCGGCTTACCCCGATCCCCCTTCACAACATCATCATGTTTTTGACGATCATCCATTGCAATCACAACCGACTCTCTCCTTTAATCAAAAAATAAAACAACCATGCACGCAGAAAACCGAGAATCCAAGAAAACCACAGCCGAAAACGAAAGACAAAAAAAAAACCCTAACAAGCTTGACGACAAGAAAACGAAAACCCTAGATTTAAAAACAATCCTTCCGCTAACTAGTTCGAATCAGACTTATTGATAAATCAATAGTCCGATGATCAGACTGTTATACGGAGATCATGAAGAAAAATCTAAGGTAAGAGGGAAGCACAAAATCGCCATGCTTAGAGAGAGAATTAGGGTTTCCTGGCATGACTGTAAACTCGTTAGTTGCATACAGGTATTATTCATGGCATACACGTATAAACATGGCGGTTTACAATAATACCTATGAGTTGAACAGTATCATGTATACAAGTAAACAAAGCCCAAAAGTCCGGCCCAATCACCTAAGCCCGTAACAGGGTGCAAGTCCAAACAGCGTGCACATGTATATGGTCTCGAGTCGAGACTGTGCGGTCTCTAGTCGAGACTGTGCGGTCTCGAGTTGTAGTCTACAAGTTCTCGAGTCGCAACTGAGGAGGTCTCGGGTCATGCATGTATTGGTCTCGAGTCGCAACCGGACTCGCAACCATGGTCTCGAGTCATGATGTTTGTGTGCTGATAAAGTATGGTCTCGAGTCGAGACTAGGGGTTCTCGACTCGCAACCTGTGTCGCAACCGTGTTCTCGAGCTGTCTCCGATAAGGTCTCGAGTCGAGACAGAGGGTCTCGAGTCGAGACAGAGGGTCTCGACTGACACCCCTGCTGATCGCCGGCCATTGTACTAAACCAATAGAATTTTGATTTCATGATACAATGTACTATCCAACCAAAATCCTTAAACATGTTTTCTTGTCTAACAATCAATTAAAATGGATCAAACAACTAGTTTTCAAATATTCAAGACACATTCATAACATGTTCATGTTGTTCTTCATATCATTCAAGTATTCATATCCTCATTCCAACACATTTTGCATTTTACGGACAAGAGTTTTTTTTTGGGTAAAGGGTTACCCCGGTGATTTTATATATTCACAACCAATACAAAACAAGTAGTGTAGAGAGCCTACACTAATTCAATCATGAGACATGCCTCATGAAAGTAGAACCACGCATAAACAAAAAGACAAAATACAAGATAACCAAATCAACCACTAGTCTAAAGCACTAGAAAGTCTCTAACTCGAAACACTAATCAGCCACCTTCGTATCCATCATCACGAATATCCCATTCCTGCAACAGCCTTGCCACTCTATCAGATCTCTTTAGCCGAACTCCCATGATTTTATACCGAGCCGTATCCAATATTACTTGACACAGGTGCTCCGGTGGTCTCAACTGGTTCTTGAATAATCTAGTGTTTCTCTCTTGCCAGATAAAATAAGCAGTAGCCGCTACTAAAATCCTGTTGACATACATACCGGCCGATTTGGAATTAACACGCAACATAAGCCATCCCACCACATCATCCCATTTTGGATCAACATCGTCCATACCCACTTTTTTCCTAACCGTAATCCATATCTTCGACGAGTACTTGCACTCAAAAAATAAGTGATTGTGAGAATCATAATTTTCATAACAAAGCAAGCAACACATCATATTCATATTCTTCCTTCGAGATATATCCCACTGTAGAATAATGTCTTGGGTTAACAATTTCTTCCTCATAATCAGCCACATGAGAAACGCATGCCTTGGAATACATTTAGCACCCCAGACTAACCTGCTCCAATCCACTTCCGGTTCAGTATATCGAACCGTTTGCCACATATTCGAAGCAGAGACCTCCAACATCAGATTCCCATCCTTCCATTGGACTTTATCTCTTTTATTATGACTTATCTGGATCTGATCTAGTTGTATAAGGACCGGAAAAATATCACGCCAAGCAGCTGGCCATAACCACTCCCCGTTATCATAAATGTCCGCAACCGAATCCTCCAATCGAAAACCTGCATTTGTTACTATCCTAGGAGTAATGAAATTACCCAGCGGCCCCACATCGGACCACGAATCATACCAGGCTGAAGTCATTCTCCCGTCCCCAATCTGAACCCTGAAATGATCCCTCATCAACGGCCTTAACTGAAGAAGCTTCCGCCAACTCCAACAACAATTAGCAGGCATTTTACAGACCCAAAAACTCTTGCCTTTCAACCTATAATCATGCACCCAGTCAACCCAAAGCGATTTACGTTTAGTGATAATACTCCAAATATGAGTTGCCATAAGAGCCTTATTGACATCACCAATCCGTCTAATACCCAGACCTCCTTCAAATTTAGGAAGACAAACAGATTTCCCTGAAACCTTAGCCTTCCCTCTTTGGAATGAAACATCCTGAGTCCATAAAAAATTCCTCATTCTCGCCTCCAAATCATGAACCACCCGAGAAGGCAAAATAAAAACGGAAGCCCAGTAAATATGCATCGAAGAAAGAACTGACAAAACTAACTGTAATCTCCCTGCGAATGAAAGCAATTTATTTCTCCAACTCATAATACGCTTCTCCAATTTCTCCACTAGGATACTACAATCCTTGTAAAGAAGCCTCGACGATATTAAGGGAACACCCAAATATTTAACCGGTAATAAGCCCTCCACAAACGGCATCACACTCAGGATCGCATTCTTCACATTGCTAGTAACATTGCAAAAGAAAACCATGCTCTTCTGAATACTAGGAGTCAAACCTGACATTTTAGTATATTTAGACAGCGAAGACATAATGCACTTGGCTGATTGAATATCTCCTCTAGCAAAAATGAACAAGTCATCTGCAAAGCAAAGGTTAATAATTTGCTGACGTTCACATCTGTTATGAAATCTGAAAGAAGAGTCAATTGACGTCTCACGTTTCAAAATAGCCGTCAGAATTTCCAAAACCAGAGTGAAGAGGTATGGGGACAGCGGATCTCCTTGCCTTAACCCACGCTTACCTCTAAAATAGCCATGCACATTACCATTAACACACACTGAAAACGACGGCTTACCCACACAAAGCATAATCCAATCCACCATTCGAATATTGAAACCAAATCCTAGCAAAATTTCCTTTAAGAACTTCCAGTCGACAGTGTCATACGCTTTCTGAATATCCACTTTGAATGCACATCTAGGGGGGCCCGAGTTCCTATGATAGTTGTGCATTAACTCTTGGGTGAGGAGGATATTGTCCGATATTTTCCTACCTGGGACAAAAGCAGATTGATTCACACTAACAATCCCGTCCAGCGCCACTTTAATGCGATCAGCAATAATCTTACTAATGCATTTATAAAGCACGTTACAACATGCTATAGGCCGGTAATCCGTAACACTAGCTGGCGTAGCCGTCTTTGGGATGAGCACAATAAGAGTATGATTGAGCTGACGAAGCGTTTTACCCGTAGAGAAAAAATCCATAATCGCCATCGACACGTCATGCCCAATAATCGGCCAAGCGTTTTTAAAAAAAGTTGAAGAGTACCCATCAGGGCCCGGAGCCTTATCTATACCAATCGAAAACATAGCCTTCTTCACCTCCTCTTCCGTAACTTGACGTATCATTTGGTTCGCAATTTCCGGCTTCAATTTATTAGAAAACAGACCTGGAGTAGGGGATAGCGAGACATCATCATGACAGCCTAAAAACTTCTCATAGTGTTGAACCAGTGCCACTTGAACTATGTCCCCTTCATAGACAATCCCATTCACATCTTTAATTACATCAATCCGACTCCTATGATTTCTGTTTTTTAGCGAGGAATGAAAGAATGCCGTGTTCATATCCCCCGCACACAACCAGTCTACTTTAGACTTCTGTTTGAGAAACCGCTCTTCATCCAGACAAGCTTCCTGATAAGCATTTGTAATCTTAGACTCTTCATTCCGAAGTGCCAAGTTTAACAGGTCCTCATCAATTTCCCGTTGAATTAAATCGAGCTTTGCCCGAAGATCAGCAACCTTTTTATGGAGATTCCCTTGTTGATATAATAGCGCTCGCAAGGGAGACTTTAACATACTAAGCTTCTTGACAACACGTAATTGATGAACTCCATCCACATTTGACTCCCAAGTATTTTGAACTATCTTTAGAAATTCAGGTTTAAAAACCAAGAAATTCGCAAACTTAAAGGATCTCCGCTTTATGACACCGACTTTCAGGATTTTTAGGATGCAAGGGCAGTGGTCGGACAGCCTATACGAATTAAAAACAGCCACCGAGCTCGGGTACTCCTCCACAAAAGCCGTATTTCCTAATACCCTGTCAATTTTCTTTAATAACCCAATTCCTTCCTTAGGCTTTTGATTCAACGTAAAGTGGAAACCTGTCCTGTTGATGTCAAACACCTCAATGTCATCAATACATGCCTGAAACTCTCGCATACTGATAGAAATACCCGACGTCCCAAACGAGTTGTCTTCAAGATTTAAAGCGGAGTTGAAATCCCCCATGATGACCCAAGGATTACTACCTACCAGCACCTTATGCATAGACAAATGATGCCACAACTCTCTTCTAGAGACGTAGTAATTAGCCGCATAAACAATGGAACAAAAGAACATTTTCCTATCAATCTTAAAAAAAATTTGGACATGCATAACCTGAGCCGTCTGATTGACCACCATAACATCAAACATATCCGGATTCCATCCTATTATAATTCTCGTTCCCTTTGTACATTGGCCCCCATTGGACGTCCAGTCCCAATTACGAAACACAGACTTACAAACTTTCCCCAGATTAGCTACATCAACGTGAGACTCAAGAATAGCACAAAAATTTAAATTGTTATCCTTCACCACCTGCCGAACCTCCTTTTGTTTCAGGGGGTGGTTCAACCCCCTAATATTCCACGCCTCTAGACTAATCATCATGAACCTCTTGATCAGGAGTGCTTGCCCCTTTGTTGTTCTTCAGATTTTTTGACCCGCGTGCCATGAATTCATCCATTTCATTGTACACCTCCTCTACCTCATCATCGTCTTGATCCTCACCATCCAAACCAGAACCCTTTTTTGTCTCTCCCGTATCGGCATCCACATCATCCAGAATATCAAAAGGATTAGAAGATTTTACAACTTTAGACGATGAAGCTCGATTATTATCACCCCTCGGTTTTGGAAACACCGGCCGATACTCAAACTTAGGCTTTTGTTTGTTTACAGGGACTCCAACCCTTTTCGCTGCCTTCTTCCCATACACACCTATATAGCCGTCTTGATCCATATTAGGAATTCTCTTAGCTGGCTGCTTTTGGATATTCCGGTTATTATTCTCCTGAACAGGTTTCCTCGGTTTCATGGGCTGTTTTGGGCACGTCTCCACGGAATGACCAAACACACAACATGTAGCACACCTATGCGGACTCCATTCGTACTCCACGTACATTGTTTCTTTTATAAAACCTTCTCCCTCAGGCTCTGGGATTGCCATTGTAATCTCTTCACGAAACTCCTTTTCAGCCGAGATTTCTATCAATGCTCTTGCATAACTACTTCTACCCCATGCATCCATGCACATCAACGTGGTGAAAGAATCTAACATCTTCGGTTCCCCAATTGTCGTGGCAATTAAACTGAGACCATCTTCCGTGTAAGCGGCTAAAGGAACGTCATGAATTTTAACCCAAACTTGAATCGTCTTAACCTCTTTCTTTTCCAGTTTTGTCGTTGGTGTCCAGCTATTAAGAAACAATGGCTGGGACCTTATAATCCAAGGGCCATCCTTAATCACATTCAACATACCAGTTTCGTCCTTGAACTTGAAAAAGAAAAAGCCATTTGCATTCATCATTGTCTTTTCTAATCCATATTTCTTCCAATTGTTCTTAACATAGTAATCTACCACTGGAAACGCCACTCGATCCCCTAAAAAATAACCATATAATGTATTTGCTAGCTTATCTCGAACCACCCGAACCGACTCCCTAGGGAGGACAACATCACATCCTTCATGCACATCCGAATTTGCAAACGAACGAAAATTTACCTTAGTGTTATTGTTTGCAACCGATTCCGCATAAGACATCGGCTTAGATGAGCTACCCTGATCCACAGAAAAAACCTGAACCCCTTGACTTCCAGCCGACTTATTTTCCATTCCATAGAATTCCGGTGGCAACTGGACCGAAACTGTAATCTTTTGAAGTTCATCTATGACATTAATTCTTTTTGGTTCCGTTTGCACTACCCCTCTCCTAGGAAGCATCGGGTTCCCATCAATACTCACTACCCGGCTAACCAAACCCTTTAGCGGCAAAGGAGGTTTACCCCAATCATCTTTAGCATTATCCCCAGGCTTTAAACATTCATCCATAATTAAGCAGACAACTCTCACGTGAAACTAGAACAAAAAACAAGCATGCACAAGAAAACCAAACCCTAGAGCCGCAACAAACCGAAAACAAAACAGAAAAAACCCTAGTTCGAAACCTGAACCCTTGATCGATTAAACCTGAGCATCAATCTAGCTAAATTAATCTCAGTTAACCGCAATCAATGACTACCAGTTTAATAAATCAGGGTTCCTGGATCAAAATCTAAGGCGGCGATTATGAGAAAACTGAAAGAAAACCCTAGTTCTAGATCGATCCCTAGTGCTAACTAGTTCGTTACAGAGATTTGAAAGATCAAACCTCTAATCACAGACTGTTATACACAAGATCACGAAGAAAAACATAGGATTCATGATGAACAAGAAAATCGCCTATAGGAGAGAGAGCATAGGGTTTTTCGTATTTGGTGAATAAATCTTCGAATTTCAAGTATCATTTACGGACAAGAGTTATAACACCTAAACTAGATATCAAGATCATTTTGCAACAAAACATTTGTTCTATAACCTCATAAATCGGATGATCCTTATCATTCTTTTATCACACAAAATCTATACTGTTTACTAAAGAAGTCATGTTCATCATCAATGTTGTAACTAAGCATGTATTGTCTAACCACCAAGAACTCATTAAATCCACCAACACCTTTGTCATATTCAAACAATAGCCACGGTGCATATTATCGCATAATCAATACCCTAATCATGTATAAGACTTAACAAGCAAACATATTATCATATGACTTCATCATACATAACTATCAACCGAAACATATCATTTTCAACCGAAATATCACACATAACATAAGTCACTAACCGGTTAGGCTTTCAAGGGCGATCTTAAGCTTGAACCGTGAGCTCTTGTGTTGCCGGTTGGATCCGAGAGAAGAATGAGAGGGGAGGTGATGTTTGATCTTTAGGGTTTAAGGTTTTCTAGAGAGAGAGAGTAGGGGAGTGTATGTGTAGGAGAGTGTGTGTTGTCCAAAGAATGACAAAGTTTGCTAGGAGTATAAGTTATATACTAGCTCTTAAGTTGGTTCACCCTAGTGGGTTTTCGAGTGGGGTGAAGAGGGACATGGCCCAACCGACCCAACAGTTACACTATTCACTCGAGACCGCATGGTCTCGAGTCGGGTTCTTGTGTCTCGGGTCGCATACATACAAGCATTCATATAAACATAACACATAATCACATAGGATGTTCACTTATATCATTAAACCAACAAGTTAACTAGTCACATAACGTTCAAGCATGTTACATCAAGATACGACGAAAGGTTCTAAATTTCGAGTTGTCACATCATCCCCAAGTTGAAAGAAATTTCATCCCGAAATTTGGTAAGCACTCACTGAGGAAGCTAGTTAAGTTGTATGTTTTTCCCGGTTTTCCTGGGGTGTCACATCCTCCCCCCGTTGATCTGGAATTTCGTCCCGAAATTCCGTAGCTTCGGCCTCAGTAGTGGTTGTACTGTTTGCGAACAGTTGGGGATACTTTTGTTTCATCTGATCTTCGCGTTCCCAGGTGAACTCTGGGCCGCGACGTGAGTTCCAACGAACTCGAACGAGAGGTATTCTAGTGTTCTTGAGGACCTTAACATCCCGGTCCGTGATTTCAACTGGTTCCTCGACGAATCATAACTGCTCGTCGATAGTGAGTTCATTCAGAGGAACAATGTGGGTCTCATCTGACAGACACTTCTTCAGATTCGACACGTGGAAAACGTTGTGAACTGCACCGAGTTCTGCTGGTAAGTTCAGTCTGTAGGCCACCCTGCCTATTTTCTCGATGATTTCGAAAGGTCCAACGTATCGTGGGTTAAGTTTGCCTCATTTACCAAAACGAACCACACCCTTCCAGGGTGAAACTTTGAGTAGTACTCGCTCCCCAACCTGGAGCTCTAGCGGTTTCCTGCCCTTATCGGCGTAGACTTTCTGACGGTCACGAGCTGCCGCCATGCGTTGTCGTATTTGAGCAATTCGTTCAGTTGTGTCTACCACATGTTCTGGACCAGTGATCTGACTATCCCCCACCTCTGCCCAACAAAGAGGTGACCGGCATTTACGTCCGTACAATGCCTCAAATGGAGCAGCTTTAATGCTGGTGTGGTAGCTGTTATTGTACGAGAATTCCACAAGTGGCAGATGCTTTTCCCAGCTGTTGCCAAAGTCGATTACACATGCACGAAGCATGTCTTCTAAGGTTTGAATGGTGCGCTCGGACTGCCCGTCCGTCTGAGGGTGATACGCTGTGCTCATGTCTAATCGTGAGCCAAAGGATTTGTGCATTGCTTGCCACAGTTCTAAAGTGAAGCGCGCATCTCGATCCGAGATAATAGAGGTGGGCACCCCGTGCCTCGAAACAACTTCCTTGAGGTATACGTCTGCTAGAGTGGAGAACTTATCCGTTTCCTTGATAGCCAAGAAGTGAGCAGACTTTGTGAGTCGATCCACGATCACCCAAATAGTGTCGTTACCTCGTTGAGATCTAGGCAGGCCGGTAACAAAGTCCATGGAAATTTGCTCCCATTTCCATTGCGGTATCTCTGGTTGTTGGAGTAAGCATGAGGGTTTCTGGTATTCAGACTTGACTCTCGCACAAGTCAAACACTTGCTGACGTAAGTTGCTATGTGGGCCTTCATGCTAGGCCACCAATACGTAGTTTTGATATCGTGGTACATCTTATCCGAACCCGGATGTACCGAGTAGCGAGACTTGTGTGCTTCATCCATCACAAGCTCCCGTAAGTTTCCATAGAGTGGGACCCAAATGCGTCTCGTTACGTAGTAAGCACCGTCTTCCTTTTGTTCTAAGCGTTGCCTTGAGCCGCGTAGGGCTTCAGCCCTGACGTTTTCTGGTTTCAATGCCTCCATCTGAGCATCTCGTATTTGAGAAGGAAGACTAGAATGTATAGTGAGCTGCAAAGCTCGTACGCGCTTGGGCGCAGTGTCCTTCTGGCTAAGGGCATCAGCCACAACATTGGCTTTGCCAGGATGGTACTTGATTGCACATTCGTAATCGTTTAACAACTCGACCCATCGTCGTTGCCGCATATTCAGTTCCTTCTGCTTGAAGATATGCTCGAGGCTTCTGTGGTCGGTATAAATGGTGCACTTGGTACCGTATAGGTAATGTCTCCATATCTTAAGTGCAAAAACAACAGCTCCCAGCTCTAAATCATGTGTAGTGTAGTTCTTTTCATGAACTTTAAGTTGGCGTGAGGCGTAGGCTATAACTTTATCTCGCTGCATCAATACACAACCAAGACCCTGAATTGATGCGTCGTAGTAGACCACGAAGTCGTCTGTGCCCTCTGGCAATGAAAGGATAGGTGCGCTGCAAAGTCTATCCTTTAAATGCTGAAATGCTAACTCCTGTGCGTTTCCCCATCGATAAACAACGCCTTTCTGCGTTAGCGAGGTGAGAGGCTGTGCAATCTTGGAAAAATCCTTAATGAATCTCCTGTAGTAACCTGCCAATCCCAAGAATTGGCGAATTTCCTTTGGTGTACGAGGCGCAGGCCAGTTCTTAATCGAGTCCACCTTGGATGGATCAACGTGAATCCCATCCTTGTTTACCACATGGCCTAGGAAATGGACTTCACGAAGCCAGAAGTCGCATTTCGAGAACTTTGCGTAAAGCTGTTCTGTTCGAAGGAGTTCCAGGATAAGCCGTAGATGCTGCTCGTGTTCCTCCTGACTCTTAGAATAGATCAGGATGTCGTCGATGAAGACTATAACGAACTTGTCCAGGTAAGGCTTGCACACTCGATTCATCAAGTCCATGAAAACCGCAGGTGCTTTTGTCAGCCCAAAAGGCACGACCAAAAACTCATAGTGTCCATAACGGGTTCTAAAAGCTGTTTTGGAGACGTCCTCTTCTCGGACTCTCAGCTGGTGATATCCTGATCTTAGATCAATCTTTGGATAGTAGCTCGACCCTTGCAGCTGGTCGAACAAGTCGTCAATGCGTGGAAGAGGATAACGATTCTTCACCGTCACCTTGTTGAGTTCCCGGTAGTCGATGCACATTCTGAAGGTACCGTCTTTCTTCTTCACAAATAGCACTGGAGCTCCCCAGGGCGATGAGCTAGGACGAATAAAACCCTTATCCAAGAGTTCTTGTAGTTGCGTAGAGAGTTCTTCCAACTCTGATGGGGCTAAACGATAAGGTGCACGCGCTATGGGCGCAGCTCCAGGAGCTAGTTCAATCTGAAATTCAACCTGGCGACGAGGTGGAAGACCAGGTAATTCCTCAGGAAATACCTCAGGATAGTCGCGTACGATTGGAAAATCTTCTATCTTCTTCTCTTTCTCCGAGGTGTCAGTAACGAGAGCCAAAATGGCAGTGTGGCCCTTTCGCAAGCACTTCTGGGCCTTAAGGAAAGAGATGACGTTCTCAACAGCACCCCTTTTTGTCGCCACGAATCATGAGAGGTTCACTACCGGAACCTGGAATACGAACAACCTTCTCGTTGCAAAGAATCTCTGCTCGGTGTTGGGATAACCAATCCATCCTAATGACAACGTCGAAACTACCCAAGACGATAGGAATAAGGTCGATAGAGAAGGTCTGGTTTGCAAGAATAAGTTTACAACCCTTGACTACGTGTGTGGCCTCTAAACTCTTACCGTTTGCTAGCTCTACAGTGTGCTTGTTGTTCAAAGGTGTTGGAATACGCTTAAGCATTCGACTAACTTCTAGTGACATGTAGCTAGTATCGGCACCCGAATCAAATAAAATTGTAACGTAAAAGTCGTCAAGAAGGAACTTACCCGCCACAACATTGGGGTCATTCCTTGCTTCACCTTGGCCAATCACAAACGCTCGTCCCCTGGCACCATTGTTGTTGTTGTTCCCATTGATACCATTCCCCTGATTGTTGTTATTGTTGTTGTTGTTGTTCTGGTTCCTGTTCAGCTGGGGACAATCTCTCTTGAAGTGGCCTTTTTTTTTTGGGTAAAGGGTTACCCCGGTGATTCTATATATTCACAACCAAACAAAACAAGTAGTGTAGAAAGCCTACACTAGTTCACTCATGAGACATGCCCCATGAATGTAAGCAAAAACAACCAAACAATCCACACAAAAGGAAACTACTAGACTCTAATCTAGAAAAAAAACACAAAACCACTAACGACTACTCAACCACCATCAATCTCATTAGAAAAACTTTGGATCTCCCAATCTTCAAGAAGCTTCTGAACGCTAGCAGTATTCTTCAGCTTCACTCCCATCAGCTTATACCGAACCACTTGAACAATGGAAGCACTTATAGTTTCAGGAGGTCTTAACTGGTTCTTAAATAACCTAGCATTCCGCTCCTGCCAAATCATGTAACACGAAGCCGCAACTAAAATTCTAGCAACCAAATTAGATGCTTTCTTCGACCGGGCACGAACTAGAAGCCACTCCACAATATCCCCCCAAATCGGCTGAACCAAATCCATACCCACCTTTTGTCTAACCATGTACCAGACTTGAGACGAGAATTTGCACTCAAAAAATAAGTGATTATGGGAATCAAAGTTCTCATAACAAAGCAGGCAGCACATCATGTTCATATTTTTCCTTCGAGAAAGGTCCCATCCCAAAATTTTATCCTGAGTAAGTAACTTACCTCTCATAATTAACCACATAAAGAAAGCATGCTTCGGAATACATTGAGAAAACCACACAATAGAGCACCAATGAATTTCTGGTTCTATATATCGAATAGAATTCCAAACACCTGAAGCCGAAAAATCACCAATATGATTACCATCACGCCATAAAAACCTATCTCTTTTATTCGGGTCAAAATTCACATTATCAAGCTGAATAAGAACAGGATAAAGATCCCTCCAAGCTGTAGGCCACCTCCACGCCCCATTGTATCTAATATCAGCAACTGTAGCCTCCAAATTAAAGCCCGCATTCGAAATCATTCTAGGTGACAGAACATTCCCCAGCGGCCCCAAGGAGCACCAGAAATCATACCACGCTGAAGTTGTAACACCATTACCAACCTCAGTCCAAACATGTGTTCGCATTAGCGGTCTAAGTTGTAATAACTTCCGCCAAGACCAGCAGCAATTGCTAGGAACAGTGCAACTCCAGAAACGTTTACCTTTAAGCCTGTATGAATGAACCCAATCGACCCATAAAGACTTGCGTTTAGTGATAATACTCCAGATGTGAGAGGTCATAAGAGCTTTGTTAATATCACCAATACGTCTAATGCCTAAACCACCTTCATACTTCGGAATACAAATAGATTTCCAAGAAACTTTCGCCTTCCCTTTATGAAAATTGCAATCTTGAGACCAAAGAAAATTTCTCATTCTCGATTCCAAATCATTAACCACTCGAGTTGGCAAAATGAAAACAGAAGACCAATAGATATGCATAGAGGACAAGACTGAGATTATAAGTTGTAACCTACCAGCAAAAGAAAGCATCCTGTTCCTCCAATGCATGATACGCTTTTCGAGCTTTTCCACAAGAACATTACAATCTTTATACAACAGCCTAGAAGATATGAGAGGCACCCCCAAGTACCTGACAGGAAGCGTACCCTCCACAAACGGCATAATTCTCAAAATAGCACTTTTAATGTAACTAGGAACATTGCAAAAGAAAACCGTGCTTTTTTTAACACTAGGCACCAACCCTGACATCTTGGTAAAAGAATCCAACGACTTCATAATAAATTTTGCGGAAGCAATCTCACCTCTAGCAAAAAGAAACAAATCATCTGCAAAACACAGATTTATAATTTGCTGCCTTTCACACCGATTATGACACTTAAACGAGGAATCAATTCTCAACGAGTGATGCAGAATCAACGAGTGATGCAGAATGGCTGTCAAAACTTCCATAACAAGAGTGAAAAGATATGGGGATAATGGATCCCCTTGCCTTAGCCCACGATTTCCCTTGAAATAGCCATGAATATTACCATTAACACAAACAGAATATGAAGTAGTTGTAACACATACCATGATCCAATTCACCATCTTAATATTGAAACCAAACCCAATCAGAATACTCCTTAGAAAATTCCAATCAACCGTATCATAGGCTTTTTGAATATCAACTTTAAAAGCGCACCGTGGCGGGCCAGCATTCCTATGATAATTATGCATAAGCTCTTGCATCAACAGAATATTATCCGAGATTTTTCTTCCTGGAACAAAGGCAGATTGGTTGATACTAACTATCTCGTTTAGAGCCCCCTTCACTGTATCCGCAACAATTTTGCTAATGCACTTGTATAAAACATTGCAACATGCAATAGGACGATAATCAGTAATAACCGAAGGGGTAGGAACCTTCGGTACAAGCACAATTAGAGTATGGTTTAACTCGCGTAACAAATTCCCAGTATCAAAGAAATCAATAATAGCTTTTGAGACATCCGCACCAACAATATTCCATGCACTCTTGAAAAAAGCAGCAGTGTAACCATCCGGACCCGGGGCCTTATCAATACCAATAGAAAACATAGCCGCTTTCACTTCCTCTGAAGAAACCTGACGGATCATATGGTCAGTCGTAGCCGAGTTCAAAATATTAGAGAATAAATCAGGCGCTGGAAGCATAGAAACATCCCTTGTACACCCCAAGAACTTCTCATAATGACTAACAAAAGCATCATGAACCATATCACCTTCGAACACATTTCCACTCAAATCCCGAATAATATCAATCCTGCTTCGATGGTTTCTATTTTTCAGAGCAGAATGGAAAAAAGCAGTGTTCATGTCCCCAGCACACAACCAATCTACTTTGGATTTCTGCTTCAGGAATCGCTCCTCATCAAGTAACGCTTCTTGATAACAGTTCGTAATTGTAGCTTCTTCGGCTCTAAGGACAGCATTCAAAGGATCCCGATCTATAGACTGCTGAATACTGTCAAGCTTAGTACGAATCTCAATGGTTTTGTTATGAAGATTGCCTTGTTTAAACAATAATGCACGAAGAGGCCTTTTAAGCTGCCGAAGCCTTTTAACAACAGAAAACTGATGCACTCCATTAACTCTAGTAACCCAAATCCGATTGACAATATCTAAAAATTCCGGTTTATGAACCAAAAAATTAGCAAATTTAAAAGGTCTCGGTTTCAACTTACCCGCTTCAGGAATTTTTAGGACACAAGGAGAGTGATCCGATAGACGATATAGCTGAAATACTGCTACCGCACGCGGAAAAAGAGAAACAAATTGAGTATTTCCCAAAACACGATCAATTTTCTTTAATAGTCCGAGGCCCTTCTTTGGTTTTTGATTCCACGTAAAATGGATTCCCGAACTGTTAATGTCAAACATCTCAATATCATCCACACACGATTGAAAATCCTTCATTCCAATAGAAAACGAAGACGTTCCCAAGGATTTATCTTCCAGATTCAGAGCCGAATTAAAATCACCCATAACGAACCAAGGACTATCACCAACTAGAACTTTGTGCATTGAAAGACTTTGCCATAAACTTCTACGAGAGACATAATAGTTGGCGGCATACACAAAAGAACAAAACACCATCCGCTTATCCAATTTAAAAATAAGCTGTAAATGCATAACCTGATCAGATTGAGCAAGCACCATGACATCGAAAATAGCTGGATTCCATCCAATAATGATTCTAGTTCCTTTAACACACTTTGCACCATTGGACGTCCACTCCCAAGAACGAAAAACAGAATTACAAACTTTATCAAGCTTACCAATGTCAACATGTGATTCCAAAATAGCACACAAACTAAGATTATAATCCTTCACCACCTGCCGAACCTCTGATTGTTTAAGAGAGCGGTTCAACCCTCTAATATTCCACGATGCAATACTAACCATCTTTAACCGCTGTGTAAGGAGTGCTTGCCCCTTTAGTATCTTTCGGCTTGTTAGAACCTCCCACCATAAACTCATTTGTTTCATTATAAACTTCCGTCACCTCCTCATCCTCGGAGTCTTCAAAACCATCACCATTCGGGCCTTTACTACTCTGTCCATCTTCCGTATGACCAGAACTTAAAACATTAAAAGGATTCGCCGACTTAAAGTTACCAGCCGACTTGATGTTTAAAACCTGTTTATGTTTATTGGTAATCGGCCTATACTCAAACTTTTGTTTTGGTTTAGGAATATGAATACCCGGTTTCCTAGCAACCTTCTTGCTTTGCACTTCCATATACCCATCTTTATCAACTCTAGGAGTCGTCTTCATTGGAGCTTTACCCTGATTACCATGATTTTTAACGCCTTTCTGAGGAACATTTTTCCTTGGATTTTTAGGGCATGAATCATTAGAATGGCCGAAAACACAACAAGTCGAGCACCTTAGAGGATCCCATTCATATTCAACATACATTGTTTCCTTGATAAAACCCTCACCATTCGGATTTGGAATAGCCATTGTGATTTTCTCTTTAAGTTCTTTATCCGCTGACACTTCAATAAGAGCACGCGCAAAACTACTTCTACCCAAATTGTCCACACACATAGCCGTAGTATATGAGTCAAGCATTTTTGGATCACCAATAGCAGTAGCAATCATACTGAGACCATCCTCCGTGTACGCAGCAATCGGGACTTCATGAACTTTTACCCATAGTAGAACTTTATTAACCTCCTTCTTTTCTAGCTTGGTAATAGGCGTCCATTCCTGGAGAAAGAATGGTTGTGATTGAATAATCCATGGACCAGCAGCTAGAACATCCATCATGCCTTTATGATATTCGAATTTAAAAAAGAAAAAACCATTTGCATTCATCATCGACTTCTGTAACCCAAACTTTTTCCAGTTATTTTTCACAAAATAATCAACAACAGGACACGCAATACGATCTCCATAAAAGTAGCCATACAAGGTATTCGCTAAGTTATCCTGAACTACTCGAACCGATTCAACGGGCAGAACAATATCACAATCTTCGCATTGCACTGAACTTTCAAGGGACCTGAAGTTAACTTTCTGGAGTTTCTGATTTTTCACCGAGTCCGCATAAGACATGGGTTTTATCACCTGTTCGCCGCCATCAACTAAGCTCGGACCACCTTGATTCAGATCAGATTTCAGATTACCATCTATAACCAAATCAGCATATGATAACGGCTTCACAATCCCACCTAGCTTCAGTTCAAAATTACCCACAGCCGGTACTGGCATCTGAATATTAATCGGATCACTAACCTGTTCAGAAACCGGAAATCCACCAGCATTCTGCTCCATATGTTTAAGACTACTCTCCTGAATACTCCCACCATCATGTGCACTTTTATTCAAATTCTCCATATCCGGTGAAGATTCCTTGGCAGCAACAGCCACAGGAACCGGAACGGAGACCTTTTTAAGTTCATCAATTACATTGATTGGTCTTGGTTCAGTATTCGCTTTGAAAATTCCCCTACGTGCAGGTTTGAGATTGCCATCATTCAACCCATGATTACCTCCGCCCTTAGAGAACAATGGAGGCTTTCCACGATCAGGTTGAACATCAGATTTTTTTACGACCATCCATTCTAAAAGAAACACCTCTCTCCTTTGATCAACAAAATAGACAACCATGCACACCGAAAACAAGAGACCAAGAAAACCCAAGTGAACGAAAACAAAGAAAAACGAACAAGAAACCCTAATCAGCTTGACGACAACAAAACAAAGAAAAACCCTATATTCACCCCAATCCTTCCGCTAACTAGTTCGAATCAGATATATTGACGAATCAATAGTCCGATGATCAGACTGTTATACGGAAATCATGAAGAAAAATCGAAGGTAGGAAGAAGACCCAAGATCGCCATAGCTAGAGAGAGAAATTAGGGTTTTTGTTCTATTTGATTAACATATTTTCCCTCTTGAAGTGGCCTTCAGCTCCACACTGAAAGCACCCTTTGTTATCACCCTGCTGCTGCTGCTGGCGCTGGTTCTGTGGGGCCTGTTGTTGACGATTCTGGTTTACGGGGTATAAGCTCCTGCAA
The DNA here is from genome assembly GCA_030545235.1 of Helianthus tuberosus. Classification (NCBI taxonomy): domain Eukaryota; kingdom Viridiplantae; phylum Streptophyta; class Magnoliopsida; order Asterales; family Asteraceae; genus Helianthus; species Helianthus tuberosus. The sequence continues at coordinate 124,812,651 of CM060437.1, forward strand.
TCCTTTGCAGCGTGACCTGGCTTGTTGCACCGATGACAGTTGCCCCTGGTGCATGGCCCACTGTGGTGTAGGCTGCAGCGATTGCACTTGGGGTGATTCCCTTTGTACCCACCAGATGATTGCTGACTAGGGCTCTTGTAGTCATCAGTCTTTCTCTGCTGAGACTGGGACTGAACAGAAGTCGAACCCTTACTTTAAGCTCCATCCCATTTCCGTTTGTTGTCATTAAAAGCACCTGAAGTAGTTGCAGCACCTATGCACTTTGGTAACCTGTTCTGCTCCACCGCCTGATCCGTGAGACGGTGAGCCAACTGAACAACTTGCTGGATTGTGGCGAGGTTAGCTGAAGTCACATGACTTTGGATCTCTGGCACTAAGCCCTTGAGAAAGAGCTCAATCCGCTTAATTGGAGGGTCCACCATAGTAGGACACAGTAAGGCAAGCTCATTCGACCTCTTGGTATACGCCTCAATTTCTGACCCCGTCATCTTGAGGTTGAAGAACTCGACCTCCAGCTTATGAATGTCATCTCGACTGCAGTATTCCTCCTTGATCATCTCCTTAAAAGTTTCCCATGGGGTGGCGTTGGCAGCAACCAATCCCAGCATTTGGACCTGAGCGTTCCACCATGTGAGGGCTAAACCCTTGAGAGTACCGGTAGCATACTTCACCTTGCGCGCCTCAGGGCATTCACACATTTCGAAAACTGACTCGAGCTTCTCAAACCAGTGGAGGAGGCCTACGGCTCCTTCAGTGCCGCTAAAAGTAGTTGGTCGGCAGTCCATGAAAGTTTTGAAGGTGCACACAGGTGGCTGAACATGTTGACCTCCTGCGTCTGCAGCTGCAAGTGCCGCAGCAACTCGTTCGTTAATCAGAGCCGTCAACTGGGCTTGTGTCAGGTTAACGCGTCCAGACATGATCTTCATATCAAGAGGAACGTGAGTGAGAGAGGTTCGCGAAAATGCGATGACAGACGAGGGTAAGCACACACGTGTTCAAGCAACAGTAGTTATATTAACCAAGCATACCATGAGCAATGTACTATGTAACTAACAAGTAGGCAATATATAAACAGATCATATCACCTAGAATGTTGAGCCTTGCATGTGGAGTGAAGCGTCGTTGTGGATCGTAGAGCACTGTTCAGGTTATAGTCTGATTTTAATAAAACCTTTTCCCCTTATTAAAACCAAGTTCACTATAACCAATGGCTCTGATACCAATCTGTCACACCCCCAAAATCCACCTGCGGAGTACTACCGCTTGGAGGCGTGACTGACCAGGATCCAGCCACCAATCATATTGAACGAGCATATAAGTAGTTATAAAATCCAACCAATACAATTGGTGTACAAGCAAAACATAGTTTAAGTTGCCAGCGGAAGCATAATGTTTAAAACCAAAACATAAGTTTAATTGTTCAAAGTTTAACATGGCACACAGCTGTCCATGTCCCACAACGACCCTCTTCCATGCAAGCTCCAGCTAGGTACCTAAAGACCTGCAAAGCATGTAGTAACGAGTCAACAACAAGTTGAGTGAGTTCACAATTGGGTGTTCGTTTTAAGTTGTTTCGAAAACAGTTTCCTTTATCTGGCATCCTCCCGTGGGGGTTACCCCATAGTTGAAAAACGTGATTTGTTTATTCCCGGTTACCCTGGCAATTTAGCCGTGGGGGCTACCCCATGTTAGTTATCTGGCATTTCGGCCGTGGGGGCTACCCCATGTATACACTAGACTCGTTACCATATCGACTGCTGACTGTAGTCATGTTTATGTGCCCTGAAACTGTCAATGTCTATCATCATTAACGTGCCCCAGATCCATTAGTTCACGCCCGTCCTCTGCGGCACGGTGTGAGGTTTATCAGACCTAAATAGCGCTATCTAACTAATGACCCGCTCGCCATTGGCCCGGCGATTAAGTTGATATAAAAGGAGGGACTTCGTGATAGAGTTTTGGTCTAGTACGAGTTATCTGTCCATGAGGACGAGGAATTACATTCCTGAACCAATGCTGTCCTACCCAAGGAGGACGAGGAATCCACGTTCCTTAACCCCATCCCCAAACCCCTGGGAATCCCATGCTTTGTAGAGGGTGTGAACTCACCTTGGTTTGCTCGGCAGATACACAGAAAGGTCAATCAAGTTGTAAGTGGTCAACTACGTCCTAACATAGATACCATTCAAGTCAGGTTCATATCCAAGTAGTGCACGTATGTTCTACACGTATACTAGCAAGTTGCATACAGGTATTATTCATGGCATACACGTATAAACATTGTGACAACTCGAAATTTAGAACCTTTCGTCGTATGCTTAAACGTGTGAATAGTTAAACTTATGTGATTAATGATAAGCTACAACCTTTTATATGATTATGTGTTATATTACATGTGTGCTTATGTGTATGTATTCGAGTATGTTAGGAGCCGAAAGCCATGAACCCGACTCGAGACCATGTGGTCTCGAGTGAACTAGTGTGACATATGGGCCGGTTGGGCCGTGCACCTCATCCGAGTCCATTAGGGTGCACTACTTAGGACTAGTATAAAATCCTCATGTTAGCCATACTTGTCATTTTTGGGCAACAACACTCATACTCTCCAACATACACTCTCCACTCCCTCACACTAAAACCCTAAACACTAAACATCACCTCTTCTCCTTCTTCTCGGATCCAACCAACCGACCACCAAAGGGATTCTCGGATTTTTGCTTGTTCACACCAAACAAAGCTTCATCCTTCACCACCTCACAACCGGTTAGTGTTTACGATGTTGGTTAGTGATTTTATGATGTTTGTTGTGTTAAATGATAGCATGAATGGTAGGATTTAACTAGTATAGTTGTATGTTTGATGATGGGTGTGAACCGAATGTGTATGATGTATATGATGATGCTTGGTTAACATACTTTGATTTCGGATATGTTGCTTAATGAACACACAATATTTTATGTCTAAGTATGATTCAAAACCATGGAGTGTTGATGTTCATAGAAACCGGCTTGCATAGGTGTAGTACCATGTTAATGAGATTAGGGTAGAGTCGATTTTTGATATGTTATGTGATGATTTGAAACTATGAGATGAATATGTTCAAGAATTGATTGTTGTTCATGACTTTGTTAGACTTAGGTTCATATGAATGACGATGAACATGATGATTGTATGAAGAACTTGATGAATATCATAAGAACATGGTTGAATATTTGAAATCTGATTTGTTTGATCCATTTTAGGAAATTACTAGACAAATAAACATGTTTATGAGAGTAGTACAGACTGTTTCATGAAATCAAAGTCTCATTGGATAGTACACTGTTCCGAATCAGCTTATGTCCACTCGTAACCATCAGTTGCGACTCGAAACCAAGCACAACGAGTCGAAATCTCCCGGTTGCGACATCAGTTGCGAGTCGCAAACGCCTGGTTGCGACTCGAAACCACACTTGATCAAGCACACCAACCTTGTGACTCGAAACCACGGTTGCGAGTCCGGTTGCGACTCGTAATCAAAACAGCACGGACCGAAACCATGATTGCGACCCAGGTTGCGAGTCGCAAACGCCTAGTTGCGACTCGGGATCATATGCGGGTACACACTGTTGGACTTGTTTAATTATGGGCTTATTTGATTGGGCCGGACTCTTGGGCCTAGTGTACAGACCTGATATATTGCTGTTGAATGTGAATGTCGATGAACTGCATGCAACGTGCTAGCATATGTGTAGAACATACGTGCACTACTTGAATACGAACCTGATTGCATGATACAACTATGATAGGACGTGAGTAGCCACAACATTGCTTGTTTGACCTTTCTGTGTTTCTACCGAGCAAACCAAGGTGAGTTCACACCCTCTACAAAGCATGGGATTCCCAGGGGTCGGGAATTGGGGTTAAGGAACTGGGTTCCTCGTCCTCCTTGGGTAGGACAGCAAAGGTTCAGGAATGTAATTCCTCGTCCTCACGGACAGATAACTCGTACTAGACCAAAACTCTATCACGAAGTCCCTCATTTTTATATCGACTTAATCGCCGGGCCAATGGCGAGCGGGTCATTAGTTAGATAGCGCTATTTAGGTCTGACAAACCTCACACCGTGCCGCAGAGGGCGGGCGTGAACTAATGGATCTGGGGCACGTCAATGATGATAGACATTGACAGTTTCAGGGCACTTAAACATGACTACAGTCAGCAGTCGATATGGTAACGAGTCTAGTATATACATGGGGTAGCCCCCACGGCCGAAATGCCAGATAACTAACACGGGGTAGCCCCCACGGCTGGATTGCCAGAATAATTGGGAATAAACAAGTCACGTTTTTAACTATGGGGTAACCCCCACGGCAGGACGCCAGATAAAGGAAACTGTTTTCGAAACAATGTAAAACGAACACCCAACCGTGAACTCACTCAACTTGTTGTTGACTCGTTACTACATGCTTTGCAGGTCCTTAGGTTCTTAGCTGGAGCTTGCATGGAGGAGGATCGTTGTGGGACATGGACGACTGTGTGCCATGTTAAACTTTGAAACAATTAAACTTAAGTTTTGATTTAAGACTTATGCTTCCGCTTGCAACCTAATTATGTTTTGTTTGAACACCAATTGTATTGGTTGGATTTTATAACTATTTATATGCTTGTTCAATATGATTGGTGGCTGGATCCTGGTCAGTCACGCCTCCAAGCGGTAGTACTCCGCAGGTTGGGCGGTGCTTACTACGTAACGGGACGCGTTTGGGTCCCACTCTATGGCAACCTACGAGAGCTTGTGATGGACGAAGCACACAAGTCCCGCTACTCGGTACATCCGGGGTCGGATAAAATGTACCACGACATCAAAACTACGTACTGGTGGCCTAGCATGAAGGCCCACATAGCAACTTACGTCAGCAAGTGTTTGACTTGTGCAAGAGTCAAGTCCGAATACCAGAAACCATCAGGCCTGCTCCAACAACCAGAGATACCTCAGTGGAAATGGGAGCAAATTTCCATGGATTTTGTTACTGGCCTACCTAGATCCCAGCGCGGGAACGATACTATTTGGGTGATCGTGGATCGACTCACAAAGTCTGCACACTTCCTGGCCATCAAGGAAACGGATAAGTTCTCCACTCTTGCAGAAATCTACATCAAAGAAATTGTTTCGAGGCACGGGGTGCCCACCTCCATTATCTCAGATCGAGATGCACGTTTTACTTCTGAGCTGTGGCAAGCAATGCACAAATCCTTTGGCTCACGATTAGACATGAGCACAGCGTACCATCCTCAGACGGACGGGCAGTCCGAGCGCACCATTCAAACCTTAGAAGACATGCTTCGTGCATGTGTGATTGACTTTGGCAACCGCTGGGAAAAGCATCTGCCACTTGTGGAATTCTCGTACAATAACAGCTACCACACCAGCATTGGAGCTGCTCCGTTTGAGGCATTGTACGGACGTAAATGCCGGTCTCCTCTTTGCTGGGCAGAGGTGGGAGAAAGTCAGATCACTGGTCCAGAATATGTGGTAGATACAACCGAGCAAATCGCTCAGATACGAAAACGCATGACGGCCGCTCGCGAACGTCAGAAAGTTTACGCCGACATGGGCAGGAAACCACTTGAGCTCCAGGTTGGGGAGCGGGTACTACTCAAAGTTTCACCCTGGAAGGGTGTGGTTCGTTTCGGTAAACGCGGCAAACTTAACCCACGATACGTTGGACCCTTCGAGGTCATTGAGAAAATAGGCAGGGTGGCCTACAGACTAAACTTACCAGCGGAACTCGGGGCAGTTCACAACGTTTTTCACGTGTCGAATCTGAAGAAGTGTCCATCAGACGAGACCCACGTAGTTCCTTTGAAGGAACTCACTATCGACGAGCAGCTACGATTCGTCGAGGAACCAGTCGAGATCACGGACCGGGATGTTAAGGTCCTCAAGAGCACTAGAATACCTCTCGTTCGAGTTCGTTGGAACTCACGTCGCGGCCCAGAGTTCACCTGGGAGCGCGAAGATCAGATGAAACAAAAATATCCCCAACTGTTCGCAAACAGTACACCCACTACTGAGGCCGAAGCTACGGAATTTCGGGACGAAATTCCAGATCAACGGGGGGTGGATGTGACACCCCAGGAAAACCAGGAAAACCAAACAACTTAACTAGCTTCCTCAGTGAGTGCTTACCAAATTTCGGGACGAAATTTCTTTCAACGTGGGGATGATGTGACAACTCGAAATTTAGAACCTTTCGTCGTATGCTTAAACGTGTGAATAGTTAAACTTATGTGATTAATGATAAGCTACAACCTTTTATATGATTATGTGTTATATTACATGTGTGCTTATGTGTATGTATTCGAGTATGTTAGGAGCCGAAAGCCATGAACCCGACTCGAGACCATGTGGTCTCGAGTGAACTAGTGTGACATATGGGCCGGTTGGGCCGTGCACCTCATCCGAGTCCATTAGGGTGCACTACTTAGGACTAGTATAAAATCCTCATGTTAGCCATACTTGTCATTTTTGGGCAACAACACTCATACTCTCCAACATACACTCTCCACTCCCTCACACTAAAACCCTAAACACTAAACATCACCTCTTCTCCTTCTTCTCGGATCCAACCAACCGACCACCAAAGGGATTCTCGGATTTTTGCTTGTTCACACCAAACAAAGCTTCATCCTTCACCACCTCACAACCGGTTAGTGTTTACGATGTTGGTTAGTGATTTTATGATGTTTGTTGTGTTAAATGATAGCATGAATGGTAGGATTTAACTAGTATAGTTGTATGTTTGATGATGGGTGTGAACCGAATGTGTATGATGTATATGATGATGCTTGGTTAACATACTTTGATTTCGGATATGTTGCTTAATGAACACACAATATTTTATGTCTAAGTATGATTCAAAACCATGGAGTGTTGATGTTCATAGAAACCGGCTTGCATAGGTGTAGTACCATGTTAATGAGATTAGGGTAGAGTCGATTTTTGATATGTTATGTGATGATTTGAAACTATGAGATGAATATGTTCAAGAATTGATTGTTGTTCATGACTTTGTTAGACTTAGGTTCATATGAATGACGATGAACATGATGATTGTATGAAGAACTTGATGAATATCATAAGAACATGGTTGAATATTTGAAATCTGATTTGTTTGATCCATTTTAGGAAATTACTAGACAAATAAACATGTTTATGAGAGTAGTACAGACTGTTTCATGAAATCAAAGTCTCATTGGATAGTACACTGTTCCGAATCAGCTTATGTCCACTCGTAACCATCAGTTGCGACTCGAAACCAAGCACAACGAGTCGAAATCTCCCGGTTGCGACATCAGTTGCGAGTCGCAAACGCCTGGTTGCGACTCGAAACCACACTTGATCAAGCACACCAACCTTGTGACTCGAAACCACGGTTGCGAGTCCGGTTGCGACTCGTAATCAAAACAGCACGGACCGAAACCATGATTGCGACCCAGGTTGCGAGTCGCAAACGCCTAGTTGCGACTCGGGATCATATGCGGGTACACACTGTTGGACTTGTTTAATTATGGGCTTATTTGATTGGGCCGGACTCTTGGGCCTAGTGTACAGACCTGATATATTGCTGTTGAATGTGAATGTCGATGAACTGCATGCAACGTGCTAGCATATGTGTAGAACATACGTGCACTACTTGAATACGAACCTGATTGCATGATACAACTATGATAGGACGTGAGTAGCCACAACATTGCTTGTTTGACCTTTCTGTGTTTCTACCGAGCAAACCAAGGTGAGTTCACACCCTCTACAAAGCATGGGATTCCCAGGGGTCGGGAATTGGGGTTAAGGAACTGGGTTCCTCGTCCTCCTTGGGTAGGACAGCAAAGGTTCAGGAATGTAATTCCTCGTCCTCACGGACAGATAACTCGTACTAGACCAAAACTCTATCACGAAGTCCCTCATTTTTATATCGACTTAATCGCCGGGCCAATGGCGAGCGGGTCATTAGTTAGATAGCGCTATTTAGGTCTGACAAACCTCACACCGTGCCGCAGAGGGCGGGCGTGAACTAATGGATCTGGGGCACGTCAATGATGATAGACATTGACAGTTTCAGGGCACTTAAACATGACTACAGTCAGCAGTCGATATGGTAACGAGTCTAGTATATACATGGGGTAGCCCCCACGGCCGAAATGCCAGATAACTAACACGGGGTAGCCCCCACGGCTGGATTGCCAGAATAATTGGGAATAAACAAGTCACGTTTTTAACTATGGGGTAACCCCCACGGCAGGACGCCAGATAAAGGAAACTGTTTTCGAAACAATGTAAAACGAACACCCAACCGTGAACTCACTCAACTTGTTGTTGACTCGTTACTACATGCTTTGCAGGTCCTTAGGTTCTTAGCTGGAGCTTGCATGGAGGAGGATCGTTGTGGGACATGGACGACTGTGTGCCATGTTAAACTTTGAAACAATTAAACTTAAGTTTTGATTTAAGACTTATGCTTCCGCTTGCAACCTAATTATGTTTTGTTTGAACACCAATTGTATTGGTTGGATTTTATAACTATTTATATGCTTGTTCAATATGATTGGTGGCTGGATCCTGGTCAGTCACGCCTCCAAGCGGTAGTACTCCGCAGGTTGGGCGGTGCTTACTACGTAACGGGACGCGTTTGGGTCCCACTCTATGGCAACCTACGAGAGCTTGTGATGGACGAAGCACACAAGTCCCGCTACTCGGTACATCCGGGGTCGGATAAAATGTACCACGACATCAAAACTACGTACTGGTGGCCTAGCATGAAGGCCCACATAGCAACTTACGTCAGCAAGTGTTTGACTTGTGCAAGAGTCAAGTCCGAATACCAGAAACCATCAGGCCTGCTCCAACAACCAGAGATACCTCAGTGGAAATGGGAGCAAATTTCCATGGATTTTGTTACTGGCCTACCTAGATCCCAGCGCGGGAACGATACTATTTGGGTGATCGTGGATCGACTCACAAAGTCTGCACACTTCCTGGCCATCAAGGAAACGGATAAGTTCTCCACTCTTGCAGAAATCTACATCAAAGAAATTGTTTCGAGGCACGGGGTGCCCACCTCCATTATCTCAGATCGAGATGCACGTTTTACTTCTAAGCTGTGGCAAGCAATGCACAAATCCTTTGGCTCACGATTAGACATGAGCACAGCGTACCATCCTCAGACGGACGGGCAGTCCGAGCGCACCATTCAAACCTTAGAAGACATGCTTCGTGCATGTGTGATTGACTTTGGCAACCGCTGGGAAAAGCATCTGCCACTTGTGGAATTCTCGTACAATAACAGCTACCACACCAGCATTGGAGCTGCTCCGTTTGAGGCATTGTACGGACGTAAATGCCGGTCTCCTCTTTGCTGGGCAGAGGTGGGAGAAAGTCAGATCACTGGTCCAGAATATGTGGTAGATACAACCGAGCAAATCGCTCAGATACGAAAACGCATGACGGCCCAAAAGTCCGGCCCAATCACCTAAGCCCGTAACAGGGCGGTTTACAATAATACCTATGAATTGAACAGTATCATGTATACAAGTAAACAAAGCCCAAAAGTCCGGCCCAATCACCTAAGCCCGTAACAGGGTGCAAGTCCAAACAGCGTGCACATGTATATGGTCTCGAGTCGAGACTGTGCGGTCTCGAGTTGTAGTCTACAAGTTCTCGAGTCGCAACTGAGGAGGTCTCGGGTCATGCATGTATTGGTCTCGAGTCGCAACCGGACTCGCAACCATGGTCTCGAGTCATGATGTTTGTGTGCTGATAAAGTATGGTCTCGAGTCGAGACTAGGGGTTCTCGACTCGCAACCTGTGTCGCAACCGTGTTCTCGAGCTGTCTCCGATATGGTCTCGAGTCGAGACAGAGGGTCTCGACTGACACCCCTGCTGATCGCCGGCCATTGTACTAAACCAATAGAATTTTGATTTCATGATACAATGTACTATCCAACCAAAATCCTTAAACATGTTTTCTTGTCTAACAATCAATTAAAATGGATCAAACAACTAGTTTTCAAATATTCAAGACACATTCATAACATGTTCATGTTGTTCTTCATATCATTCAAGTATTCATATCCTCGTTCCAACACATTTTGCATTTTACGGACAAGAGTTATAACACCTAAACTAGATATCAAGATCATTTTGCAACAAAATATTTGTTCTATAACCTCATAAATCGGATGATCCTTATCATTCTTTTATCACACAAAATCTATACTTTTTACTAAAGAAGTCATGTTCATCATCAATGTTGTAACTAAGCATGTATTGTCTAACCACCAAGAACTCATTAAATCCACCAACACCTTTGTCATATTCAAACAATAGCCACGGTGCATATTATCGCATAATCAATACCCTAATCATGTATAAGACTTAACAAGCAAACATATTATCATATGACTTCATCATACATAACTATCAACCGAAACATATCATTTTCAACCGAAATATCACACATAACATAAGTCACTAACCGGTTAGGCTTTCAAGGGCGATCTTAAGCTTGAACCGTGAGCTCTTGTGTTGCTGGTTGGATCCGAGAGAAGAATGAGAGGGGAGGTGATGTTTGATCTTTAGGGTTTAAGGTTTTCTAGAGAGAGAGAGTAGGGGAGTGTGTGTGTAGGAGAGTGTGTGTTGTCCAAAGAATGACAAAGTTTGCTAGGAGTATAAGTTATATACTAGCTCTTAAGTTGGTTCACCCTAGTGGGTTTTCGAGTGGGGTGAAGAGGGACATGGCCCAACCGGCCCAACAGTTACACTATTCACTCGAGACCGCATGGTCTCGAGTCGGGTTCTTGTGTCTCGGGTCGCATACATACAAGCATTCATTTAAACATAACACATAATCACATAGGATGTTCACTTATATCATTAAATCACACAAGTTAACTAGTCACATAACGTTCAAGCATGTTACATCAAGATACTACGAAAGGTTCTAAATTTCGAGTTGTCACACCCCATATACACAGTTCATGACAACTTTATAACTACAGCTGATCATAGCAAGAAACTGCCTGATACTTATGTCAATATATTTTGTAAAATGGATCCTCTTTCTATCATCAATGAGTATATCTATCACAATGTGATTGATTATCAAGAAAAATGATTAGACGGTGGTGAACTTGTTTACGATGAAAAAGGTATTGATACAGAAAACTGAAAAGGTATAATCAAGCAGGAGGATCTGAAAAAATACTTGTATAAAAATATACCAGAAAAACAAAAACAAGAAGATAAAGGATAGGGATACGTGGGAACAAAAGATTCAAACCATAATGACTTCTTACGAGAACTATGTTAATTTCTTATGCGAACCTTTTGATAAGAGTTTAGGAAAAAATGAAAAAAAAAAGATGTTTTTCGAAGGTAATTAGTAAACTTGATCGTGATACTAAGTATCAATATTATAAGGAGAAACTGATGTATTTCCGGAATCATTTGAGTCATTCATCGACTCATTTGAGTCATTCATCGAATTATAGCGTTCATTATTAAAGAAAAAAAGATGTGGACTGGACCTACTTACTTTTCTTTGTATTTCCTGCTGAAACCAACCTAAGAGACAGAGACCCAGGTGATATGGATTCGCTAGGACGGAGTTGCTGTCGATTGAGGATTGGCCAAGGGGAGTGCCATCATGTAGCTGGGTACAAATAAGCCAGTGAAAGAGGAGTGGTCAGGGTACGACGAAGCACGCCTGGTACGTAAGCGAATACGGATCACGTGGGTTTGTACTGCTCCGCTTTCGAGCTGTCGAGTGATGATTGCTCCATCTATTAAGAAAGGACGGGGGGGCTGTCTTATAATAAAGGGGGTACTCTCTTCTCTGATGTGCGCTATATTATTGTGTCCTATTCCTGAAGGAGTGATCCGGAATTAAGCCACGTGGTGATACCCGCCAAAAGAAAGGGGGCCTTTCGTACGGATTGGAGTACGAAGAGAATTCTTCAGCACACTAAAATCTAGTGGATCCGGTTCCATATTCATGAAAAGCCAGGGTTGAAACATGTTATGAAACTAAGATAACTTATCTTACTAATAATAAGAAAGAGTTAGGCGCCTCCAAGGCCTATAAATAGAAGCTTTTTTCAGTCTATATTTTCAAAGAGAGAGGTAGAAGTCAGAAAGAAAGACTTTCAGTAATACTGATTCCAAAAACAAACATTATGGATATCACCGGGAGACTTGCAACAATTCAGCATGAGATAGCTCGTGCAGAAAACGAGAAGCTCCAACAGGAGCAAATGCTCGGTCTGTTCTAGGAGCATCCGCCTGCTCTCGATCCGGAGGTCATAGGAAATATGATTCAATTGACCCGGGGCCACATTCGCGGTCAGGAAGACCGGATTCGGGCCCTCCTCGTCGAACAAAAAGAGCTCATTGTGCGGGCTGCCACCCTCGGTGACCGGGGAGACTAGAAGAGTCCGTCGACTCTTTCTAGAAGATTTAAATAATGTCTGTAGACACAAAGTAGTTTGTTTTAATGTATGGTGTTCTTTGTCTTTTGTTAGTGGGGATCTACTCCGATGCTTACTGGAGATAGACTCCTATGCTAAGTAAAGTGTCTTTGTTTGGTTTTATTTGTTATGTTGTGTTTAGTTGTTTGGCTGGTCTATGTGTGTGTAAGCTTCCTATTGGATGTACTCCCATGTAATAAAATGCTTGTAGTGCTGGAATGAAAAAAATCTGCTTTGTTCTAGTTCATTCTCTTTCCCTGTTTTGTGCAGAAATTATCTTATTTTAATTCTTTTTTAAATATCCTTTATTTTCTTATTCATTTTTCACATATACAAGCTAAAACTACAGCCAACAGGGTGGAAGTTGTGTGTTTACGGTATAAATCTTCTAATAGCATAGCAGATAGCTTCCATGCCCACCTGTCAAGAGTATTCTTGCCGAACTCCGCTCTTCAAGCTCAGCTTCGGCAACAGCAACTCGAGAAAGCTATTGAGAAAGCCAACAATTCTATCCGGATCTTGATTCCGAATATCTTAGATCAAACATCACAAGCCTTATCACCAGAATTCACAACTTACTCCCGACCGAGAAGAGGCGCCTCCGTCCAACCTCGATAGTCTTGAATGCTCCTTCCATCCAAGCATGATAGTAGATTTTATGGTCAGAACTCAATCCCGGGATGGTGAATTAGACTCAGCCTATGCTGGCCTTATACATCCGTAAATATTCTTAAATAATAGGGCCACGACCGTGGCGTTGGGCAGAAAGCCGATGATTTCGACAAGGCCCTTCCCTTTAACTCGAACAGGCAGAATCATTACTGGTCATCCCCTACCTCCGAATCCTTTGACGGACACCAGAGAAGTTAGTTCTTCGCCTATCACATTGGTCGACTTGAACTTCCCTCTAGTCCTAGAATCACTACCTCTTTAAACCTCTGATGAGAAAGTCGTGGGTGAAAGAAGGCCTTTCACCCATACTCATTCAAAAATGGGGGAGTTTACTTATCCATTTCGAGATAATTGCTACCTAGATGTTCTCATTCATTTACTACTACTACTACAAGAAAGCCACTATTCCATCCAAGCGTAGGTTGAGATTGAAAGGCAAGAAGGAGTGTTCAAGCTGTAGATGGTTTCCAGTTGCTTGTTTCCTTTCCTCCATTGCTTCACTTCATAATCATAAGGAGACTAGGTTATTCTCATTCCTGCTTCAGTCATCAATGCAGGCGGTTAGACTCTTGCTATAGATTAGGGGCTCTATCGTGCTATTCTAAACATAGGTAGGCGGCAAAGACAAGGGATCTCTCTCACCCGGTCTGCCTCCATAGCAAAAAAGTCTCGTGAAAAAGATAAGTGTAGAAAACCAATAAAAGAACCATGATGAGAAAATTCCAGCGTACGAGTAGAGGTTGTAGAAAAGTGAAAAAGAAAAAGAAAACAAAAAAGATCAGTATCATAGTACGTCGTCCTTCCCTGAAATGGAACTTTCATGCTGGAGCAAGAACTTGCATGAAAGTCGATCTATTACAACCAGCGCGGTTGTTCGTATTTCATTTCATTCTTCCAAGTCCTTCTTTCTTAGAAAGGCACTCACTGAGTTACTTACGGAATCTCAAATCTTGAGGCTGATTACAGCCCCTTTGATGAAAGGTAAGCGCTTTGGCTGGCTACCTAGAATATAAAGATCCTTCACTGCACACTTTAGATATTTGTTTCCATCCAATCAAAGACGGCGAAGCGCCTCTAATCTAAAGGCCAAAGAGTGCTCTTTGTGCCGTTACGCATCCTTACTCATAGTATAGTGCAAGTTAGGTTTGGGTATAGCAGGACTTGAACCTGCGACCATTAGGTTAAAAGCCCAATGCTCTACCAACTGAGCTATACACCCCAAAAAAGATGTAGTAGTAAATAAGGATTGGTGCGGAAAATCAAAGAGGGCGGGCCCTCTTCATCATATTAAAGAGGCGCGGCTTTGTATGAGGCTTGTACTGACCGAACCCTCAGTTCGGAAGTCTTCGTCAACATGTTACGAAGCTCCAGTCTGGCGGTCAACTTGATGCGGGAGAGGCATGAGTGCAGTTCGATCTTGTGGTGTAATACTTTATAGTGAGTAGGGCCTCTTTCTCGTTGATCAGTCTGCCTCCGCTCTATTGAAAGGTCTCCATTCCTACGGCGGTTTTGTTAATGAACCCGTGGATAAGTAGGCCTTTCTTGCTAACGGATCTTCTAGCGAGTTCCTTCCTTCGTAGTAAAATCTGATGATACGCTTTGGCGATGTTACCTACCAAATAAAAGGCCTGCTAGGTGATCGAAATCGCTCAGGTCAGCGAGGACTCACTCACCTACTCCTTATCTAATACTTTCTTCTATCTACTGAACTAAAAAGGTGACCCGCCGCGCCGGGCTATAAGATAAGATACAGTGTACTACTTGACTAGTAAGAAAGAGCTTCCGTAAGAACTGGAAGACTCTTGTATGTATGGTAACCCTATCTTCCGCTATTGGTGGACTGTTGCACATAAAGGCCGACGTAAGCAACCTTTCTTAACGCGCTTTTCACGCGCTTAGCTTCTGCTATAAAAAGCAAGGCCATAAAGTAAGTGAACTTGCAAGCCTAACCCAAGAAGGTATGAACGAAGTGACGGGCCCTTTTAGAGATAGGGGGCGGCTTTCTTGTGGTAGTCATTGTGAACATCTCTCCTCTTCTCTTAGCGTGCACAGTTTGCTTACGCCTTAGGCACATCTATCTTTCTTAGTTTCACGCTGGCCTAATGAATTTAATATGAATAAAAGTCAGTCTTTTAGTAAGCGTATATATGCAGCTGTTTAGTGTATAAGCAATTCTTTAGTGGTCGCACCGGTACGATGGATGTTGGTTGAAGATGATGTTATGCGACGTTCAGAACCAGTCTTGAAGTGAATGAATTAGAAAGAACGAAGAAGTAAGGAAATGAGACGACTCTTTCTTGAACTATATTATAAACAGACCTTCTCCTCCACACCAATCACGAGTTTTTCTCCATTCCTCTTATATATCGTCGTAACACCCTTAATGCTAGGTTTTGAAAAAGACTTTTCATGTCATTCCCATTTAGGTACGATTCGGATCCCTCCGTTGTTTCCTTTTCCTTCCGCACCTTTTCCTCGAAATGAGAAAGAAGATGGTACACTTGAATTGTATTATTTAAGTGCTTATTGCTTGCCAAAAATCCTACTTCTACAATTGGTAGGTCACCGGGTTATTCAAATAAGTCGTGTTTTCCGTGGTTTTCCCATGTTACAACTTCCGTACCAATTCGGTCGATCCGGAATGGATTGGTTAAACATTCCGTTAGGGAGCCTGGTCTTGACTTTTCTGTGTGGTATTCATTCTCGTTCGGCTCTTGGAATCACATCCAGCAGTGGTGGGAACAGCTCGCAAAATCCAACCACTTCACCTACTTCATTGCCCCCAACCCTTTCTCGCACCTCTATTGAAACAGAATGGTTTCATGTTCTTTCATCGATTGGTTATTCCTTTCCGTTCGTATCTCTTTCTCCAATTTCGGTCTCGATTAGTTCACAAGATTGAATGGCCAATTCTCCTTCGGACCCTCGATTCAATTGTTTTCTAAGAAGGTTGAGCCGAGTATGTAAGCCATGTATCTAGGAGGAACTTAAAAGAAGGGCTTTCGGTTTTTTTCACCCCATTTTGTGGTCTTGCAGCTATTTCAATAAATAAGAATATCAAAATATAATAAATAGAAGACTTTTTTAGAAGAAAGATTCTATATATGTCCAATCCCCAGTGGTGGTGGGACCAACCAAGATGTATGTCATCCAACCCAACCTCAGACTCTTTCTTCCCGACCTATTTGACTCTCTGGCCGCAGTTATAGTTATTTAGGTGGTATCCCGAGATTGAAGAGATCGAATTCCTCCTGGGAACACAAGAAACAAAGATATGAACTGGGTAAATAGAAATGGAAAAGAGATGTTTCCAATTCATCAAAATGAGAAGCTTTTTCTACATCCATATGATCTACTAAAGTAGATCGGTATTTCCCATATAATAAAAGCAGATCTTGGTCCATGGAATCCCAAGAAGGTAAGAACTCCAACCTGTCCGATGCTTCTTTGGCCAAATACGATATACAAGTGGGACCTGCACTATGGGCAAGCTGTGCGAAAAACCGCTTCTTTTTTCCGGTTCTGAAGCAACTTGGGCGAAATAGGGTTCTACCGGGAAACCATGGATTTTTTAGTTTTCGCCATTGGTTACTGGTTGAGCCACTGGAATGGAACTCGATAAGAATCTCTGGAGATCTTTCCTCTCCACTTACTCGTAACAGGCTTTCCCTCTGTAGAAGACTTCTTCCGAATGGCATAATTGGGAGATTGATTCCTCGATCTTCAAAGAAAACTGACTCCTCCTACTCCTTCTTCTCCTTTAGGATAGGATCGTCGTTGGTCCTTCTTTCATTAATGATCTAATGATCTCACCATTTTCAAGTAGTTCTCGCGAACGCGCGAGGGACTATCCTTTCTATCGCTTGCCCTTTCTTTTCACTCTCAAGACAAGGCTCTCTCTCTTTTATAAAGCGAAGCAAAGCGCATGGCGCTGAAAGCTCCATAAACACAGACGAACACGATGCAGGGCATAGCATAAATGAAACCGCTGATCATTTCATAAAACATATATGCTTTCCCTTTCTCGATGCTTTTTTTTGGGTGACTCACCAACCGACCCAGCATTGATCGATGACAGAATGGTACAAACAAATCAAAGTAATTGGATTTGGTAGTTCTCCATGGACTTCTCTCTTTAGCCCTTTGTATATGTTTATAAATGGGTGTGCACCTCCAGATGGGCGGGGGCCGGCCTCCCACTCTCTTATCTTATGCAGCATTTATTAGCTTAGCTGGCTTGGGTGGATCGTGCAATAAGCCTCTCTCGACCCTCCTTTTATCATACGTCTTTATGAAAGCCTCTCGCCTTTCGAGATCCGGTCCATCATCAGCCCAGTCAGATCTTCTTGTTTGCCCGCTTTGATTAGGCTTCCTTTAACAGATTTGATCAGCATTTCATGCATGCAGTCCTGCTGAATTCGACCTTTTATCAGGGTAGCGTAGTAAGGTTAGAGGCGCAACTAGAAGAGTTGGCCCTCTTTCGATTTTTTGATCAATTCGATTGCAGTCTCCGAAGTCCTTCTTGATCGATGGTCCCCATTAGCATTAGTGCTAATTAGCAGCCTTTTTGGAAGGCAAGATACTTATGTGTGACCGCGGATTCCATGGTAGCAGTAGTTCTAGCTCTACATTAGGAGCAGGGGGGGTTCTATCTAAAGGAGATACGGACCCCTCCCATAGTACAGTACAATGCAGCTGACAAACTGAATAGGCTACCGCGGCTCGCTTCGCTTTTGTTGCGGAGCTCACTGCTTTTAGAGTAGTGCTTGCAGCTTGCTGCTTTCTGTTCAAGCGGAGCTCGCTGTCTACTGCACGAGTCATCGTAGCTTCACCTATGCCACTTGTATATAGACAACAATAGCACCCAAGATTTGCCCTTCGCGTAGTTCATTGAACCTTCCAACTTAACTCCGTGGCCTGTGCTAAAGAAGCGTGTCTTAACTAATTCCTTTGAACTCATTTCAGCTATTCTACCTCTCGATATCTCCTCACCTTGCACCTTTTATTTCTTTTCCTCATCCCATGATCCTTTCCCATGTCGTGGAAGTGCAACAGTGCTCCTTCATTCTTCATAACGACTATAACCAAGCTGCCAACCAATAAAGCAAGCACCTTCATGGACTGAGACCGTGGAAGCTCCGTTAGCACCTTAAGGCTATCTTTATCCTAAGAACCCCGGGAATATTCAGAGACTCGGCTAATGCTTCTAGGCCCACATTCGGAGACAGACCAAGCACCTCTCTTACCCACTCACTATCTAATGGCTTATTATCTGAATGAGATCGGAAAGAGAGGTGGTAGCCCAAATTTTCCAATAGGCGCATACGAAAGGTTCTGAAAGAATTGAAAAAGCTCTGAAAAAGAAACAACCCGACCTGAGGACCTACCAACAACAGAAGAACTAGCAACAGCGGGAGGAACCTTTTCTAACCTCAGCTTCACCCCCTTCCTCGGGATTCTTTCTTTGATGATATGACCTAAGCCCCTTTCAGAAGACCGAAATCATTGGTGCTTTGCATAAGGGGTAAGCGCGCCATAAAGACTATTGGTACCTATCATAGACTTGACTCATTTTATGGGTTTGAATTCCTTTCCCCGAGTTAGAGGGGTTTTCTGAAGGTCTTCCTCAAGGCCCACTTGGTTCTCAAAAAGACTGTTACCCCCGGCCAGAGTAGAAGTAGGCAAACGGATGTTTCTGGGGGAACTATGGGAGACGGAGACAGGTGGTTAGGCGATATTCTAACTTTTGGCTCATCGCAATTCCATTTCTTAAAGTGCAAGTCCAGTTTTATCTTTTTATGAAAGTGAAAGTCAGATTAGCCCTTCTTTCAATTCCAAAGATGCTCTCAAATTGCTGTTAAAGATTATTTTACCCTAAGGCTTCTAGCGGTCAGGCAAGCATGGCAGAGCGTAGCATGTATCCAGCCATCCGAACTACTTACTGAAGGGCAAGCACCAACGAATTACTCACTTCATTCACAGTGCGTGGGAGAGACAGAGAGGGGCCAGTAATAACTCACAGCCGGGGTAAAAAGGTCCTACTTCCTTACTCACTCAAGTCATTGCTTTGACCGAACCATAGGCCGAAAAGTAAACATTTTTTAGATACTTGTTACTGGCCTGACCAAGAGCGCAAAAGAGCTTTATTTATAATTAGAGTAAGGGCACGCCATTTGCAATGCCTTTTCTTGCTTTCGACAGGACCCCCTTCCGACAGGAGAAAAAAGATTACGTCAATGTCAATTGCCAATGATATAGAGTGTCTAGCGTTACGACTATAAAGGGCAGGAGATGAATGAAAGAATCGTACTGCAACTGCTGAAGAAAGATCAGAGCTAGTACTAGAGGAAGCGATAGCAGACAAAAGAGCTCCGAGAGTAGTGCAGCTAAGCGGGAAGATCTGTGATCTTCCCGCTTACCCCTCTCTCAACCATTGTTGTGGCTTTCCTGAGCGTTCTATTCCCAGAGGTCGTTCAAAGCATCCAAACCTTCTTCTTCTTTACATACAAAGCATCCATGAACACAGTCTATAAAACGAATTCTATGGTAACTGTAGGCCCTTAAAAAACTGTTTAGCAACTTTCATGAGTTTATACCTAAATCAAACTCAACAGCAGTTCACAAGTACATGATTTGGATCAGCAACAGGAAAGAAGTGATTTGACAGAGACAACGTTGAACCTTGCGGGAAGTGTTGTATACTTAGAGAAAAGATGAATCTCGCCCTCTCTAGCAAACCTGGAAAAGTCTACCTTTGCTGAACTGGAGCTAAAGCACCTTTCTTCCTCCCTTGTTATATTACCCCAAGTCCTCCTTGGTCTTCTTGGACTTGGTTTCAGTCTGATTTTACCCGCACTGCTAATGTAGGCTTTTGAGGGTAACGGCACACTATTCGTCTAAATCGGTTCTCTTTCTTCTTCCAATAGTTCAAATCCAGAAACTATCAACCTATGACCAACCCAAATTAGAGTAGCTGATAGAGTAGAAGGTGGGATAGCCAGCATCCGATGAGATAGAAGTAGGTTCCCGGTGCGTCTTCCTTCGGTAGGCTTGTCATCGAAGGATGTTAGCTAAATCATAAGAACTATAGGCTCGATGGGTCAAGCAAACAAATTCATTCTTTACCAAGTCTTAGCACCAGCACTGTAGATGGGAATAAGCATTCCTTTTCGATAAAAACTAAGCATCTTACTACGGTGTAAAGGTAACAGGAGGTTTGGAACCCAAAACAAGTCTAGGCTTAAGAACGGCGATGTTAGTTGTTGAAGCGTTGGGCACATCCCTGGTAAGATCTATGGCTTCTGCTAAGTGAACTACCTATTGAAGTGGATATGAGAAAAAAGCTCTTCTTTCACATAGCGGGAGGGTGACCTTATCTCTTCCAATTCTATAAGCTGGTGGAAGAGCCTATCTTGCAATAGACCCTTTCTTTCTAATACTGTGAGTTCAAAATATTCTCTATCCAGGACCGTTCTATAACGGGGAACATCGAGAGCTTGCTCGAATTCTTCCCTAACAAGAACTTCATACTCCCCAGGATTATTCTGGGGAGGAAGGTTGTAGTAATCCTGGGTCTCAAGATTGCGTATGCGAGTAAAAATTTCAACCTCGTTCTCGCCTGCTATTTCGGCTCTAAACGTAGATAACGATTCACTGCTTTCGGAAGATCCCAAAGGGGGAAGACTCGTCGCATCTCCACTTTCGGAGGAGACTTTGCAAACGAATGCACTTGGCATTCTTGCCAGCAAAAAAATGAAAAAAAGACCTAGAGAAAGTGGCTAGTACGTAGATTAGAATGAGAATTATGAAGAAAAGAAAAGAACTCTTCTTTCTCTTCGAAACTCTCATTTGATAAACCAGGATGAGGGTAACTAACAAAAAAAGAAAGTAAATAGGGTGGAAATCTCGGGGCAGCTCGGTCCTAGAAAACGTCCGAGTAGAATTGTGAAAAGAGGTAAAATAGCAAAGCGAAAGAAATAAGTGAAAGACATGTGAGTTTAAATCGGCTCTTGTTTGGAATACAATTTGGAATCGGGATCAGCAGGTGTTATGGGCTGATATGGTTTGGTATTCTCAATGCATTCCGCGGCATTCGTTTCATCTATGGCTGGCATTTAGAAACAAACTTAAAACGCAGGATAGATTGGCTGTGTGGGAAGCAGGTAGTCAAACCAACTGGAACCTGATGTGTTGTCCGCTGTGTAATTTTGATCGGGATAGTCGGGATCATTTATTTTTCCTATGTGCTTTTGCGACTCAAGTATGGAATGAAGTCAAAAAGTTGGTTAGCTTGGGTAATGTTGATGATACATGGTCTTCGGTTATATCTTGGGTGGAGCAGCATGCTAAATCCAAGAATGCGGATCATATTGTGTGCAAGTTATTGATTGCTACTTCTTCTTATTATATATGGCAAGAGAGAAACAACAGGCTTTTCAAGAATCACAAGAGAACGGTTGGTCAAGTGGCTGAGGTGATTAAATGCTCGGTGCGTTTGCGGCTCATGGGGTTCAGATTTCGGGTCGCATCGATTAAGGTAAGGATTTTCAAGTGTTGGAAGATTGAAGATACTGGAGCGGATCCGGGCTAGAGGCTAAAGTCCGATTTTTTGTATTGGTTGTCTTGGTTGTTTGAGTTGAGTGTCGTTTAGACTGGTTGTGTTTTGTTAGGCTGTTGTGCTTGTTTTCCTAGGCTTGGTATGTCAAGTCTAGTTGGTGTGTTACACTGACACACCCTTGTATTTTTTTGCTTCATTTATAAATTTCATCGGGGTAACCCTTTACCCAAAAAAAAAGAAATAAGTGAATTTATCCAGTTGAGGGATCTTGATCAAGAATAAAGGATTCCCCCCATACAGAAAGAGAGACCTTCCTGTACGAGTAGTGAAGAACTAAACGATTTTGTTTTGTTGGTTGTTGACCAACGGAAAGAAAGGGATTGTGTCAACTTTGTTCCTTCATCTTTCTATTTTTATTCTCTTTTTCTTTTTATATTGTGTAAGGCAAAGCGCATTCCTTTAAGAATGTATCTGGTTCCATTTTTCTTTCGTTAGTTCAGCAGCTACTATGACGCTACCTTGCTGAACTCATCCAGCAAATACAGTAGCTCCTGGAATCTCAAACTATCAATGCCATTTATCAGAATATCGTAGTAGGTTTCCCTAAGAAAGCCGGGCTTAAAATGAATAATATTATTCCCATATAATAACCGAACTGCTTCATCCCCAAAGGTTCTCTGAATAGCTTCAGGCATGGTCAAGCCCGATGGTAATACCATCCCGGCTTCACGCAAAAGCCTGCCTCACTCATTACCTATTTCTTGGTATATTTGGAAAAAGTCAAGTGGAGCGCTTCGCGTATCGGACACTGTTGAAGAGGCAGCGGAATCCACCGAAGAAGGGAAGGAATCCCAATCCGTCTCCATGAGAGTCCATCTCACTCCTTCGTAGTATTTTTTTGGGTAAAGGGTTACCCCGGTGATTTTATATATTCACAAACAAACAAAACAAGTAGTAAGGTGACATCCTTACTAGTTCAAACATGGGACATACCCCCATGAAAGTAAAACAAGAAAATAAACAACTAATAGTAAACCAAAACGACCACTAGACAAACTATCTAGACTAAAAGCACTCCAGAACTATACGTACTCATCCATTATCCATTACTAAATCATCTCCATGAATATCCCACTTCTCCAGTAACTCCCGAACTCTAGCTGTGTTCTTGAATCTGAGGCCCATCAATTTATATCAGACGCTTTCTAAAACAGCCTGACATAAGGTATCCGGTGGTCTTGCGTGGTTCCTGAACAACTGATTATTCCTTTCCTGCCAAATAGTGTAAGCCAGCGCCGCAACCAATAATCTACAAACCATATTTTTTGCTGATTTTGAACGTGAATGAAGACCAAGCCATTCGAAAATATCACCCCACTTTGAATCCACATTCTCCATACCAGCTTTAGATTGAACCATTTCCCAAACTTGCGTGGAAAGCTTGCACTCAAAAAATAAATGGTCATGCGAGTCAACATTCTCATAACACAACAGGCAACACATCAAGTTCATGTTGTTACACCTTGTATGATTCCATTGCAAGATTTTGTCTTGAGTTAGTAACTTACGTCGCACAATAAGCCACATCAGAAAAGCATGTCGAGGGATACATTGAGAAAACCAAATGATTGTAGCCCAATCCACCTCCTGCTCCCTTGTACGAACGGAATCCCAAACTCCAGTAGAAGAGTGCTCGGCCACATTATCCCCATCTTTCCAAAGAAGACGATCTTGAGCATTTAAATTCCGTTGCATGTGATCAAGCTGAATAAGAACTGGAAACATATCTCTCCAAGCAACCGGCCAAAGCCAAGAACCATTTGAAGACATATCCACAACTGTAGCATTGAGGGAGAATCCCTCTCGAGTTACGACTCTCGGAGTCAAGAAAGCACATAACGGACCAATATTACTCCAAGTGTCAAACCAAGCTGATGTATTTCTGCCATCTCCAAGCATAGACCAAACATGTTGACGAATCAAGGGTCAAAGTTGAACCATCTTCCTCCAGCTCCAACAACAACTAGTCGGAACCTTGTGATCCCAAAAATTCCGACCTTTTTTTTGGTAAAGGGTTACCCCGGTGATTCTATTATAGACAACCGCCAAATAAGTACAAGTAGTGAGGATGAGTTCCCCACTAGTTCATATACAGGACATGCCCCATATATATATAAGCAAAAAAGCAAACAAACCAAGTTACCACCTCAATCTAGCCTACTACAATCATGATAATGACTAACTAGTAGACAAACGAAAAAATCAAACAAACGACGTCAACCGCCATCATCAAAAATGAAATTGCTACCAACCGGCAGCCTAGCATGAAACAGAAGGCACCTATCCATTGGATAACTTTATGTGAGAGGTGCTTGCCCCTGTACTGGAAGTCGTAGGATGTGTACCCGATGTCATAACCTCATTCGTTTCATTATATACAACCTCTACCTCGTCATCGTCAGACTCCTCATTTAGCTCACGTCCCCCTTTATATCTCCCCTGGAAGGAACCCCCGTTCCTCCAAACAAAACCAAGAGCACTAAACGAATTGTGTGTTGGAACCTTGGACGAAGTAGTGCACCGCGCATTCACGTAAGAAGAACTCACTGCCTTTTTCTTTTTATCCACAGGTCTATATTCAAACTTGGGCTTTTGATTGTTAACTTGAAAACCGCTCTTCTTTACATTCTTCTTTGTCTTGACTTCCGTATAACCATCCTCATCTACTTTCGGACTGTTTGTAGGAGGTTTCACTGTCGATCGAATGCATTTTGGACACTCCTCAGAATCATGCCCAAATACTTACAACAGTGGGCACATCTCGGTGGTTTCCATTCATATTCCACACGAATAGTCTCATTGACATACTTGTTCTCATCCAACTCAGGAATAGCCATGGTTAGGACCGCTTTAAAATCATGTTCAGTAGAGATATCAATGAGGGCCCTAGCATAGCTGCTCTTTCCCCAAGCCTCATTACACATATCACTAGTATAGGAATCCAGGCGCACAGGAGACCCAATTTTTGATGCCAACATACTTAAACCATCATCGGAATAAGCCACTAGAGGAACATCATGCAGTTTAACCCAAACTGCAACCTTTTTAAACTCTTCTTTTTTAAGGGTGTTTGTAGGAGACCAAATGTGGAGAAACATAGGTTTGTTACGGATCATCCAAGGTCCCCCTTCAAGAACAGTATCCATACCCTTTCTGTCTTAAAACTTGAAGAAAAAGAAACCATTTGAATTCATCATAGTTTTCTGAAGACCATGTTTCTTCCAATTTGTTCTCACAAAATATTCAACTACTGGATATGCAATCCTATCCCCCAGGAAATAACCATAAAGAGCGTTAGCTAACCTTTTGTTAACCTGGCGAACCGAATCAATCGGAAGCACTACATCCACTCCATCCAATGAGACATCTGAGTTTAGAGGTCGAAAATTGACTTTAGGAACTTGATCAGCCGCATCATTGGCCTTCCTATTGTTTTCATCTTCATTCTGATTCTGAGTTGAAGCACCACCCCGCTTAATATCACCCTGCTCGACCTGTTCATTTAGGACCACATCCACATAAGATTGGACATGAGCATTATCATCCTGATTCTGATTTTGAACTCGAGGAGGACTAACATCATTCAACGGTAGCACAAATGCTACCTTTCTCTTGTCAAAAACCTTCGCATAATTCTGATTAGGAGAATCAGAACAGCCAATAACATGTTCAGTATCGTTAAGCGGCAGCATAAAACATACCTTCTTACTCGGCATTTCAGAAACCCTAGCCGCCATAAGTGATGTTTGTCTTGGCTCAAATGTTTTACCATCAATGTTCTTAATCTTTTTCGCAAACACAGTTTTCTGCATTTTGGCCATCCATAACAACAGTCACAAACAGGCCTCAAACAGCAACTAGCCGAAACCCTAAGCAGAACGCACTAGGGACTAATTTGCCAGAACTGATTGGAACAGTTTACTTTGTGACTGAACAACAATCTATCAGCGAATGAAAGGAATTTAAACTGCCGGACACTAACACGAATCGGACAGCTGAATAAGTATTAAGAATCAGCCGATTAAAATCCTGTGTTCATAACATCAGCCGATCGATTGAAAAGAAAAAAGAAACCCTAAAAACGAAAACCCTAATCCGACTTCAAGTGATAAGAAACGAAAGGTAATCAGGATTCCTTACCAATAAAGAAATCAAAATACCCTAGTTGCTAAGCACAATTAATCACGATCAGGATTGGAATGAAAAGCCTAGGATCTCACCAATTCGCCCAAAATCACCCAGAGCTCCATTTTTTCGACCTTTTAATCGATAAGAGTGGATCCAAGCAACCCATAAAGATTGACGATTACTTAGAATACTGCAAATATGTGAAACCATAAGCGCTTTATTAAAATCAGCTATCCGACGAATACCCAAACCCCCTTCACACTTCGGCACACAAACAGATTTCCAAGACACTTTCGCCCTACCACGCTTAGAAGAAGATTGAGCCCAAAGAAAATTCCGCATTTTAGCTTCCAATTCCTTGACCACCCTAGCTGGTAAAATAAAAACCGAAGACCAGTACACATGAAGAGCTGAGAGAACCGAAATAATTAGTTGAAGCCTACCAGCAAACGACAACATTTTATTCTTCCAATTATCGATCCGACGATCAAGCCGTTCCACAAGAATGCTACAATCTTTGTATAACATCCTAGAAGAAATAAGAGGGACCCCCAAGTATCTGACAGGCAACGTACCCTCGACAAACGGCATAATAGTCAAAATTTCTCTTTTAACATGATTCGGGACATTACAGAAAAACCCTGTACTCTTCTGAATACTAGGGACCAATCCCGACATTTGTGTGAAGTTTGTGAGGGAAAGCATAACACACCTACCCGAAGCCACATCACCCCTAGCAAAAAGGAATAAATCATCCACAAAACACAGGTTAACAATTTTCTGCTTCTCACATTTATTATGGAACTGAAATGAAGAATCAATTCTTGTCGCATGGTTCAGAATGCAAGTCAAGACTTCCATCACTAGAGTAAAAAGATAAGGGGACAGTGGATCACCCTACCTTAGACCCCTTTTTCCTTTAAAAAAGCCATGAATATTCCCATTAACGCAAACCGAATAAGAGGCGGTAGACACACATAACATGATCCAGTCTACCAAGATACCATTAAAACCAAAACCAAGCAACACAGTTTTAAGAAAACTCCACTCAACCGTATCGTACGCTTTTTGGATATCTACCTTAAAAGCACACCTCGGGGGACCAAAATCACGATGGTAGTTATGCATTAATTCCTGTGTAAGAAGAATGTTATCTGAAATTTTCCGACCAGGAACAAAAGCTGATTGGTTAATGCTAACAATCTCATTCAAAAAACCCTTCAAACGGTCCGCCAACACCTTACTGATACATTTAAAAATAACATTACAGCACGATATAGGACGATAATCAGTAATATAGGTAGGAGTCGACACCTTGGGAACCAGAGCGACTAATGTGTGATTAAGTTGCTGAAGAAGGTTTCCCGTGTTAAAGAAATCAAGAATAGCCTTCGAAACATCACTCCCCACTATTTGCCAAGTACTTTTGAAAAACGCAGCCGTATAACCATCCGGGCCAGGAGCTTTATCATTCCCAATCGAAAACATAGCGGATTTAATTTCCTCCAAAGTAATCGGCCAAACCATATGACTAGCACTATCAGGATTCAACTTATTACAAAAGAGATCAGGTGAAGGAACCAAAGAAACTTGACCTTCACAACCTAGAAAATGCTCATAATGATTGACAAATGCTGCCGCCACCTTATCACCCTCAAACAGGTTTCCACTAGAATCAGAAATGGCCTCAATTCGATTAATGTGGTTCCTACATTTTAACGATGTGTGAAAATATGTCGTATTATCATCACCAGCACGAAGCCATTCTACTTTAGACTTCTGCTTTAGAAATCTTTCCTCATCAAGCGACGCCTCCTGAAAATCACGAAGCACAGAGGCTTCTTGAGAGCGTAAAAAATCATTCATCGGGTCCCTATCAATGTCTCGCTGGATAGCTTCAAGTGTTCCTCTTAAATTCACAACCTTATCATGTAAATTCCCTTGTTGAAATAAGAGAGCGCGAAGAGAGGATTTCATTAGAGTAAGTTTCTTCACAACACGGAACTGGTGAACCCCGTTAACGTTAACATCCCACTTTGAGCTAACAATATCCAAAAAACCAGGCTTATGCACTAAGAAATTAGCAAACTTGAAAGGTCTTGGTTTAGACTTCTCAGCCGAGAACAACTTCAAAACACACGGACAATGATCCGAAACTCCATAAGGTCTAAACACAGCAACCGACTGAGGAAACGAACTAACAAAAGGAGCGTTACCCATAACTCTATCAATTTTCTTTAATAACCCGACACCCTTTTTGGGTTTTTGGCTCCAAGTGTAGTGAAAACCCATTCGATTAATATAAAAAACCTCAATATTCTCAACACAACCTTTAAATTCACGCATACCAGGAGAAAAAGAGGAACTACCAATCGATCTATCTTCAAGATTAAGTGCAGAGTTGAAATCTCCCATAATAACCCAAGGTTTATCATGAACTAGGCCCTTATGCATACGTAGATTCTGCCAGAGTACCCTACGATCAACATAATAATTCGCAGCATAGACCAAAGAACAAAAAAACATACTCTTAGTAGCTTTACAAATAACCTGGACATGTAAGATTTGAGCCGTCTGAGCAATAACCATAACATCCACCTCCACAGGATCCCATCCCAAGATAATACGAGTGCCTTTATTACAACAACCCCATTAGAGGTCCAATCCCATCTCCTAAACACAGCATTACAAACTTTACGAAGATTATCCGTATCCACGTGAGACTCTAAGATTGCACACAAACTGAGCTTATTATTTTTAACAACCTGACGAACCTCATTTTGTTTTAGAGGCCGGTTCAAACCCCGTATATTCCAAACCGCCAAACTAATCATTTAAACACCTTGGGAGAAGGAGTGCTTGCCCCTTTTTTTATGAACATCATGGCCTAAGTCTTCTTTAAGAAATTCATTCGTTTCATTATAAATTTCCACCACCTCCTCATCATCAGAGTTCTCGGTCCCACCTTCCATTTCCCGACCAGACTTACTAGATTCCCTAACATCATCTCTTAAGACATCAAAAGGATTGCTAGACACCAAAGTAGTCGGTTTATCACTTTCTTGATACCTCCATCCATCTTATTGCCTATTGGCCTCTACTCAAACTTTGGCTTCTGCTTATTGACTGGAAAACCAGATCTTTTTGCAGTCTTTTTATCATCAACTATCGTAAACCCATCATCATCAACCATATTCTTTCCCTGTCCACGATTTTTAGCTACCTCCTTTTGTTTCTTCCCGTTATTTCCCATGTTTCCCTGTTTCAGATTAGTCCTTACTTGTTTCGGACACCCTTCATCAGAATGACCAAACACACGACAATGACTACATCTATGCGGACTCCACTCATACTCTACATACAACTTCTCTTTAACGAAACCATCTCCCTCAAGATCTGGAACAACAATTAGGGTTTGTGGCGGCTGATTGAGCTTCGGTTTTTCTTGAATTCGATTTTCTAATTCGTTTTTTTTCTGATTGTTCTTGGAGCGACGGCATAATCCCAATTGTTTTTGGCATATTAAGCTTCGGTCCAATTGTTTGCTGACTAGGGTTTTCGGCAGAATCAATATTAGGGTTGGCGGAATCTAGTCTTCATCCTGGTCATCCAATTAGGGTTTGTGGCGGCTGATTGATTCATTCATTCTGAATATCGGCAAGTTTTCTTTGATTAGGGTTTATTGCGGCTGATTATTCATTCATCTGAAGTTTATTGGTGATTAACGGCGACTAGGGTTTATTCAGGCGACTTGTTTCTTGAGCGACTTGTTTCTTGAACGAATTCTGGCTGCTAGGGATCAGTCTTAATGGATGAACGCATGAAACCTGGTGGAAGGCCACCACTGTCATTTAAGGAAATAGCGGATCGAATTCTTGATGTTGATGGGAGCAATATTCAGCCAAGACGTGGTATCAACATCATTGATGAACTTACTAGGGTCTCGGCTCCGGTTCAGGTGGATAAACTGTTCTCGCCAACAACAGGTGTTCATGGAGTGCATTTGTCAACTCCATTGGCTGGTAAATCGGATTCAAAAGCATCTGGAGCTGCAGAACATTTATCATTTTCTAGTGTAGTGAACACCGCAAAGGAGAATGTAAAGGTTAATTTTCGGATGATGGAATCTAGCGAGTCGGTTGATGGTGCTGATGTCGTCATTCCATTGTCTTCGGTTAAACAAGTCACTGACAGGTATGCTAACACGTTGTATGGATATTTTCTGGGTAAACGGCTGGCCTTTCCTGTAGTGGATTATTTTGCAAAGAACAACTGGGTTAAATATGGTCTTTCTAGACTAATGATGAATGCGAACGGGTTCTTTTTCTTTAAATTCAAGACAAAGGAAGGGATGGATAAATTGGTGGAGGATGGACCTTGGATGATTAGAAATGTGCCGATAATTTTGAAGGAGTGGTCGGCCTCTGTCAAGTTGGAAAAAGAAGATATAAAGGCTATCCCAGTTTGGGTTAAAATGCATGAAGTGCCGTTAGCAGCATATACGGAAGACGGTCTTAGTTTGCTCGCTTCTAAGATAGGGGTGCCAAAGATGCTAGATTCGTACACTTTTACAATGTGTGCTGAGTCATGGGGAAGAAGCAGTTATGCTAGAGCTCTCATTGAAGTTCAAGCCGGGGCTGAGTTAAAGAGGAGTGTTACTGTTGCAATCCCATCGTTAGAGGGTAATGGTCACTCAATGGTGGAGGTTAAAATCGAATATGATTGGGAGCCTTTAAGATGTTCCTCTTGTTGCGTGTTTGGTCATGAAGATACCTCGTGCCCAAAGAGTCCTCAGGTTGTTTCGAGTGGGGATTCTGGAAAGAAAATTGATGATTTTCAGGTTGTGGGTGCAAAGAAGAAGAAAGCTACTAACCAAGGTCTTCATATAAAAAATCAGAAGCCTAAGGTAGTGTACAGACCAGTTGTAAACCCTAAACCAATTTCGTCCTTGAAGAAGCCGATGAACAATCAGGTATCAACGTCAAACCCCTTTGATGTCCTTAAGGATGATGATGATGGTGGTCAGGGAGGTAGTACTGTGGGTTGTATAGAGAAGAAGGCCAAGCAGGGTAATGACAAGCAAGACTCAGATGAGGACGAGGTTGAGGAAGTCTACAATGAAACTAATGAATTTATGACTTCGGGAACACATCCTCCATCGTCGAGAGCTCGGCCAAGCAACTCATCCACAAAGGTTTCCAATGGCTAGACATATTGTGATTCGAGTCAAGGGATTGCCGGTTTGTGGCAATTTCATCTTTGATGATGGAGGTTGAGTCGTTTTGGTTTTGTGTATGGTTTTTGCCTACTTTATTTTCATGATGTAATGTAGGCTAGGTTATGGGTTGTCTTAGATATTTTGGTTTTGTTTTGTTTACATATACGGGGCATGTCCTGTATATGAATTAGTGTGGAACTCACCATCACTACTTGTACTTTATTGGGATTGTTTTAATAGAATCACCGGGGTAACCCTTTACCCCAAAAAAAAAAAAGATCTGGAACAACAATAACTAACTCCTCTTTAAAATCGTTTTCGGCAGAGATCTCAATAAGTGCACGAGCATAACTACTCCTCCCCCAAGCATCCATACACATAGTTGTAGTAAACGAATCCAGCATTTTCGGTTCCCCAATCACAGTCGCTATAAGACTTAACCCATCCTCCGTGTAAGCAGCAATTGGGACATCATGGATCTTTACCCAGAGTTGTAACTGTTTTACTTCCTTTTTCTTAAGCTTAGTAGATGCCGACCAAATATTTAAAAATAATGGTTGTGACCGAATAATCCACGGGCCAGCTTTAAGAGCATTCATCATGCCAGATTGATCCGCGAATTTGAAAAAGAAAAATCCATTAGCATTCATCATGGATTTCTGCAATCTGAATTTCTTCCAATTGTTTCGAACAAAATACTCTACTACCGGGTAGGCCACACGATCACCCAAAAATATCCATATAAAGTATTAGCAAGCTTATCCTGAACAGCCCTAACCGAATCCCGGGGTAGAACCACATCACAGCCATCTTGTTTCTCAACACTAGCAAGGTTCCGAAAATTTACCTTTTTAGAGTTATTATTCAATACTGATTCAACATAGGACAGGGGTTTCGAAATCCCCACATTAACCTGATTATCTTCCAACACACCTCCTCCTGCATGAATATTCTCCGATGCCATAGTCGACGATTGCACACCTTCTAGATTGACTGGAACTGTTACTTTCAGCAACTCATCTATCACATTAATACAGTTGCCCTCCGCCTTCTCATTCACTACCGTTCCTCTACGTGGCACAAACGTTTTGCCATCAATATCAACAACCCTGTCCGCAAGACTCTTAAAAGACAAAGTAGGGTTTTGACGGCCATCATGCTGAAAATTCCCGGATTTATAACGATCATCCATGCTAAGAAAGACAACTCTCTATAAACACAAATCTTCAGACTACCATGCACGATAACAAACCAGCGAGACCAGAATCAAAACAACGAACAAACGAAAAAAAGAAACCCTAAACTAGCTAACCCTAACCCATGTATCTTTCGAAACCATATAGCGGAATTAGTAAGTCAAAAAACTAACAAACCCACACCTCTATACAATCAGATCGACACAAGAACTAGGGCGGCGATTGGAATCAAACAAAAACAGAAACCCTAGATTAAACTCTATCCCTTTGCTAACAAGTTCAAATTAGATGTATTGATAAATCTATAATCCAATAATCAGACTGTTATACAAAGATCAAAAAGAAAAATCGAAGGTTGCAAGATGAAGGGAAATCGCCATGCTAGAGAGAGAATTAGGGTTTTATGTCAAAAACGAGTTCTCACTCACTCCTTCATAGTACGAGTTGTCTACTGGTAATCATTTGATCTGTTTTCATTTTCTGTGTAAAAATTAGGAATTCCTCTTCCAACTCGTCCTAGAATGGGCGTTATGGCAAAGAACAAGAAGAAAACAAAAGGAGAGATTTATCCAATAGTCACAAATGGTGCCTCCACATGTTGACATCCGATCCAACCTAGTAGTAAGCGATCCGCCAAAAGCAACCAAAATATTCCTTGGTGAATCGGGCGAAAACTTGAACTACATACATACATACTTTTAAAAAAAGGTAAAGCCAACAGACATATAAAAACTGGTGCTATTGCGGCTACACCTCCCGCTTTGTCAGGTATACTACGAAGAATGGCATGGATCGGTAGGAAATACCATTTCGGTACAATATGAGGCGGGGTGGGATCGGATTAGTAGGTTTATAATTGTCGGGATGCCCCAAAACATTAGGAGCATAAAAAATAAAAAATGGAAGAAAAGATAGCAAAAGCTACCCAACCTACTAGATCCTTTACATAAAAATAAGGGTAAGAAGCAATTTTATCCATCTCTGAATGTATCCCCAATGGATTATTTGATCCATATTGATGCAATGCGGCCAGATGAAGAAGACTGGCGCCTACTAAAAGAAAGGGGAGTAAATGATGAAGACTAAAAAACGATTTAAGGTGGCATTGTCCACGGAGAAACCACCCCAAAGCCAAGTCACTATGGTATCTCCTACTACAGGTATAGCGCTAGCTAAGCTTGTAATGACTGTAGCCCCCCAAAAGCTCATCTGACCCCAAGGTGGTACGTATCCTATAAAAGCT
Organism: Helianthus tuberosus; assembly: GCA_030545235.1. Classification (NCBI taxonomy): domain Eukaryota; kingdom Viridiplantae; phylum Streptophyta; class Magnoliopsida; order Asterales; family Asteraceae; genus Helianthus; species Helianthus tuberosus. Next base: position 124,846,232 of record CM060437.1, read on the forward strand.
GTTACAATCATTAATAGTAAGATTACAACTCCGATACAAAGAATAAATTCCCTAGGACTGCTATAACTCGCATGATATAGACCACGAAAAAGATGAAGGTAAACCACAATGAGAAACATACTTGCCCCATTAGCATGCATATAACGGAGCAACCAGCCCCCTTCAACATCTCTCATAACGTGTTCTACGCTGTTGAAAGCTAGATCCACATGAGGTGGGTAATGCATAGCTAAAAAAACGCAAGTCACTATCTGAATGACTAAACAAATACCAGCTAACGGACCGAACCCCCACCAATAACTAAGATTGCTCGGGGTTAGATAATCTATCAAATGCTGATTCAGTGTGGAGAAGATAGGTTGTTTAAGAATCGATAATCGTTGGTTCCTTATAGTCACTTATTTTTATTTTTATTTTTTAGAAAGAGAACTCAGGTTCCCTCACCTTTTAGCGTTCTGGGGCCTTTATATATATAAAAAAACAAAAAAAAAAACAAAAAAGATCTCAAAATATTAAAAGTACCCTTAGCGTAGGCCGAAAGAAAGTCAATATGAGATTTGCGTTTTCCAACGAAACAGTGAAAGATGCTGTTTTATCCTTATCCATGGATGGAGGGAGTGGATGGGGTCGCATCCGCGTATACGCCGAATTGCCTACATATCTTCTTCAAAAGAATCAGACCATTGTAGTTCAGTTAAAAAGATGTTTTAAAAAGTAATCAAAGATAAGATCGAAGAGAATGAAACGCACGTAGTGGTCATTATAGCGGTTCCTTCTGATCCTAGAAAATGCCCGAAAAAACCTGCTACAGAAGGGTCAGCGCGAACGAAGGTCTACAATAACGAAATGTAGTAGATCACACTGGAAAGGTATGGAATATGACAAATAAACAATAGCATAACAGCCGAAATCCGTCAATTTTCAATTTTCATTTACCCGTGTTACAGAAAGCCATCCCGGGAACCTTGCTACTAAATGAACTGAGTCCTCTATTGACCAAGAAGGTCGGTTAGACTTTAAGGGACCATTCCCTGTAAGGAATGCCGCTATTCACCCAAAGGGTGAACAATCGAAAGCATTATATCCTCGCGTTCTACCGTTCATTCTTTTTCTTTCTCTTGCCGGTGCAGCCCTAGGAACCAGAGCATTGATTGCACTACGTACACTAATTCACAAACCTCGTGTGGGGCTAATCATTTTCATTTCCCGTCTAAGAGAACTCAGAAGAGAAAGAAAGGTTCGTGTAACACAACTGGGAGTTCTATTACTTAAGATGGTGTCCAGCTCCAGACTATATTTAGTCAGTTGCTTTCGCATCCTTACTCGGTGTAATCAAGGCCTATTCGAAAGCTGCCTATGCGGTGGGTTTGAATCCCACAGGAGTGAAATAGCTTGGTTTCTCACATAGACTTTAGTGAGTAGTGAGCTGCTTGAGATAGGGCGATGCCGTTTGCTTGCTAATGAGTTCGGTAGCAGCCTACTTTCTATAAGGAAGTGAAAACATGCTTGTGAAAGGAAGCTACCTACCTTCAAACCGTGATTTCTTCTCTATACAATAAAAACTAGTACATGAAAATTGATAGGGAAAGTACACGGGGCACTCACTTACTTATCTATTGCCCGGAATAAAGGAGAAAAGGAGGGGCATACGATCTCGTGCAATCATACGATCTTCCCTTTTTTAAGGTGCATACGCTCTTGTTCAATCAGACGAGAATCCCTTTTTTTAAGGTGCATACGCTCTTGTTCAATCAGACGAGAATCCTATAAAGAAGCCAATTTGACGCATATTTCACTTGCTCTAATGAGCCGGCTAAAACTCTGTTTCCGTTACAGGTTCTATTATTTTCTAACTCCTTGGTGTCTCGTACCTTGACTTTCGCTACCTATACCTAGGCTTTTCTGCCTTTGTCTTTACGACCTTGGCTCTTTCCGTTCTCTGAGGTTCTTTCTATCTCGTAAGAGTTATGGCTTTCCCGTCTTTACTCCCTGGGAAGCTAGACTTTCTTCTCTACTCATTTTGGAGAGCTAATCTGACTTCTATCTCTTCTCAGTTCTCTAGGGAAGGTAGGGATTACTTGAGCTTACCCATCACTTCATCATTCTATTTCCAGGGGATTCCTAAAGAGTAGGAGTGCTTACTGATAGGCTAACTTCACTCCTTTCACATTTAAAGTAGCTGTGGGCACCCGACTTTCTGCTTTCTCACAAGATCTAAGTCACTAGTAGTATAGCCGGTCCTCTAAGCAAAGGTTACCTAAATAGCTTCTTCTAACCACTCCCTAGTTCTCTTTCATCGTTTGATATGGGAATAACAAGCAACCCCTCCACTTCTATTTATTATAGGGAATCAGACTCTATAGCGCCACTTCTTTTTCTTTTCACTTCTTTTCTATTATGCCTTTTCTCAACTTTAGTGTGAAACCTGCCTAAGGAAAGAAACTTGAGGTAAGAATATAGATAAGAAAAGGATGTGAAAGCTACTGACTATAGAGAGTAAGGATGCTTTAGCTACTTCCTATATATAGGAAGGATGTTAAAGCTACTAACTTATATTAGAGTTTGCTTCCTTTAGCTGACTTATCAGAGATCGAGAGAATTGCCATAAAGTGAAGACAGAAACCACGCAAAGGTGTACTAGTATCAAAAGTGAGTAGACAAGAAGGCTGTCATTGGGGGACCCTGCTTTGAGACTCTATTACCTATAAGATATCAGTAAGACGTGATATGAGGAAGTTAATGGAAAAGTAAAACATAGTCCTTAGGTACAAGATCAGAGGAGTCAATGAGGAGATGCCCTACCGGGGAGGTGGCGGGCTATCATTAGAATATAGAAAGCAAGCAAATGGGGGAATTCTCCACCTTGGCTGGTACCAGACCTTTTTTTGCCGCACCTTTGCCTCACAGGTCGATCTCCCATATGGTAGGCGTTGGCCCCTCTGGCACTTTCGACGAAAGAAGTTCTCCACCCCTTTTCTGGTGCTTCGTGCCTGCTATGATTGCTTGTCTTTTCGATTGTCGGACCTATCTCCGATCATGTATTTGATAGAGTTTTTTTTGGGTAAAGGGTTACCCCGGTGATTCTATTATAGACAACCGCCAAATAAGAACAAGTAGTGAGGATGAGTTCCCCACTAGTTCATATACAGGACATGCCCCGTATATGTAAACAAAAAACGCAAACAAAACAAGTTACCACCTCAATCTAGCCTACTACAATCATGATAATGACTAACTAGTAGACAAACGAAAAAACAAACAAACGACTTCAACCACCATCATCAAAAATGAACTTGCTACCAACCGGCAGCCCCTTTGCATGAAACAGAAGCCACCTATCCATTGGACACCTTTATGTGAGAGGTGCTTGCCCCTGTACTGGAAGACGTAGGATGTGTACCCGATGTCATAAACTCCTTCGTTTCATCATATACATTCTCTACCTCATCATCGTCAGACTCCGCATTTAGCTCATGTCCCCCATTAGATCTCCCTTGGAAGGAACCCCCGTCCCCCCCCCCCCCCAACAAACCCAAGAGCACTAAAAGAATTTTGTGTTTGAACCTTGGACGAGCTAGTCACTGCCTTTTTCTTCTTATCCACAGGTCTATATTCAAACTTGGGCTTTTGATTGTTAACTTGAAAACCGCTCTTCTTTACATTATTCTTTGTCTTGACTTCCGTATAACCATCCTCATCTACTTTCTGATTGTTTGTAGGAGGTTTCACTATCGATCGAATGCCTTTAGGACACTCCTCATAAACATGCCCAAAAACACAGCAATGGGCACATCTCGGGGGTTCCCATTCATACTCCACCCTAATAGTCTCAGTAACATATTTATTCCCATCCAATTCAGGAATAGCCATGGTAAGAGTCTCTTTCAAATCCTGATCAGCCGATATTTCAATGAGAGCCCTAGCATAGCTGCTCCTTCCCCAAGCCTCATTACACATATCAATAGTATACGAATCAAGCCGCACAGGATTCCCAATTTTTGAAGCCAGCATGCTTAAACCATCATCCGAATATGCCACTAGAGGGACATCATGCAATTTAACCCAAACTGCAACCTTTTTAACTTCTTCTTTTTTAAGAGTGTTTGTAGGTGACCAAATGTTGAGAAACATAGGTTTGTTACGGATCATCCAGGGACCCCCTTCAAGAACAACATCCATACCCTTTCTGTCTTCAAACTTGAAGAAAAAGAACCCATTCGAATTCATCATAGTTTTCTGAAGACCATGTTTCTTCCAATTTGTTCTCACAAAGTGTTCAACTACTGGATACGCAATTCTATCCCCCAGAAAATAACCATAAAGAGTGTTAGCTAACCTGTTGTTAACCTGGCGAACAGAATCAATCGGAAGCACTACATCCACTCCATCCATTAAGACATCTGAGTTTAGAGAACGAAACTTGACTTTAGGAACTTGTTCAGCCGCATCATTGGCCTTCCTAGCAAATTTATCATCATTTTGTTTCTGAATTACATCACTTCCACGCTTAATATCCCCCTGCTCGACCTGTTTATTTAGGACCACATCCGCATAAGATTGGACATGAGCATTATCATCTTGTATCTGATCTTGAACACGAGGAGGACTAACATCCTTCAACGGTAGCACAAATGCTACCTTTCGTTTGTCAAACACCTTCGCATAAATCTGATTAGGAGAATCAGAGCTGCCAATAACATGCTCAGAATCATTAAGCGGCATCATAAAACATACCTTCTTATTCGGCAATTCAGCAACCCTAGCCGGCATAAGTGATATTTGTCAGGCTCAAATGGTTTACCATCAATGTTCTTAATCTTTGTCACAAACACATTAGAATTTTCAGCATCTTGGCCATCCATAACGAGATGTTGCTAGAACCCTAACGAGATGTTGCTGAATAATCAGCGAACAAAAAACAATCAGCGAACGAAACGAATGTTGCTGGAACCCTAACGAGAATCAGTCAGTCAGCCAACTAAACTTAATCCGCGACAAAGTATGCCGGCTGCCGAAACCCTAGTCGTTGACAAGCAACCACTCCGCTGATGACCCGTCTTCAATCAGCAATCAAATCGAAAGAAGAAAAACAGAACCCTAAAAATCGAATCCCTGACCTGATTACAAATGTTTAACGTCTAAAGGATGAAAACCCTTAGATGCTAAGTAAGATCGATCAATACCAGGAACAGCTTGAATCTTCTAGGGTTTCACGATGTCTCCAAAATCGCCCAGAGCCCCATCCTTTGTCGCGTACTTTTACTCTATGTATTTGATAGAGTTGGAACCACTTCTTAATAAAGATCTGCTTGATATCCCGCCATAAACTCATAAGAAGATGATCGTCCATCTGGTATGATAGCCTCACTCCCCCTCCCCTCGATCTATTTAGCGACTGAAGGTAATGGCCCTTACCCTTACGATAGGCGAATGGTTCTACAACTGCAAGCACATGAACTCGCTCTCATAGACAGACTACGGGCTAGAGGGACGAAGACTCCAAAGCACAGACCGAAGCAGACGTAAGATAAAAAGAAGTACTTGATGCGGGAGAGAAGGTAGAAAGACTAGAGGAAAGGGGAATGGCCCCTCCTGATACGATTCTAGGCTAATGCTGATAGACCCAGAAAGCATTCAATCACTACAAAAGCATATCATCCAAGCTAATCATAAGGAAAAAGCCTCGCGGATGGTTCTCCACAAGACCAGGTCCTCGCCCCGATACCCGACACTACGGGAATGATGCTAAACCCTCTTACCGGACCACTGAAGGGACATCTCAATCTCCAAAGTTTAAGAAAACCTAGTATTTTTGGCATAACTCCCAATCCGCTTTTTCTAATCTTGAACCTCCACTCTAGACTAAGGAGAAAGAGAGGCATCAAATTGCTTCTTCCTTCTTGAGGGTCAGTCTAATAGGGAAGCCCCGCTTTTAGGGAAATGCTCTTGGTCTGCTGTCGATGTGGTCGATTCCGTCCTAGCTGTCCGGTCTGCTTGTCTGAAAAGGATTCAATTCCTAAAAAGTGGTCCACTCGTGGAAGGTACTTCGAATCGAATAAAGGTGTGAGCGAGCGAGCTTATCTGCCGCCATTGACATATGGTCTGGCCATTTCCTTAATAGAATTTCAATCGTAGGTCCCCTCGTCTGGCTATCCCCTGTGTCTAAGTCGAGTATTCGATTCCCTCTAGGCTATTCCTACGTAAAAAATGACCTCTCGTGGTCCGCCGGCTGTGCTTTTCATTCTGTTTTATCTTCGAGCGAGGGCCTCTGCTTTCATGGAGAATGCCCAACTGCTTTTCCGCGGGCAGGCATTTTTTCTTTCTTTTTTTTCTTTTTTTACTTGGTTCCAGCCTCGGTGATCCTACAAGGGTACTTTACCATACCATTTAGCATCCTTTTTCTTCAAACCTTTTTCCTATCTCTGAAGTGTATCCGCTGCTCCCCGTCGGTATAGATCTAAGGGCGTTTTGTCCCCTATCTCTCAATAGCATGGAACAAGATATATGTTGTGGCGGTTTCGCCGCCTATTCTAAGGTAAATGAAGTCAGAGGAGAGGTAGGTAGTATGCCTTTCCCCATTCTGCTAGGGTGGCTTTTCTTAACTGGGCTAGTGTCCCCTTCTGTTTAAGGTGCATTTTCTTTTTTTTGGGTAAAGGGTTACCCCGGTGATTCTATATATTCACAATCAAATAAAAACAAGTAGTGTAGAAAACCTACACTAGTTCACTCATGAGACATGCCCCAAGAGTGTAAGCAAAAGCAACCAGAACAAACCACACAAAAGGTACCAACTAGACTCTAATCTAGAAAAAAACACAAAACCACTAATGACTACTCAACCACCATCAATGTCATTCGAAAGACCTTGAATCTCCCAATCTTCAAGAAGCTTCTGAACTGTAGCAGTATTCTTCAGCTTCACTCCCATCAGCTTATACCGAACCATTTGAACAATGGAAGCACTTATATTTTCTGGAGGTCTTAATTGGTTTTTAAATAACCTAGCATTCCGCTCCTGCCAAATCATGTAACACGAAGCCGCAACTAAAATTCGAGCAACCAAATTAGACGCTGTCTTCGACCGGGCATGAACTAGAAGCCACTCCACAATATCCCCCAAAACCGGCTGAACCAAATCCATACCCACCTTTTGTCTAACCATGCTCCAGACTTGAGACGAGAATTTGCACTCAAAAAATAAGTGATTATGTGAATCAAAGTTCTCATAACAAAGCAGGCAGCACATCATGTTCATATTTTTCCTTCGAGAGAGGTCCCATCCCAAAATTTTATCCTGAGTAAGTAACTTACCTCTCATAATTAACCACATTAAGAAAGCATGCTTCGGAATACATTGAGAAAACCACACAATAGAGCACCAATGGACTTCTGGTTCTGTATATCGAATAGAATTCCAAACACCTGAAGCCGAAAAATCTCTAATATGATCACCATCACGCCATAAAATCCGATCTCTTTTATTCGGGTCTAAATTGACATAATCAAGCTGAATAAGAACAGGAAAAAGATCCCTCCAAGCTGTAGGCCACCCCCAATCCCCATTGTTTCTAACATCAGCAACTGTAGCCTCCAAAGTAAAACCCGCATTCAAAATCATTCTTGGTGACAGAATATTCCCCAGCGGCCCCAAGGAGCACCAGAAATCATACCACGCTGAAGTTGTAACACCATTACCAACCTCGGTCCAAACATGTGTTCGCATTAACGGTCTAAGTTGTAATAACTTACGCCAAGACCAGCAGCAATTACTAGGAACCGTTCAACTCCAGAAACTTTTACCTTTAAGCTTGTACGAATGAACCCAATCGACCCATAAAGACTTTCGTTTAGTGATAATACTCCAAATGTGAGATGTCATGAGAGCTTTGTTAATATCATCAATACGTCTAACTCCTAACCCACCTTCATACTTCGGAATACAAATAGATTTCCAAGAAACTTTCGCCTTTCCTTTATGAAAATTGCAATCTTGAGACCAAAGAAAATTTCGCATTCTCGATTCCAACTCATTAACCACACGAGTTGGTAAAATGAAAACAGAAGACCAATAGATATGCATAGAGGACAAAACAGAGATTATAAGTTGTAACCTACCAGCAAAAGAAAGCATCCTGTTCCTCCAATGCATTATACGCTTTTCGAGCTTTTCCACAAGAACATTACAATCTTGATACAACAGCCTAGAAGATATGAGAGGCACCCCCAAGTACCTGACAGGAAGCGTACCCTCCACAAACGACATAATTCTCAAAATAGCACTTTTAATGTAACTCGGAACATTGCAAAAGAAGACCGTGCTTTTTTGAACACTAGGCACCAACCCTGACATCTTGGTAAACGAATCCAACGAGTTCATAATAAACTTCGCCGAAGCAATCTCTCCTCTAGCAAAAAGAAACAAATCATCTGCAAAACACAGATTTATAATTTGCTGCCTTTCACACCGATTATGAAACTTAAACGAGGAATCAATTCACAACGAGTGATGCAAAATGGCTGTCAAAACTTCCATAACAAGAGTGAAAAGATATGGAGATAATGGATCCCCTTGCCTTAACCCACGATTTCCCTTGAAATAGCCATGAATATTACCGTTAACACAAACAGAATACGAAGTAGTTGTAACACATACCATGATCCAATTCACCATCTTAATATTGAAACCAAAACCAATCAGAATACTCCTTAGAAAATTCCAGTCAACTGTATCATAGGCTTTTTGAATATCAACTTTAAACGCGCACCGTGGCGGCCCAGCATTCCTATGATAGTTATGCATAAGCTCTTGAGTTAACAGAATATTATCCGAGATTTTTCTTCCTGGGACAAAGGCAGATTGGTTGATACTAACTATCTCGTTTAAAGCCCCCTTCACTCTATCCGCAACAATTTTGCTAATGCACTTGTATATAACATTGCAACATGCAATAGGACGATAATCAGTAACAACCGAAGGGGTAGGAACCTTCGGCACAAGCACAATGAGAGTATGGTTTAACTCGCGTAACAAATTCCCAGTGTCAAAGAAATCAATAATAGCTTTTGAGATATGCGCACCAACAATATTCCACGCACTCTTGAAAAAAGCAGCCGTATAACCATCCGGCCCCGGGGCTTTATCAATACCAATAGAAAACATAGCCGCTTTCACTTCCTCTGAAGAAACCTGACGGATCATATGGTCAGCCGTAGCCGAGTTCAAAAAATTAGAGAATAGATCAGGCGAAGGAAGCAAAGAAACGTCCCCTGTACACCCCAAGAACTTCTCATAATGACTAACAAAAGCATCATGAACCATATCACCTTCGAACACATTTCCACTCGAATCCCGAATAATATCAATCCTGCTACGATGGTTCCTATTTTTCAGAGCAGAGTGGAAATAAGCCGTGTTCATGTCTCCAGCACACAACCAATCTACTTTGGATTTCTGTTTCAGAAATCGCTCCTCATCAAGTAACGCTTCTTGATAACATTTCGTAACCGTAGCTTCTTCGGCTCTAAGAATAGCATTCAAAGGATCCCGATCTATAGACTGCTGAATACTGTCAAGTTTAGTACGAAGCTCAATGGTTTTGTTATGAAGATTGCCTTGTTTAGAAAAATAATGCACGAAGAGGCCTTTTAAGCTGCCGAAGCCTTTTAACAACCGAAAACTGATGAACTCCATTAACTCTAGTAACCCAAATCTGATTGACAATATCTAAAAATTCCGGTTTATGAACCAGAAAATTAGCAAATTTAAAAGGTCTCGGTTTCAACTTACCCGCTTCAGGAATTTTTAGGACACACGGAGAGTGATCCGAAAGACGATACGGCTGAAATAATGCTACCGCACGCGGAAAAAGAGAAACAAATTGAGTATTACCCAAAACACGATCAATTTTCTTTAATAATCCGACGCCCTTCTTTGGTTTTTGATTCCATGTAAAATGGATTCCCGAACTGTTAATGTCGAACATCTCAATATCATCCACACACGATTGAAAGTCCTTCATTCCAATAGAAAACGAAGATGTTCCCAAAGACTTATCTTCCAGATTTAGAGCCGAATTAAAATCACCCATAACGAACCAAGGACTATCACCAACTAGAACTTTGTGCATTGAAAGGCTTTACCATAAACTTCTACGAGAAACATAATAGTTGGCAGCATACACAAAAGAACAAAACACCATCCGCTTATCCAATTTAAAAATAAGCTGTAAATGCATAACCTGATCAGATTGAGCAAGCACCATGACATCGAAAATAGCTGGATTCCATCCAATAATGATTCTAGTTCCTTTATCACACTTTGCACCGTTGGACGTCCACTCCCAAGACCGAAAAACAGAATTACAAACTTTATCAAGCTTACCAATATCAACATGCGATTCCAAAATAGCACACAAACTAAGATTATAATCCTTCACCACCTGTCGAACCTCTGATTGTTTAAGAGAGCGGTTCAACCCTCTAATATTCCACGATGCAATACTAACCATCTTTAACCGCTATGTTAGGAGTGCTTGCCCCTTTAGTATCCTCCGGCTTGTGAGAATCTTTCGGCTTTTGAGTATCTCCCACCATAAAATCATTTGTTTCGTTATAAACTTCCGTCACCTCCTCATCCTCGGAGTCCTCAAAACCATCAACATCACCATTCAGGCCTTTACTACTCTGTCCCTCTTCCGCATCACAAGAACTTAAAACATTAAAAGGATTCGCCGACTGAAAGTTACCAGCCGACTTTATGTTTAAAACCTGTTTATGTTTGTTGGTAATCGGCCTATACTCAAACTTTTGTTTTGGTTTAGGAATATGAATACCCGGTTTCCTAGCAACCTTCTTGCTTTGCACTTCCATATACCCATCTTCATCCACTCTAGGAGTCGTCTTCATCGGAGCTTTACCTTGATTACCATGATGTTTAACATCTTTCTGAGGAACATTTCTCCTTGGATTTTTAGGGCATGCATCATTAGAATGGCCAAAAACACAACAAGTCGAACACCTTAGAGGATCCCATTCATATTCAACATACATTGTTTCCTTGATAAAACCCTCACCATTCGGATTTGGAATAGCCATTGTGATTTTCTCCTTAAGATCTTTATCCGCTGACACTTCAATAAGAGCACGTGCAAAGCTACTTCTACCCCAATTATCCACGCACATATCCGTTGTATATGAGTCAAGCATTTTTGGATCTCCAATGGCAGTAGCAATCATACTAAGACCATCCTCCGTGTAAGCAGCAATCGGGACTTCATGAACTTTTACCCATAGTTGAACTTTATTAACCTCCTTCTTTTCTAGCTTGGTAGTAGGCGTCCATTCCTGGAGAAAGAATGGTTGTGATCGAATAATCCATGGACCAGCAGCTAGAACATCCAACATACCTTTATGATCTTCAAATTTAAAAAAGAAAAAACCATTTGCATTCATCATCGACTTCTGTAACCCAAACTTTTTCCAGTTATTTTTCACAAAATAATCAACTACAGGATACGCAATACGATCTCCCAAAAAATACCCATACAAGGTATTCGCTAACTTATCCTGAACTACCCGAACCGATTCAACCGGGAGAACAATATCACAATCTTCATGTTGCACTGAACTTTCAAGGGACCTGAAGTTTACTTTCTTGACTTTCTGATTCTTCACCGATTCCGCATAAGACATGGGTTTTATCACCTGTTCACCACCATCAAGAACACTCGGACCACCTTGATTCAGATCAGAAATCAGGTTACCAGTTATAACCGGCTGATTACCAGCTACAACCGGCTCCGTTATTTTAATTAACTCATCAATGACATTAATCTTTTTTGGCTCCGATTGCAAGTTCTGAACTGTACCCCTACGTGGGATTCTAGTATTACCATCAATATTCAAAACCCTACTAGCAAAACCTTTGTTCGAATTAGGAGGCTTTCCACGATCATGCACTTCTCTCCCATCTGTTTTGGGACGATCATTCACATCTGAATCAACACCTCTCTCCATAATCAAGAAACAAAACTACCATGCACACAATCAGCCGAAGACACCAGATTCACGAACAAGAAGACAGCAGAAACCCTAATCCTTTAAACCCTAATAACAAACCTAAACCCTTAATCGATTAATCCAGTGTATCAATCTAGCTAAATTACTCTCAGGTAACCACGATCAATAACATCCAGGTTAATAAATCAGAGTTTCGACTTGAATGTTAGGGCGGCGATTTGAAAAAGAAAACAGAAAAAAACCCTATTGTTGATCGATCCCTAATGCTAACGAGTTCGTTATAGAATTTTGAAAGAACAAAACTCTAATCACAGACTGTTATACATCAGATCACAAAGAAAACAGGGTTTTCATGATGAACAAAAATCGCCAAAGGAGAGAGAGCTAGGGTTTAGGTCCGCCCATGGTTGCTGACTTATATCATAAGGTGCATTTTCTTGTCAACTGGTCCTATAAGTAGTTGTGTGAGGGGGTGCGTGCCTCATTTTCTTCTTCTGGCTTGAGTTCTTAATGCCTGAAGGGAAAGACTCTTTGACCACATTAACGGCTTCAGCAAGAGCATTGGTGCTTACACGATGAAAGTAATTTGGCCAAGCTAGAGGATTTTCCATCGATCGTGACTCAAGAACGTAAGGAACTGAAATCGCTCAAAAAGAGAAATCATTACTGGCAGGAGGTACCACAGTCTCACAGACGTAATTTCCTCCTTTTCCTACGGAAAAAACTATCAGACCTACTACATATACGGGCTAAGATAGAGTTGGAATGCTTGATATGAAACCCTTAAGACTCAGGGAAAAGAAGATGAACCTTACTAGCAAGACTCAAAAGATAGAACAGAAAAAGTACTCGCTCACTGAAGGTGCGAAACGAAAAAGAGGTTCTTTCGTCAAGTGAAGAGTTAACACAGTCTCAAGCCATAAAGAAAAAGCAGGCAGCTTTCCTAAACGATAGCCCAATGGTGAAAGACCAGAAGCCACATTCCTCCGCTTTCACTTTATCTTCCTGGGAGTCCTCTAGTCTTGCATTCGTTCTAATATAACACAATTAAGAATTCGATTCATTTTCAATTAGGCCTTGCTCTAGCCTCTTTTGGGGTTATTGATTTCTTGGTCGCTCAATGTACACTTTACCCGCTTATACGTTCATAGCACAAGACTTTACTACTCAAGCTGCTTTATATACTCTAGATGGCAGCTAGCTGAGAACCCGAATGAATCCCTTGCGCCTCTGTCATTTGTTTATCAGGCTTGTGGCATAATATGAGTGGATAGAAGGGCGTTCCAGCTATGTGCCATTGCCAAAATGTAAGTCTATCACCCTGGTAGAAGATACCTAAGTTTTCTGCTCCTTACCTAACCCTTAATTCGCTACTTTTATTCCGCTCGTTCCCTGTGGTCGAGCGCTTCGTTCATGAGTTGCTATCGCTTTAGCTGTGATAACTATAACTTAAGCTATCTTCTTGAGCGAAAATTGCTTTCCTTAGGATGAGCTTTTAGGGAAAAGTAGAAAGAGCTTATTTATTCGTCGATACCAAGCCTTTACTTCAAAGAAAAAGGAATAGAACTGGAAGCTAGCTTTGATGGTAGTAAAGTCAGTCCATCTACACAAACAGATTCTCTCTATTCTTCGTATCACTACTTTATTATAAGCTCCAGTGAAGCAAAGCAATGCAAGACAGATGGATAGAGGGATACTGATACTATAAGATAACCTACTCCTTCTATTATCTTTCCCATCAAGCTATGCATGCTTACCTGAAAGTCCTTCTTTAAAGGCATAATTTCATTCCGGTATGATCTTCCCCCTACATAGGCTAAGCGGTCGGGTCATGGATCTTGCACTTCACTTGAATAGTTCTTTTAAATGGCAAAGTCAAGAACCAAGCTGACTGAATCGAATATCCTGTGCCCTCTTCCTTCTCCTTCATTAATCTAAAAAAAACTCTTCCTTGAAAGGAAAAGGGAAAGTGGAATGAATAAGCTCTTCTTATTCTTAGAGTCCTAACTAGTAGGCCACTTCGTCCCTGTATCCTGGAGTTACCTTAGCTTAAGGAACTTTTCTAACCCCAATCAATTCCACCATTCCATCCTTCTTGTGAGACTTTCATATTAACTTCTCTCCTCATTCCCGCAGCATGAAATGATGTTCCTCGGCCACTGTATAAGGGCTGGAACTATACGCATGGACAAGGAGAAGGTCCGTGCTATCACTGAGTGGCAGGCCCCGACCAAGATAAAGGTGTTTCAATCTCGATCTCTTTTCCCAATCCGAGGAACGAAGGCCTTTAGCTCGCCCTATTAGATTAATGAAATGAATCCGTAACCAAGATTGAAGCGAGTGAAAAAACTGGTTTCAAAGAAAGACTAAAGACTGCTTTGGGCTAGCAGTGGGATGGACTTCCGAAACAACCTGGGAACTAAAGTCAAAAGTGGCATCAGGATCAGGAGCGAACGGAGCTTCGAATGACTGAACTCTCATCACTGTAAGAAGAAAGGACTAGTAGCATCGTAGAGGAGTAATCTAGGTCGGAATGGAATAATGTATGGTTTTCTCGCACAACGCTTCTACCCTTGGGCATTGATTGGGGCCGCTAGCAAACACTTATACTCTCCCCGGGATCCTGTGCCTCCCCTCCAACACTTTATGGCCTGGTATCGGAGGCGACGGAAGTACTACCTGTCGCATGATGCTAACGAAACTGAAAGCCCGGGCGGCACTCTTTCTTGTGTGCTCAGAGGAACTCCAACTTACAACTATACTTTGTCTTTCACACTCCATAGCTCTAGCTCTAAGACGAGGATTGGGTTACTAACCCGAAAAGGTGCCCGTGTATCACACCCCCAAAATCCACACGCGGAGTATCACCGCTTGGAGGCGTGACTGACCAGGATCCAGCCACCAATCATATTGAACAAGCAAGTAAGTAATTATAAAAGTACAACCAATACAATTGGTGTCCAAACAAAACATAGTTTAAGTTGCAAAGCGGAAGCATAATGTTCAAAACCAAAACATAAGTTTAAACGTTTCAAAGTTTAACATGGCACACATCTGTCCATGTCCCACAACGACTCTTCCCCATGCAAGCTCCCGCTAAGTACCTATTGACCTGCAAAGCATGTAGTAACGAGTCAACAACAAGTTGAGTGAGTTCACGGTTGGGTGTTCGTTTTAAGTTGTTCCAAAAAAAAGTTTCCTTTAACTGGCATCCTGCCGTGGGGGTTACCCCATAGTTGAAAACGTGATTTGTTTATCCCAATTACTCTGGCAATCCAGCCGTGGGGGCTACCCCATGTTTAGTTATCTGGCTTTTCGGCCGTGGGGGCTACCCCATGTATACTACTAGACTCGTTACCATATCGACTGCTGACTGTAGTCATGTTTATGTGCCCTGAACTGTCAATGTCTATCATCATTGACGTGCCCAGATCCATTAGTTCACGCCCGTCCTCTGCGGCACGGTGTGAGGCTTGTCAGACCTAAATAGCGCTATCTAACTAATGACCCGCTCGCCATTGGCCCGGCGATTAAGTCGATATAAGAAGGAGGGACTTCGTGATAGAGTTTTGGTCTAGTAAAAGTTAACTGTCCATGAGGACGAGGAATTTATATTCCTGAACCCGTACTGTCCTACCCAAGGAGGACGAGGAATCCATATTCCTTAACCCCATCCCCAACCCCTGGGAATCCCATGCTTTGTAGAAAGTGTGAACTCACCTTAGATTAGCTCGGCAGATAAGTACAGGTAAATCGAGCTGCTAGGGGTCAACCACGTCCTAACATGGTTACCATACAAGTCAGGTCTTGGTTCAAATAGTGCACGTATGTTTACACAGAGATAGCAGGTTACGAACACATGGTATACACGACATACACGTAAAGCAATATCGAATAAGTAAATAGCAAAGCCCAACCATACTCGGCCCGATTATCTTCTAAGAATCGATTGGTAAATCCTAAGATGATAACCAAACCCTGTGCTCTCTCTCCTATAGGCGATTTCCCTGTTCTTCATGAATCCTAAGTTTTTCTTCGTGATCTTGTGCATAACAGTCTGTGATTAGAGGATTGTTCTTCCAAAACTCTATAACGAACTCGTTAGCACTAGGGATCGATCCAGAACTAGGGTTTGTTTTCGTTTTTTCTTGTAATCGCCGCTCTAGTTTTGATTCAAGAACCCTGATTTATTAAACTGGTAGTCATTGATTGCGGTTAACTGAGATTAATTTAGCTAGATTGGTGCTCAGGTTTAATCGATTAAGGGTTCAGGTTTCAATCTAGGGTTTATAGGATTTAGGGTTTTGTCTTCTGTTTGTTGCCGCCAGGTTTCTTGCTAGGGTTTTCGTGCATGGTTGTTTTCTGATTTGCTATTTGAGAGAGGTGATTTTTTGAGCATGGATGAACGTAAGAAATCGGAGGGGGATGTGCATGCTGGTCGTTATAAGCCGCCATTCTCATCTGCTTCGTTTCAGGGTTTAGCTTCAAGAGTTGTTGACATTGAGGGCAATACCCTACTGCCGCGGCGGGGGTTTTTTCCTTCTGCTAATCACGAGCAGGGTAAGTTTAATGTAATTGATGAGTTAACAAAAATTACTATTCCAGTTTCTGAGGGTTCTATTCAGCATGACCAAAAATCTGATGATGTTCCGAGTCAAAACAAGGTTGATGATGTGATCAAACCTGATTCATATGCTGAATCGGTTATAAATGCTAATAATCGGAAGATAAATTTTAGATCACTTGCCAGTTCTGATCGACGTGAGGATTGTGATGTGGTTCTACCGAAAGATTCTGTTAGGGTTGTTACGGACAAACTTGCTAATACGTTGTATGGGTATTTCTTGGGAGATCGGATCGCTTATCCGGTGGTCGATTACTATGTGAAGAATAACTGGAAAAAGTATGGGCTGCAAAAATCCATGATGAACGCTAACGGGTTTTTCTTTTTCAAGTTTGCTGATCGGTCGGGTATAATGTCCGTTCTCAAGGAGGGTCCATGGATTATTAGATCTCAACCTATGTTTTTATGTGAATGGACTCCGAGTACTAAGCTGGTTAAATCGGAGGTGAAGAAAGTCCAATTATGGGTTAAAATTCATGATGTTCCGCTAGCCGCTTATACAGAGGATGGCCTTAGTTTGATTGCCACAGCAATTGGTGAACCAAAGTTGCTTGACTCATATACCACTTCGATGTGCTTGGATTCCTGGGGTCGAAGCAGTTATGCAAGGGCCTTGATTGAAGTATCGGCTGATAAAAAGCTTAAAGAGGAAATAACAATGGCTGTTCCGGACCTCCAAGGTGAAGGGTATGTTAAGGAGACCATGTACGTAGAATATGAATGGAACCCTCATAGGTGCTCTCTATGTTGTGTGTTTGGCCATGCTGATGATCATTGTCCAAAACAACCAAGAAAGATGGTTAAACAAAACAATGGGGATAAGCAAAACAAACAGTTTGATGCTGGAAAACGTTATGATAAAAGGCCGGTTGTTGATGATGAAGGGTATATGGGTGTTCAAGCGAAGAAAGCGGCTCGGAAGGTTGGCTTTCCAGTTAACAAGCAAAAAACGAAATTTGAATATAGGCCGGTGGGTCCAAAACCGAAGGAAACTAGTAACAAATCGGCTCCGTCTAATTCCGTATTCTCTCAAAACCCGTTTTCTGTGCTAAATAGTGTTGATAACTTGGAAGCTGGGGAATCTAGTAAAGGTAAAGGTGGTGAACAGCAACTATCGGATGATGAAGAAGTTCTTGAAGGTTACAACGAAACGGATGAATTTATCGTGGAAGGTACTAGTAACCCACATAAGAAACAAGGGGCAAGCACTCCTTCTCAAGGGGTTTCCAATGGTTAGTCTAGCTTTCTGGAATATTAGGGGGTTGAACCGCCCTCTAAAACAGAAAGAGGTTCGGAAGATTCTAAAGGAACGTAATCTAAGCTTTTGTGCAGTTCTTGAGTCGCATGTGGATGTGGATAATCTTAGTAAGGTTTGTAGTTCAGTTTTCTGTCGATGGGAATGGACTTCGAATGGAGGTATATGTGATAAAGGTACGCGTATAATCATAGGTTGGAACCCGGATATTTTTGATATAATGGTTTTGGCTCAAACTCCTCAAGTGATGCATCTCCAATTATTTCTCAAAGAGGATAAAAAGTGGTTTTTTTGCTTGGTAGTGTATGCAGCTAACTACTACATTACCCGCCGAGAATTATGGTCCCATTTGTCTATGCATAAACAGTTGGTTGGTGACAAACCTTGGATTATTATGGGTGATTTCAACTCGGCATTGTATCTAGAGGATAAATCTTTGGGTGCGTCTTCTATTTCAACTGGTATGCGTGATTTCCAAGCGTGTGTGTCGGAAATTGAAGTTATGGATATTAATCAGTCAGGTTGTCATTACACATGGAATAAAAAGCCCAAGAGGGGTGTGGGTCTTCTCAAGAAATTGGATCGCATTATGGGTAATACATCGTTTATTAGTGATTTCCTAATGCTATGGCTGTGTTTTACCCTTACAGGTTGTCGGACCATTCGCCATGTGTTCTCACGATTAATAAAGCTGCCTCCAATAAACGTCAGCCTTTTAAATTTGCGAACTTCTTGGTTCACAAACCTGAATTTCTTAAAATTGTAAAGGATGGTTGGGAGATGAATGTTAACGGGGTTCACCAGCTTCGAGTTGTGAAAAAACTCAAGTGTTTAAAGAGTCCTTTGCGTGCTTTGCTATTTAATCAGGGTAATCTTCATAAAAAGGTGGCTGACCTAAGGGATAGTTTAGATGCTATTCAGGCAAAAATTGACAAGGATCCGATGAATATTGATTTTCGTACCCTATAGACAAAACTCAATTCTGATTTACAGGTTGCTTCTCTTGATGAAGAAAGATTCTTGAAACAAAAGTCTAAGATGGAGTGGTTGAGAGCAGGTGATTCAAACACTGCTTTTTTTCATGCTGCCGTGAAGAGTAGAAACCATCGAAGCAGAATTCAAATGGTCACGGACGTGAATGGAGAGGTGTATGAAGGTGATTCGGTTCAGCTTGCTTTTGTTAAACATTATGAAGCGTTTTTGGGGAGCCAAGATGAGCTTTCTATGCATCCTACACCTGATTTATTTACTAAGTGTGTGAACCCCACTGATGCTGAACACATGATTCGTCCTGTAACTGTAGAAGAGGTGAAGAAAGCTATGTTTTCTATTGGTAATGACAAGGCCCCAGGCCCGGATGGCTTCACGGCTGCGTTTTTTAAAGTTGCTTGGCCGATTGTTGGGAATGATGTTTCTTTGGCAGTCGTTGATTTTTTTAACACAGGTAAATTACTTGGCCAGCTTAACCATACTCTTATTGCTCTTGTTCCGAAGAAACTCTCTCCGCTCACGGTTACAGATTATCGGCCTATAGCCTGTTGTAATGTCCTGTTCAAGTGTGTGAGTAAGATTATCGTGGACAGAATAAAGGATGTGCTTCATCAAGTTGTTAGTATAAATCAGTCTGCGTTTGTTCCTGGTAGGAAAATTACAGACAACATCCTTCTTACTCAAGAATTAATGTATAATTATCATCGAAATTCAGGCCCCCCTCGGTGTGCTTTTAAAGTGGACATTCAGAAAGCCTATGATACGGTTGATTGGTGTTTCCTGAAAAATGTTTTGATTGGGTTTGGTTTTAAATCTAAGATGGTGGAATGGATCATGATGTGTGTATCGACTACTACTTTCTCATTATGTGTTAATGGGAATGTTTATGGTTATTTCAAGGGTAAGCGTGGTCTTCGCCAGGGTGATCCTCTTTCTCCTTATCTTTTCACGCTTGTTATGGAGATTCTGACGTGCATTCTTCAACGGGCCACTACACTTGATAATTCTTTCAAGTTTCATAATAAATGTGAGAAGCAACGTATCATTAACTTGTGTTTTGCTGATGACTTGTTCTTGTTTGCTAGAGGGGACATTAATTCGGTTTAGTGCATTATGAACTCTCTCTCAAATTTTACGAACATGTCTGGTTTAGTGCCTAGTATACAAAAAAGCACGGGGTTTTTTTGCAATGTGCCTGATCATGTCAAAAATCATATTTTGAGCTTCATGCCATTTGTTGAAGGTTCGTTACCGGTAAAGTATTTGGGGGTCCCCCTTATATCTTCTGGTCTTGTGTACAAAGATTGTAGTGTTCTTGTTGAAAGATTGGACCAGCGGATCTCTAACTGGAAGAATAAGCTTCTTTCTTTTGCGGGCAGGCTTCAGCTCATTATTTCTGTTCTCTCCTCCATGCATATCTACTGGTCTTCGGTGTTTATCCTTCCTGTTCGTATCACTCTTGAGCTGGAAGCTAGAATGCGAAACTTTCTTTGGTCCTCTGATGGTTCATTCCATAAAGGAAAAGCTAAAGTGTCTTGGAATGCTATCTGTGTTCCTAAGTATGAAGGGGGGCTAGGTATTCGTAGGATTGGAGATGTCAATAAAGCTCTCATAACTTCCCACATCTGGAGTATTTTAGTAAAACGTGATTCTCTCTGGGTGGCCTGGATTCATTCGTACCGGCTCAAAGGTAATAGCTTTTGGAATTGTAAGATGGTGGCGAATAGTTGTTGGAGTTTGCGAAAAATTTTCCATCTGAGACCGTATATTAGACAGTATGTTTGGTCCAATCTCGGTAATGGTAGAAGCACATCAGCCTGGTATGATATCTGGAGTCAATTGGGGCTGCTGAGTAATTTTCTGACTCCTAGAACTATATCAAATGCAGGGTTTTCTCTTAACAATTCGGTTCAGGAGGTTCATGTCAATGGGACTTGGGGATGGCCAGAGGCGTGGAGGGACATGTTTCCAGTCTTAATACAACTGGATAGTATTCATTTGGTGCCTAATACTCCTGATCGTCTAATGTGGAAAGATGGTAATGATTTAGTTGAGCATTCTTCATCTCAGGTTTGGCAATCGATTAGGCGTCGAGCTGAAGAGGTGGATTGGGTTAAATTTATTTGGTTCTCTCAGTGTATTCCCAAGCATGCTTTTCTTATGTGGCTTGTCATTCGTCGTAAACTTTTGACGCAAGACAAGATTCTCCAATGGGATTTATCGAGAAGGAAGAATATGAATATGATGTGTTGTCTCTTGTGCTATGCTAATGTTGATTCTCATGACCATCTGTTCTTTGATTGCAATTATGCTACTCAAGTTTGGATCAAGATTCGTGACAAAGGAGGGATGAGCTCGGTGGGTCCAGCATGGAACGCTATTATTGACTGGTTGGGGACTAGGGCTAATTCAAAGTCAGCGATTAACTTTATTAGTAGGCTCATAGTTGCTGCTGCTGTTTATTTCGTGTGGCAGGAGCGGAATGCTAGGCTTTTCAGGAACCAGACAAGACCTCCAGATGCATTGGCCAATTTAATTTTGCAAACCGTTCGTTATAAACTAATTGGAGTCAAGTTCAAGGAGTGCAACAGGGTGCGAAGACTATTGGAATCTTGGGAAATCTACAATAACTTGGATGATGAAGGCGGCTGATTCCCTTTGTGTTTTTTGTTCTAGATTTTAGTCTAGTTGGTTTGTTTTAGTAGTTCTTGGCTGTTTTTTTGGTTTGTTTGGTGTACTCTCATGGGGGATGTCCCATGTTTGAACTAGTGTGGGTTTCTCCACACTACTTGTTTTTTTTTTTGGTTGTTGATATATAAAATCACCGGGGTAACCCTTTACCCAAAAAAAAAAAAAAAAAAAAAACCATACTCGGCCCAACATGTTGTGCGGTCAGCACAACCTTGTGCGACCCAAAGCATGTTGTGCAATCCAACATAAGCCCGACCCAATTAATAAACGGATCCAACATGCATACGGCCCAAACAGCTAAACATTATTCAATTTGTGTGGTCCAATTGGCCTTGTGCGACCCGGGACATCTTGTACGATCCGGGTGGGTTGTGCGATTGGTCTTTGGGCTTTGAGGCCCAACAGTTATCAAGAAAACATAACTTGTGCGATCCAATAGTCTTGTGCGATTACTGGTATCTTGTGCGACTGAACTTGTGACCTGATCTTGTGCGACCGAGAGGGAACTTGTGCGATTCGTTTTATTATCCGGATAATATGCTATTCGGTTACAATCATTTAACAGTTTCCAAATTTAAAATTAATCAATCAACAGTTTCTAATTATCCAATCAACCTACAATCGATCAAACTAAGCAATTTAACATCTAATTCCTATGAACCCTAAATATAATCAAAACATAAAACATCAATCACAATCATTTACACGGCTCATGTTCTTGATTACTAGCATACATCCTAACCACACAACCATCATCCTAATCGTATATCACAGCCAATTATTTGCAATTGATTCTAGATCATCATGCAACCAATCCGAAAACAAGACATGATAGCCGATTAACATCATCATACACATCCGATTCACTAGAACATCATCAAGCTAGCAATCCGAATCATAGAAACATAACAGCCGATTAACAAGCATTCAGTTCTCAATCATTATCATGCAAATTCTAAGTTATATGAACATTATCAAATACACATATGCAATCCGATTTCATGAACACCAAGATTCAACAGTTTATATCATGATATATCACAAGATATTACTAAATCATCACATAGATCATAACATACAATCAAATAATAATAAAACACTAACCGGTTAAGAGAGTATACGAGAATGATCCGAACAAAAGATCTTCGATGGAGAGAGTGTGTTTGCCGTCGGGTTTGAGAGGAGAGAAAGAGAGCTAGGGTTTGTGTAAAGTGTTTAGCAACAAATGAGGAGTATACCCTTACTCCTAAATGTTATGCGCAAAAGAGAGAGTGGGCCGACACATCATGGGCTGCCCTTGATCCGAGTATAATGAGTGTAGCCCGAATGGGCTTGTGCGATCGGTTTGTGTTGTGCGTTTGGGCTGTTTATATACATACATACATTACACAAAGCACATATCAAACATAACATTCATTTAATCAACCAAGTTCATATAATCACATCACGTTCACATACGTTACAAAGATAGGTTCTGAAATACGAGTTGTCACATTATCCCCAAGTTGAAAGAAATTTTGTCCTGAAATTTAGCACGTACTCACTGAGGAAGCTAGTTAAGTTGCATGGTTTTCCTGGTTTTCCTGGGGTGTCACATCCTCCCCCCGTTGATCTGGAATTTCGTCCCGAAATTCCGTAGCTTCAGCCTCAGTAGTGGTTGTACTGTTTGCGAATAGTTGGGGATACTTTTGTTTCATTTGATCTTCGCGTTCCCAGGTGAACTCTGGGCCGCGACGTGAGTTCCAACGAACTCGAACGAGTGGTATTCTAGTGCGCTTGAGGACCTTAACATCCCGGTCCGTGATTTCAACTGGTTCCTCGACGAATCGTAACTGTTCATCGATGGTGAGTTCCTTCAAAGGAAATACGAGGGTCTCATCTGACAGACACTTCTTCAGATTCGACACGTGGAAAACGTTGTGAACTGCACTGAGTTCTGCTGGTAGGTTCAGTTTGTAGGCCACCTTGCCTATTTTCTCTATGATTTCGAACGGTCCAATGTATCGTGGGTTAAGTTTGCCTCGTTTACCAAAACGTACCACACCCTTCCAGGGTTAAACTTTGAGTAGCACTCGCTCCCCAACCTGGAGCTCGAGTGGTTTCCTGCCCTTATCGGCGTAGCTTTTCTGACGGTCACGAGCTGCCGCCATTCGTTGTCGTATCTGAGCAATTCGTTCTGTTGTGTCTACTACAAGTTCTGGACCAGTAATCTGACTATCTCCCACCTCTGCCCAACAAAGGGGCGACCGGCATTTACGCCCGTACAATGCCTCAAACGGAGCAGCTTTAATGCTGGTGTGGTAGCTGTTATTGTACGAAAATTCCACAAGTGGCAGATGCTTTTCCCAGCCGTTGCCAAAGTCAATTACACATGCCCTAAGCATGTCTTCAAGGGTCTAGATGGTGCGTTCAGACTGCCCATCCGTTTGCGGGTGATACGTTGTGCTCATATCTAACGCGAGACAAAGGACTTGTGCATTGCTTGCCATAGTTCAGAAGTAAAACATGCATCACGATCAGAGATAATAGAGGTGGGCACCCCGTGCCTCGAGACAACTTCCTTAAGATATACGTCTGCTAAGGTGGAGAACTTATCCGTTTCCTTGATAGCCAAGAAGTGTGCAGACTTTGTGAGTCGATCCACGATCACCCAAATAGTATCGTTACCACGTTGAGATCTAGGTAGGCCAGTAACAAAATCCATGGAAATTTGTTCCCATTTCCATTGTGGTATCTCTGGTTGTTGGAGTAGGCCTGAAGGTTTCTGGTACTCGACTTTGACTCTCGCACAAGTCAAACATTTACTAACGTAGGTTGCTATGTGAGCTTTCATGCTAGGCCACCAATACGTAGCTCTGAGATCGTGGTACATCTTATCCGAACCAGGATGTACTGAGTAGCGAGACTTATGTGCTTCATCCATTACAAGTTCTCGTAAATCGCCATAAAGTGGGACCCAGATGCGTCCTGTTACATAATAGGCGCCGTCGGCCTTTTGTTCTAACCGTTGCCTTGAGCCGCGTAGGGCTTCAGTCCGGACGTTTTCTGGTTTCAATGCTTCTACCTGAGCATCTCAAATTTGTGAAGGAAGACTAGATTGGATTGTGAGTTGTAGTGCTCGCACACGTCTAGGTGTAGTATCTTTTCAACTGAGGGCGTCGGCCACAACATTGGCCTTGCCCGGATGGTACCTGATTGAGCATTCGTAATCATTCAGCAGCTCGACCCATCGACGTTGTCGCATGTTCAACTCCTTCTGCTTGAAGATATGCTCGAGACTCCTGTGATCGGTGTAAATGGCGCACTTGGTACCGTACAGGTAATGTCTCCATATCTTAAGTGCAAAAACAACAGCTCCCAGCACTAAATCGTGTGTAGTGTAGTTCCTTTCATGAACTTTAAGTTGGCGTGAGGCGTACGCAATAACTTTATTTCGTTGCATCAATACACAACCAAGACTCTGAATTGATGCGTCACAGTAAACCACAAAGTCGTCTGTGCCTTCAGGCAATGAGAGGATAGGAGCGCTACAAAGTCTATCCTTTAAGTGTTGAAACGCAGTTTCCCGTGCATCACCCCAGCGGTAGATGACACCTTTCTGAGTTAGTGAGGTGAGTGGTTGCGCAATCTTGGAGAAACCCTTGATAAACCTTCTGTAATAGCCCTCCAAACCCAAGAATTGGTGAATTTCTGTTGGTGTTCTAGATGTAGGCCAGTTCTTGATCGAGTCTACCTTGGATGGATCAACATGTATTCCATCCTTGTTTACCACATGGCCTAGGAAATGGACTTCACGAAGCCAGGAGTCGCATTTCGAGAACTTTGCATACAGTTGTTATGTTCTAAGGAGTTTCAAAATAAGTCATAGATGCTGCTCGTGTTCCTCCTAACTCTTCGAATAGACCAGGATGTCGTCGATGAAAACAATAACGAACTTGTCCAGGTAAGGCTTGCACACTCTGTTCATAAGGTCCATGAAAACCGCAGGTGCGTTTGTCAGCCCAAAAGGCATGACCAAAAACTCGTAGTGTCCATAACGAGTTCTAAAGGATGTTTTGGAGACGTCCTCTACTCGGACTCTCAGCTGGTGATATCCCGATCTTAGATCAATCTTGGAGTAAAAGCTCGACCCATGCAGTTGGTCGAATAGGTCATCAATACGTGAAAGACGATAGCGATTATTCACGGTCACTTTGTTGAGTTCACGGTAGTCGATGCACATTCTGAAAGTACCGTCTTTCTTCTTCACGAATAGCACGGGAGCTCCCCATGGCGAAGAGCTAGGACGGATAAAACCCTTGTCCAAGAGTTCTTGTAGTTGCATAGAGAGTTCTTCTAGTTCCGATGGGGCTAAACGATAAGGTGATCGAGCTATAGGCGCTGCTCCAGGAGCTAACTCGATTTGAAATTCGACCTGGCTATGAGGCGGAAGACCAGGTAGTTCTTCAGGAAATACCTCAGGATAGTCGCGTACGATTGGAAAATCTTCAATCTTCTTCTCTTTCTTCGAGGTGTCAGTAACGAGAGTTAAAATAGCGGTGTGGCCCTTTCGCAAACACTTTTGGGCCTTAAGGAAAGAGATGATGCTCACCACAGCACCACTCTTGTCGCCACGAATCGTAAGAGGTTCATCGCCTGTACGAGGAACACGGTCGATCTTCTCATTGCAAAGAACCTCTGCTCGATATTGAGGTAGCCAGTCCATACCAATAACGATGTCGAAACCATCACAATGTTGGGGTCATTCCTAGCATCACCCTGACTAATCACGAACAATCGACCCCTGGCACCATTGCCGTCGTTATTACCCCCGTTGTTGCCTCCATTATTGTTCCCGTTTCCTTGATTGTGGTTCCGATTCTGGTTCAACTGTGGGCAGTGTCTCTTGAAGTGACCTTCAGCACCACACTGATAACATCCCTTGTTACCCTGCTGTTGCTGCTGATTCTGTGGAGCTGGTGGCTGCTGTTGTCGGTTCTTGTTTGCAGGACGTGAGCTTCTACAATCTTTGGTTTCATGCCCCATCTTGAGACACCTCTGACAACGACCCTTGTTGCACTGACCACTATGGTGTCTGTTGCATCAATTACACTCTGGGTGATTTCCTCGGTATCCACCCTGCACTTGACTACCAGAAGATTGCTGACCAGGACTCTGGTAGTCATCGATCTTTCGCTGCTGTGCCTGGGACTGAACCGTAGTCGAACCCTTACTAGAGGTTCCATCCCATTTCCGTTTGTTGTCACTGGGAGTAGCAGAAGTAGTAGTACCAATATACCTAGGCCGCTTGTTCTGTTCCATTGCTTGGTCTGTGAGACGATGAGCAAGACGAGTAACGTCCTGGATGGTTGCAAGGTTAGCAGCAGTCACATGGCGTTGAATCTCTGGTACTAAGCCTTTGAGGTACAACTCAATGCGCTTGATGGGAGAATCCGCTATAGTTGGACACAACACTGCCAGTTCGTTGGATCGTTTCGTGTACGCTTCTATCTCTGACCCCGTCACCTTCAGGTTAAAGAACTCCACTTCCAGCTTGTGGATGTCATCACGACTACAGTATTCACGTTTGATCAGTTCCTTAAAATCATTCCATGGGGTGGCATTAGCAGCCGCCAACCCCGGCATCTGAACTTGCGCATTCCACCAAGTTAGCGCCAGTGCCTTCGAGAGTACCAGTGGCATATTTCACCTCACGAGCCTCGGGGCATTCACACATTTCGAAGACTGCCTCGTGCTTCTCAAACCAATGGAGGAGTCCAACGGCCCCTTCAGTGCCATTGAAAGTACTAGGGCGACAGTCCATGAACATCTTGAATGTGTATACAGGTGGCTGAGCGTTCTGACCTTGTTGCGCGAGGAAGAAGAGACAGGGTTAAGCGTGAGAGTTGGGTCATGAGAGTAGGATCTAACATCCTAGGTTAGGTTTGGAATAGCAGGTTATACCTCCTGCCTGAGCGGCTGCGAGTGCTGCCGTAAGTTGTTCGTTGATAAGAGCCGTCAGCTGGCTTGAGTTAGGTTCACACGTTCCCTCATGATCTTCCCATCGAAGGAAACACAAATAGGAAAGGTGTCGCGAATGTGTGTAAGTGTGGAGTGACAGAAGGGAGCAAGCACACATGTGTTTTCAAACTATAGTTGCTACGTTTATCTAAGCATACCATGAGCAAAGTTCTATGTAACTAGCATGTAGGCAAATAGACATAGACCATATCACCTAGAATGTCGAGCCTTGCACGTGGAGTGAAGCGTCGTTGTGGATCGTCGAGCACTGTACAGGTTATAGTCTGGTTTTAACAAAACTTTTTCCTTTAATAAAACCAAGTTCTCTATAACCAATGGCTCTGATACCAATCAATCACACCCCCAAAATCCACACGCGGAGTATCACCGCTTGGAGGCGTGACTGACTAGGATCCAGCCACCAATCATATTGAACAAGCAATTAAGTAATTATAAAAGTACAACCAATACAATTGATGTCCAAACAAAACATAGTTTAAGTTACAAAGCAGAAGCATAATGTTCAAAACCAAAACATAAGTTTAAACGTTTCAAAGTTTAACATGGCACACAGCTGTCCATGTCCCACAATGACTCTTCCCCATGCAAGCTCCCGCTAAGTACCTATTGACCTGCAAAGCATGTAGTAACGAGTCAACAACAAGTTGAGTGAGTTCACGGTTGGGTGTTCGTTTTAAGTTGTTCCAAAAAAACAGTTTCCTTTTGTCACACCTGTGGCTTTGCGGAAGCGTGGGGGATTCTTCTTATTTACTCTCCCATTTTCCGCATCTACAATTATTTGGTGTGACTTCTTAATACCATAGCTTAATCACAACAAAGCTATATGAAAATAAAAACCATGCAGATCATCCATTGATTTAAGTTTGAAAAGTAAAATACCACAACATTGTCTTAAGGCGTTGACACATGCAACGGAAATTACAACCTAATAACATAAAAACATTGTTTGAAAGACACAACCACAAACTTAAAATAGACGTAGTTTAAGAACTGTGACTGGGTAAAAGCCACAACCCCTAAACTCGGATGATCCCATAACTCTACGCAGCGTGAAAACGTAGCATACCGTGCCAGATCCTTAGTTCCCTGAAATACATGTAAGTTGGAAAAATCAACAAAAATGTTGAGCGAGTTCATGTGTAAGTGAGTATGTAAAACCTTTGTAAGTATAAAAATCCTGGTATGTAGCAAATAAGGAAATAAGAGATCACCAATGGTTTGCAAGGCCATTGATATGTGTGAAGTGCAAGTAGGAACACTCAAACCTAGCAGATTTTGCGTTGGGTACAAAGTCACCCCGAGGTCCGCTCTGATGGGCCTGGGGCTGGGCTCGCTACACCCAGATAGATCTACCGCTACTGTCCCTCGGTCCTACAATGAGGATTAATGGCCTCAAGTTGCGCCTACCCACTCACATGATCTAAGTAGTAACCCTCCTTACGCTAGTCATACCATGTGTAAAAGTACTCGTAATCATAGTAACATGTATTTCACCCCCGCAGTTTAGAAAACTGAAAACAGTTAAGAGAAAAGGGGGACATGAACTCACCGAAGTGCGTCTCTAACTAGAAATCTCCAGGTCAACCTGCTGTGCGACGACCTACACGTACTAACTTCTATTAGACGGACGGCCGTGCCTTAGCTTAAGGTTTAATGTCTTTGGGAAATAGTTAGGCAACTATTTCGTAATTACACTTCGTAATTATCTTGTAAATATATTCCTTCCCAAGGATGGGGGTTTTAATACATGTGCGTTCGTATAACTTCGAAATATTAAGTCTCACTTAATGTAATATATTTTATTTCATTTGACCAAAATACTTTACTTCCAAAATATAAATATTTTTCCCAAAAATATTATATTTTATTCCAAATAATTTTCCAAAATAATACTTTGTCAAAATACACACTTATGAGTATTTTCTGAAAATACGTAAGTTACGTTGTAAGGTTCGGGTGGTATAAATAATACCGGTGTAACTTAAATATTTATTGTGAAGGCGTTCGTATTATTTTGGAGCCGTGAATATTCAGTGTGTTCCTGTAATATTATTTTTATCCTAAAAATAATATTTGTATAGTTCACAAAATAATCGTAGTTTTCTGGGGACACTCTCTGAAGGATGGGCGATTTTGGCGATTTTGTTAAACCCTAATTTTCTTTTCCTAATCCTGTCTCGATTGCTTTGATTATCAGCTTAGGGTTTATGATTGATCCTTAGATGATATTCAATTGTTCTCGGATTAGGGTTCTGTAGTTAGGGTTTGTTTTCGGAGCTTCTTTCTGGTTGCAATCGGTTCTGTTTTTTTGGTAATACATCTTTAGTATTCTGAAGTTACGGCTCTGATTTGTTATTCTGATTTCGGCTGTTCTTCTGATTTCGGCTGTACATCTGATTTCGGCGGTATTCTGAATTGGTGTTCTGATTTCGGCTTCACATCTGTTTTCGGCTGTACATCTGATTTCGGCGTTACATCTGATATCGTTGATCCATCTGATTTCGGCGCTAACAAGGTGATTCCAGATTTCGAGATTAGGGTTTTGAAGTTGTTGTTTTCTGATTAGCAAAGGGGTGCGGCTGGTTCCTTATTGTTTTAGGGTTTCAGCAGGTTTCTTTATCTTTGTTTTGGCTGTTTTGCTGATCAGAATCTGTCCGTATGGATGACAAAAATGCAGAAAACTCAAATGTGTTTGCGAAAAAAATTAAGAACATTGACGGTAAAACATTTGAGCCAAGACAAACAGCATTTTTGGCGACTAAGGTTTCTGAAATGCCGAGTAAGAAGGTATGTTTTATGATGCCGCTTAATGATACTGAACATGTTATTGGCTGTTCTGATTCACCCAATCAGAATTATGCGAAAGTCTTTGACAAGAGAAAGGTAGCATTTGTGTTACCGGTGAATGATATTAGTCCTACTCGAGTTCAAAATCTGAATCAAGATGATAATGCTCATGTACAATCTTATGCGAATGTGGTCCTACATGAACGAATTGAGCACGGTGATATTAAGCGGGGTGGGGATTCAATTCAGAATCAGAATGTAGATGAAAACACTAAAAAGGCTAATGAGGCAGCTGATCAAGTTCCTAAAGTCAATTTTCGGCAGCTTAACTCAGATGTATCATTGGATGGAGTGGATGTAGTGCTTCCGATTGATTCGGTTCGCCAGGTTAATAACAGGTTAGCAAACACTCTTTATGGTTATTTCCTGGGGGATAGGATTGCATATCCAGTAGTTGAATATTTTGTCAGAACAAATTGGAAAAAACATGGTCTTCAGAAAACTATGATGAATTCAAATGGTTTCTTTTTCTTCAAGTTTGAAGACAGAAAGGGTATGGATACTGTTCTTGAAGGGGGACCTTGGATGATCCGTAACAAGCCTATGTTTCTCAACATTTGGTCTCCTACAAACACCCTTAAAAAAGAAGAGGTTAAAAAGGTTGCAGTTTGGGTTAAATTGCATGATGTTCCGTTAGTGGCATATTCTGATGATGGTTTAAGCATGTTGGCTTCAAAAATTGGGTCCCCTGTGCGCCTGGATTCGTATACTAGTGATATGTGTAATGAGGCTTGGGGAAGGAGCAGCTATGCTAGGGCTCTCATTGAAATATCAGCTGATCATAAGTTGAAAGAGGATCTAACCATGGCTATTTCTGAATTGGATGGGAACAATTATGTTAATGAGACTATTCGGGTGGAGTATGAATGGAAACCTCCTAGATGTGCCCACTGCTGTGTATTTGGGCATGAATATGAGGAGTGTCCAAAACGCATTCGACCGACGGTGAAACATCCTACATATAGTCAGAAAGTAGATGAGGATGGTTATACGGAAGTCAAGACAAAGAAGAATGTAAAGAAGAGTGGTTTTCAAGTTAACAATCAAAAGCCCAAGTTTGAATATAGACCTGTGGATAAAAAGAAAAAGGCAGTGAGTTCTACCTACATGAATGCGCGGAGCACTAGTTCATCTAAGGTTCAAACTCATAATTCGTTTAGCGCTCTTGGGTTTGTTGGAGGGAACGGGGATAAAGGGAGACGTGAGTCAAATGAGGAGTCTGATGATGACGAGGTAGAGGTTGTATATGATGAAACGAATGAGATTAAGACATCGGGTACACATCCTACGTCTTCCAGTACAGGGGCAAGCACCTCTCACATAAAGTTGTCTAATGGATAGGTGGCTTCTGTTTCATGCTAAGGGGCTGCCAGTTGGGAGCAATTTCATTTTTGACTATGGCGGTTGACGTCTTTTGTTTGTTTTTTTCGTTTGTCTACTAGTTAGTCATTATCATGATTGTAGTAGGCTAGATTAAAGTGGTAATTTGGTTTGTTTGGTTTTTGTTTACATATATGGGGCATGTCCTGTATATGAACTAGTGGGGAATTCATCCTCACTACTTGTACTTATTTGGCGGTTGTCTATAATAGAATCACCGGGGTAACCCTTTACCCAAAAAAAAAATAATCATAAAAAAAATTCACACAAGTGCTATTATGAAAAATATATATTCTAAATATATATTTAACAAGTTTTATTTGTGAAAACCCACCTCCGAATACGTGGTTATATTGTAATAAAAATCATGGCGAACTTTGTTTAGAAAATCAAGTTAAAAATATATTCATAACACTTGTCGTAAAAATATTTTCCAAGTGTTATATTTCTGGAAAAATTTCGCCAGAGTTTCCTCTGTAACTGGAGGTGGCCACGCTTTCAAGCGTATCATTTTCTTTTATAAATTCAACCACAACAATGTTCCCAACATCAACAAACAATATTTCAACACTAAACTAGTCAAAAATATACGTAAGTCGCAAACACTTGAACTTGTGGTTTATGTAAAAGTGTGTAGTAACCTTCCGGTGTTTTTAGTAGATCTTTCTATTTTTATAAATGAAATCGGTTTCTTAAAAATCTTACTTTTAAAGAAAGTGTAAGTTTACAACTTCTTGTCAAAAATCTCAAAAATAATTCTTTGTTAAAACCTTTCGTTCCACAAGTAGACACACACTTGTTTGTTCACAAAAACACCTTTAGTTTAGGAAAGATCCGGTTTTAAAACATGGTTTCGTCTTACAGTTGGTTCTTCGAAAATACCACTTGTAGATCTTTAGATCTACTAGTTTAGAACTCCATTTCATAAGAATAATTGTTTTTACACAAGTTCATGTTTATGTTTGAAAGGGTTCGTCATCTAATAACTTTACGACTTAACATAAGGCTAGTTCATGTTCCATGAACATGATCTAGCGTGGTTTGATGACGATCCATTCCAACACTAGCAATCAACAACAATAACTAATCATAACAAAACTATTTTCAAAAGTTTTACACTAACATTCATTCATTAACCACCATGTTTATTATTTTTAGTAGACTTTAAACTTTGATTTCTAGTGTTTATGATTTTTATCCGTCAAATCTCTTATTAACCACTTTAGACAAGATCAATAGGGTGTTGGGTTAAGAAGATCAATAGGGTGTTTAGAGTCACTTACTACTAGCTCGAGGCTAGGGAAGAAACTAGACGAAAAATAGGCGGTTAATAGCGTTGTGGTGAGGTCCTTGTGATTCCGTGAGCACCGGGCTTCCTTGTATAAGACCCTTCACCTTAGTGTATGCTTGGAAATGCAAGATCAAAATTGAAAGTGGGTGGTGGATGTGGGCATGGTTTCAGCCGATCAAAAAGAGGAGAGGAAGGAGGATGAAATTTTGTGATGTGTTGTGAAGTGAATGTTATGAACCTTGGGTTATATTTATAATTCATCTCAACATAATTATCCATGGGATTTTATGTTCACTAGATATGAAGCAACTGGGATTATTTTAATCAAATGTGTAAGAGGGGGTCCCCTCATGGGACGATTTCGGTTACAAGGGGGGGGGGGTAAATGGGTTGGTTTCCAACTTGATAGTTAGGTAACTAGTTAGTTTAATTAGGAGGTTAATTAGTGTATTATTTGTGTTGTAATTTATAACGGGTGTTAGGGTATTCGGGGACCCTAACTGATTCAGAAAAAGAAAAACAATGTCATGTCAATATTTTTATGTCCCCGGTTAAGTCCGGTTGTACGGTTGGATATTACTCCATTAAAGTGCTAAATAAGTATTTAAAGTGTCGTTAATATTTCTTTTAGTGACACAATTTATTCCCGACACTTTGGAAAGTGTCTAGTAATATTTTTCCATGTTCTTGCACTTTACTAGTCAGTTTTAAATGCTGAATTTTTATTTAAAGTGCAGAATTTTGTTCTCAAAGTACGTTTTAGGCACATCCAGACACTATAATTATCACCTAGTGACACACAGTTCTATAACCCTCACCTCCCTACACTCTCTATTAGTGTAGCAAACTATTCCCGGCTCATACTGGCCTTAGAGACAGTGTCTGTCTGATGCTGGCTATGTCAGCATGTTTACTGGGTTATCCGTATAGTGTGCTCACTGTGCTTTTTGTGCATCAAGGTTGTCACTGATGTTTGTATAAAAATAATAGAGTGACAGTATAAAATGTGATGCATGAGTATGTATGTATCAGAAATCAGTAAGCAGTTTAATCACAGTTGTAAGCAAGCACATAATTAAGTAGTAATTAAATATTAATTAATTTGTACGGATACCTGGTTTGGTGAGGGTTGTCACATTCTCCCCCCGTTAAATAAATTTCGTCCCGAAATTTAAGCTCTGCTTCTAGATGCAGGGTTCTTAGGAAATAAATGGGGGTATTTCTCTTTCATACGATCCTCACGTTCCCACGTGAATTCAGGTCCATGCCTTGCATTCTAACGAACTTTGACGAGTTTGACAATGCTCCTGCGAGTTTTATTAACTTTCCAATCCGTAACCTCGACGGGTTCTTCAGTGAAGTGGAACGTGTCGTCGATATGAACTTCGTCAGCGGGAATGATCATTGTTTCCTGTGTTGGACTCTTTCTCAAATTGGATACATGGAATGTATCGTGAACACCATGGAGTTCAGCAGGTAGGTCCAACTTGTAGGCTACAAGCCCAATCCTTTGCTGGATTTTGAAAGGGCCAATGTAACGCGGATTCAACTTTCCACGCTTTCCGAAGCATGCCACACCCTTCCAGGGAGAAACCTTCAATAAAACCATATCTCCAACTTGAAATTCCAAAGGTTTCCTCTTCGGATCTGCATAGGCTTTCTGTCTGTTGCGAGCCGCTTCGATGCGTTTTCAAATTTGCGCAATATTGTTAGTTGTCTCTTGGACTATTTCAGGACCAACAAGCTGCCTATCACCCGCATCAGCCCAGCATATTGGTGATCGACACTTGCGTCCGTAAAGAGCTTCAAATGGCGCGGCTCCAATGCTTGTGTGGTAGCTGTTGTTGTATGAAAAATCGACCAATGGTAAATGATTATCCCAGCTACCACCCAAATCCATTACACATGCTCTCAGCATATCTTCCAATGTCTGTATAGTTCGTTCGCTTTGCCCATCAGTTTGCGGATGAAATGCAATGCTCAGATTTAACTGTGAACCAAAGGCTTCTTCGAAGGATTGCCAAATCCTTGATGTGAAACGTCCATCTCTGTCGGAGATGATCGAGAGGGGCACTCCATGACGTGCAACAATCTCTCACATGTATATTTCCGCCAGTTTACTAGTGTTATCCTTCTCTTTGATTGGCAGGAAGTGTGCAGACTTGGTCAGGCGGTCAACTATTACCCAAATAGTGTCATGACCTCTGGGCGTCTTTGGCAACTTAGTTATGAAGTCCATTGAAATATGTTCCCATTTCCACTTGGGAATCTCAGGTTGTTGCAGAAGTCCTGAAGGCTTCTGGTACTCAGCTTTCACCTTAGCACACGTTAAACATCTGCCAACATAAACAGCAACGTCTCCCTTCATCCTAGGCCACCAATAATAATCATTGAGATCTTGGTACATCTTATCCGCTCCTGGGGGGATAGAGTACCGTGATTTGTGTGCCTCATCAAAAATAACTTTTCTCAAACCACCAAACAGAGGAACCCAAATCCTTTTCATAAAACATAACGTTCCTTTCTCGTTTGGCACCAACTGCTTCTCCATCCCACGGAGATACTCATCTTCAATATTTCTTTCTTTCAAAGCTTCTCTTTGCGCGACACGAATGCGCAGAGAGAGATCTGTCTGGACAATCATCTCCAAAGCCCTAACCCTTATGGGCTTGATTCTTTCCTTTCGACTAAGGGCATCAGCGACCACGTTCGCTTTCCCTAGGTGATCTTGATCTCGCAGTCGTAGTCGTTCAACAATTCGACCTAACGTCTCTGTCTCATATTCAGCTCTTTCTGGTCGAATATGTGCTGCAGACTTTTATGATCTGTGAAGATTGTACACTTTGTACCATACAAATAATGTCTCCAGATTTTCAGTGCAAATACCACTGCGCCTAGCTCCAAATCATGCGTGGTATAGTTCTTTTCATGAACTTTCAATTGGCGTGAATCGTAAGCTATAACTTTCTGGCGTTGCATCAACACGCAACCCAATCCTTGACGCGAGATCTCACAATATACCACGAAATCATCAGTTCCTTCGGTTAGCGCTAAGATCGGCGCATTGCAAAGCTTGTCTTTCAATAACTGAAACGCTTCTTCCTGTTTTTTTTTGGGTAAAGAAACGCTTCTTCCTGTTTGATTCCCCAATCAAACTTCTTATCCTTCTGTGTGAGCGCGGTAAGCGTTTGAGCGATTTTTGAAAAATCCTCAATGAATCTTCGATAATAACCAGCCAAACCTAAGAACTGTCGAATCTCGGTTGGCGTCTTTGGAGTGTCCCAGCTCTTGATCGCCTCGATCTTTGTGGGATCAACATGGATTCCATTTCCATTTACCACATGTCCAAGAAACTGGACTTCACGTAGCCAAAACTCGCACTTAGAGAATTTGGCATACAACTGTTCCTTTTTCAGCAACTCCAGAATGGTTCTTAAATGCTGTTCGTGTTCAGCCTTTGTCTTTGAATAAATCAAAATATCGTCGATGAATACAATCACGAACTTATCGAGATACGGCTTGTAGACTCGGTTCATTAGGTCCATGAAAACAACAGGCGCGTTTGTCAACCCAAACGGCTTAACTAGGAACTCGTAGTGTCCATAACGAGTTTTGAAGGCTGTATTCGGGATGCTCTCCTCTTGTATCCTTAGCTGATGGTATCCAGATCGAAGATCGATCTTAGAGTAAAAGCTTGAACCTTGGAGCTGATCGAATAAGTCATCGATCCTTGGCAGGGGATACCTATTCTTCATAGTCAATTTGTTGAACTCCCGGTAGTCAATGCACATACGAAAACTACCGTCTTTCTTCTTAACAATCAGGACCGGAGCTCCCCAAGGTGAGAAGCTTGGTCTGATGAATCCTTTGCCTAGCAACTCTTGGAGTTGTGTCGACAATTCCTGCATCTCTGACGGTGCAAGTCTATAAGGTGCCCTAGCTACAGGCGCGGCGCCTGGAACTAAGTCTATACTGAACTCCACTTGCCTCTGGGGTGGCAATCCTGGCAAGTCCTCCGGGAAGACTTCAGGATACTCCCTTACGACAGGGATGTCTTCGATTTTTGCCTCAGCAGTTTTCTTATCCACGATGTGTGCCAGGAAGGCAGCACATCCCTTCTGTAGACACTTACGGGCTTTCAGGCAGCTAATGATTCTTAAAGGCGTATCACGCTTTTCACCATGAACCACAATCGTTTCACCATCTTCGGTTGGGATGCGAATGATCTTCTCGTGGCAGACAATTTCTGCCTTGTTACTTGATAACCAATCCATTCCTACTACCACGTCGAAGCTTCCCAACTTGACTGGTAGTAGATCCAAAGCAAACTCACGCTCTCCCAATTCGATTACACAACCTCTGACCACTTCATTAGCTTCTACTAACTTTCTATTTGCCAATTCAATTGAGTACGGGATATCTAGTTTACTAGCGGCTAAACCAAGCATATTCTTAAACTCTAACGATACGAAGCTATAGTCGGCACCAGTATCAAATAAAACGGATGAAAAGCGTTGGTTTATAGTGAACGTACCAGTAACAACATTGGGATCCTGGCGCCCTTCCCTCGCTTCGATATTGAAAACCCTTCCCCGTGCTTGGTTCAATTCTGGGCAGTTCCTCTTATAGTGCCCAATGTCACCACAGTTAAAACAACCCGGTCTCTGCCCGTTTCCACCTCCATTCCCAGCTTGATTGTTGTTTTGGTTACGATTCACAGCACCAGCTTGATTCGCGTTGTTGCCTCGAATGCCATTTCCTCCATTATTTCCTTGAGCACGATTTCCATTACCACCCCGGTTATTGTTTCTATTTCCAAAACCTCCTTGGCCTCCCCGGCCAACAGTGGCCCAGCACGTATCCTTCGAGTGACCAACCTTTCCACATGCTTCACATACTTTTGGCCCACATCGGCCAGAATGGTAACGCTGGCAGGTGTTACACTTGGGGTGTGTACTCATATACCCTTTTCCTATCTTTCCAACACCGGTTGTAGCCTGAACCGGCGCGGCTTGACTCTCCTTTCTTAACAACTCTGCTTGTTCCTTGTTTGAAATTCGAGAACTTCCTTTTATTACCCCCGGACGACTCTACGTGAGTCTCCTTCTTCTTTTGCTCAACATCAGAAAACTTGTTTAGGCGGATAGCCTCCTCAGTAAGAGCCATGCTCAGATCAATTGCCTCAATGATTGTTGCCGACTTTGAAGAGGTCACCATACTTATGATTTGAGGAGCTAAACCCCAATGAAGCGCTCAATTCGCTTGAATTCTGGGGTAACCATATAAGGTACCACATGAGATAAGTCGTGAAACCTTTGAACGTATTCCACAATTTCCGGGCCTTCCATCTTCAGATGCCAAAACTCAGTTTCCAACTTTTGAATTTCAGCGCGGGAGCAATACTTTCTTCGCATAAGCTCTTTTAGCTCGTTCCATGTCATTGCATATGCAGCGGCTTCACCAAGAGTTTGAACTTGTAAATTCCACCAGGACAGGGCTCTGTCCAAGAATAGCCCAGAAATGTAGGTAACTTGCTGGTCTGGAGCGCACTTGCTCATTCGGAGGACAGACTGTCCTTTCGGCCCATCTGTCAAAGGCAACAGCACCTCCGGTGTCGTCAAAGTTTACAGGCTTGCAGTCTAGGAACTGCTTGTAAGTGCACCCTGCACATACGTTAGGATATACAAATGGTATTAGCGGTCGCGCTATAAATATCCAGATGTATTGTAATACGTCCCAAACGACTTAACATTACCACGTGGTGGATTGTTATTGCCGTTATTGTTCGAATTGCTTCCGCTGGTTCCTCCTTGTGAGGCTGCATACTGCGCAATGGCGGCAGCAATGATTCCTTGAAGTTCTGCCTCGTTGGCAGGCATACGCGTTTCACGTCTTGGTGGCATCTTCTAAAAGATGGTTCACGTAGGTCAGGTCATAGTAAGCAAAGTGAACGTATGTATTCAACATTATCAACACATAACATCTCATGTTATAGAATATAAACAATCAATCAAACATCATAAATGATGAGAATACTGCGATTGCGTTGTCATAAATCGAGACCACAATTTAAGGTTTACAATTTCATAACTGTATCATACATCATTAGTGACTTAGTAGGGGACGACCCTAGCCAAGTCGTGCGATCGCGGGACGTATTCAGGAATCTTCGGTCCGTCCATTTTCAAATTCCAGAACTCCACCTCGAGCTTCTGGATTTCAGCCCTAGAACAGTATTTCTTCTCCATCATTTCTTTGAGCTCGTCCCAGCTCAGTGCATAAGCAGCATCTGTACCAAGGGTCTGAACCTAGAGGTTCCACCATGAGAGTGTGCCATCTAGAAATAACCCCGAGATATAGGTAACACTCTGTTGGGGCGAACAGTTACTTATTCTTAGAATGGAGTCAGTCTTTTCGGACCAACGAACAAATGCCACGGCGCCTCCTGTTCCGTCAAAGTTCAAAGGCTTTGCAGTTCAGGAACTGCTTATAGGTGCAGCCAGTTAGAGGGTTATTCCCAGTAGTGCCATCGCTGTGCTTAGAGCGGAGGGCTTTATGTCGTGCAATTGCATGTGAGATGCGTTCTTGCAGCTCGGCTTCTGTCCTTGGCAACGTACTGGTGTTTGTGCCACGCCTGGGTGGCATTCTCTTCCGTCGAAATGGTATGAAGCGGGTTAGACAACATTTCAATTGTCTATGAGATACATAGCACCATAAGCCATCATGTAATCACCCAATTTCACACGTAAATATACTCAATGTATGAGTGGGGAAATAAATTTCTGAGCCTTCACATAGGCTTGCCAATTTGGCTTGTTGCTTGTAATAGAATGAACTCGAGGCTACATCGCCTTGGTTATTCGTGTTTTAGTTATTTCCTGCTACATTGGTTTTCATTAGCTTGACCCACAGAGTCCACCAGGATTTCCGTGCACTACAAGTCGTTATTACGTGGGCCCCCGTAATAATAAATTGTCTTGCACAGTTACCCCAATTTTCTCTCGTCCAAGCAAATGATCAATCAAGGAGCAACAGCAGGTGCATCGGCATGAACAGGGTCATGCCCCAATGCGGGGTCAGGAGTAACGCCTGGCTTAGGGGCCACAGCCGGCTTCGGATCAACAAACTCCATCTCAAAATTAGCTGGATCAACAAACATAGGGTCGACAGGGGCTACAGGATCCTCCAAGGGCTGGTCTAAGTGTATGAACTCAATGTCATGGTCTGGATCAAAACCAGGTGGAAGAACATGATTATCCTCAATATCCTGATCACACTCAAAGCTGTGTGCGGGAACTGGTGCAGTTGATGACGCCATATCAGGGTCGGCGTCGTGTGAGTGGTGTTGCACTCCCTGTGTATGCAAAGATGCGGACGCCACAGACTCAAATGAGTCTGGAACAGGTGAATAAGCGTGAGCCTCCTCTGCAGGAGCGTCAGCAAGCAGTAGGATATCACTGGCAGCAATATGGGCCTCGCCCTCAAGTGGGTCCTCCTCAAATAGATCGACATCATCGTCAGAGACAACGTCGGGGGGCATATCAACAACGGGATAAGCGACAAAGGGGCACAGGATCAGGGATTACCGCGAGTAGCAAATCCCCAACAAGATGGCCATCAGCAGGCTCTGCTACGACATCAGGCAGCGCAAAAGGGCTGAAAGTCGTCATCGTCTGTGCTGGTAGTATCGGAAATGTACACCTCGTGCTCCGATAAAACTATGTCGCCTGATACTATGGCCATGGGATCTGTAGTGTTCGACTCTCCAGTATCTGATGAAGGCATGACGTTTTGTAACAAAAACACACATACGTACAACAATCAATCATATAATTATATAAACATGTTAGTCAAGTAATCAGGTAATTCTCCTAGTCCCACTAGCCTATCCTCCCAGCTTCCCAGACTGATCTTCCTAGTCCCACTAGATTAACTTCCCAGCCTCCCAGACTGACTCCCTAGTCCCACTAGACAATCCTCCCAGCCTCCCAGACTGACTCCCTAGTCCCACTAGACAATCCTCCCAGCCTCCCAGACTGACTCCCTAGTCCCACTAGACAACTCCCTCAGCCTCCCAGACTGAGCCTCCTAGTCCCACTAGACCACTACCTCAGCCTCCCAGACTGAGCCATAACTAACAAATAAAATGTGCTCAACTTTTGTTTGTAAAAACGTTTTATGACCTGGAGCTGGACTTAAGTGGTATGCAATGTAAAAATGTTTTCGTGAGAGCCCTAGTGATCATAGTCTAGACTCGAGAAAGAATCATAGTTCGCTATGATCAGAGCTCTGATACCAAGCTGTCACACCCTGGCTTTGCGGAAGCGTGGGTTTATTTGGTGTGACTTCTTAATACCATAGCTTAATCACAACAAAGCTATATGAAAATAAAACCATGCAGATCATCCATTGATTTAAGTTTGAAAAGTAAAATACCACAACATTGTCTTAAGGCGTTGACACATGCAACGGAAATTACAACCTAATAACGAAAAAACATTGTTTGAAAGACACAACCACAAACTTAAAATAGACGTAGTTTAAGAACTGTGACTGGGTAAAAGCCACAACCCCTAAACTCGGATGATCCCATAACTCTACGCAACGTGAAAACGTAGCATACCGTGCCAGATCCTTAGTTCCCTGAAATACATGTAAGTTGGAAAAATCAACAAAAATGTTGAGCGAGTTCATGTGTAAGTGAGTATGTAAAACCTTTGTAAGTATAAAAATCCTGGTATGTAGCAAATAAGGAAATAAGAGATCACCAATGGTTTGCAAGGCCATTGATATGTGTGAAGTGCAAGTAGGAAGACTCAAACCTAGCAGATTTTTAGTTAGGTACAAAGTCACCCCGAGGTCCGTTCTGATGGGCCTGGGGCTGGGCTCCCTACACCCAGATAGATCTACCGCTACTGTCCCTCGGTCCTACAATGAGGATTAATGGCCTCAAGTTGCGCCTACCCACTCACATGATCTAAGTAGTAACCCTCCTTACGCTAGTCATACCATGTGTAAAAGTACTCGTAATCATAGTAACATGTATTTCACCCCCGCAGTTTAGAAAACTTAAAACAGTTAAGAGAAAAGGGGGACATGAACTCACCGAAGTGCGTCTCTAACTAGAAATCTCCCAGTCAACCTGCTGTGCGACGACCTACACGTACTAACTTCTATTAGACGGACGGTCGTGCCTTAGCTTAAGGTTTAATGTCTTTGGGAAATAGTTAGGCAACTATTTCGTAATTACACTTCGTAATTATCTTGTAAATATATTCCTTCCCAAGGATGGGGGTTTTAATACATGTGCGTTCGTATAACTTCGAAATATTAAGTCTCACTTAATGTAATATATTTTATTTCATTTGACCAAAATACTTTACTTCCAAAATATAAATATTTTTCCCAAAAATATTATATTTTATTCCAAATAATTTTCCAAAATAATACTTTGTCAAAATACACACTTATGAGTATTTTCTGAAAATACGTAAGTTACGTTGTAAGGTTCGGGTGGTATAAATAATACCGGTGTAACTTAAATATTTATTGTGAAGGTGTTCGTATTATTTTGGAGCCGTGAATATTCAGTGTGTTCCTGTAATATTATTTTTATCCTAAAAATAATATTTGTATAGTTCACAAAATAATCATAAAAAAAATTCACACAAGTGCTATTATGAAAAATATATATTCTAAATATATATTTAACAAGTTTTATTTGTGAAAACCCACCTCCGAATACTTGATTATATTGTAATAAAAATCATGGCGAACTTTGTTTGGAAAATCAAGTTAAAAATATATTCATAACACTTGTCGTAAAAATATTTTCCAAGTGTTATATTTCTGGAAAATTTTCGCCAGAGTTTCCTCTGTAACTGGAGGTGGCCACGCTTTCAAGCGTATCATTTTCTTTTATAAATGCAACCAACAATGTTCCCAACATCAACAAACAATATTTCAACACTAAACTAGTCAAAAATATACGTAAGTCGCAAACACTTGAACTTGTGGTTTATGTAAAAGTGTGTAGTAACCTTCCGGTGTTTTTAGTAGATCTTTCTATTTTTATAAATGAAATCGGTTTCTTAAAAATCTTATTTTTAAAGAAACTGTAAGTTTACAACTTCTTGTCAAAAATCTCAAAAATAATTCTTTGTTAAAACCTTTCGTTCCACAAGTGTCTACACACTTGTTTGTTCACAAAACACCTTTAGTTTAGGAAAGATCCGGTTTTAAAACATGGTTTCGTCTTACAGTTGGTTCGAAAATACCACTTGTAGATCTTTAGATCTACTAGTTTAGAACTCCATTTCATAAGAATATTTGTTTTTACACAAGTTCATGTTTATGTTTGAAAGGGTTCGTCATCTAATAACTTTACGACTTAACATATGGCTAGTTCATGTTCCATGAACATGATCTAGCGTGGTTTGATGACGATCCATTCCAACACTAGCAATCAACAACAATAACTAATCATAACAAAACTAGTTTCAAAATTTCTACACTAACATTCATTCATTAACCACCATGTTTATTATTTTTAGTAGACTTTAAACTTTGATTTCTAGTGTTTATGATTTTTATCCGTCAAATCTCTTATTAACCACTTTAGACAAGATCAATAGGGTGTTGGGTAAAGAAGATCAATAGGGTGTTTAGAGTCACTTACTACTAGCTCGAGGCTAGGGAAGAAACTAGACGAAAAATAGGCGGTTAATAGCGTTGTGGTGAGGTCCTTGTGATTCCGTGAGCACCGGGCTTCCTTGTATAAGACCCTTCACCTTAGTGTATGCTTGGAAATGCAAGATCAAAATTGAAAGTGGGTGGTGGATGTGGGCATGGTTTCGGCCGATCAAAAAGAGGAGAGGGAGGATGAAATTTTGTGATGTGTTGTGAAGTGAATGTTATGAACCTTGGGTTATATTTATAATTCATCTCAACATAATTATCCATGGGATTTTATGTTCACTAGATATGAAGCAACTGGGATTATTTTAATCAAATGTGTAAGAGGGGGTCCCCTCATGGGACGATTTCGGTTACAAGGGGGAGGGTAAATGGGTTGGTTTCCAACTTGATAGTTTTTTTTTTGGGTAAAGGGTTACCCCGGTGATTTTATATATTCACAACCAAAACAAAACAAGTAGTGTAGAGAGCCTACACTAGTTCAATCAAGAGGCATACCTCAAGAAAGTTGACCACGCAAAAACAAAAACAAATACAAGATAAGTAAATCAACCACTAGTCTAAAGAACTAGAAAAACTCTAACTCGAATCTCTAATCAGCCACCTTCATATCCATCATCACGAATATCCCAATCCTGCAACAGCCTTGCCACTCCATCAGTTCTCTTCAGCCGAACTCCCATGATTTTATACCGAACTGTCTCCAATATTACTTGACATAGGTGCTCCGGTG
Source organism: Helianthus tuberosus (assembly GCA_030545235.1). NCBI lineage: Eukaryota > Viridiplantae > Streptophyta > Magnoliopsida > Asterales > Asteraceae > Helianthus > Helianthus tuberosus. Next base: position 124,890,777 of record CM060437.1, read on the forward strand.
GTCTCAACTGGTTCTTGAATAATCTAGTGTTCCTTTCTTGCCAAATAAAATAAGCAGTAGCTGCTACTAAAATCCTGCTGACATACATACCGGCCGATTTAGTGTTTACACGCAACATAAGCCATCCCACCACATCATCCCACTTTGGATTCACATCGTCCATACCCACTTTTTGTCTAACCGTAATCCATATCTTCGATGAGTACTTGCACTCAAAAAATAAATGATCGTGAGAATCATGATTTTCATAACAAAGCAAGCAACACATCATATTCATATTCTTCCTGCGAGATAGATCCCACTGTAGAATAATATCTTGTGTTAACAATTTCTTCCTCATAATCAGCCACATGAGAAACGCATGCCTTGGAATACATTTAGCACACCAAACTAACCTGCTCCAATCCACTTCTGCTTCAGTATATCGAACCGTTTGCCACATATTCGAAGCCGAGACCTCCACCATCAGATTCCCATCCTTCCATTGGACTTTATCTCTTTTATTATGGATTAACTGGATCTGATCAAGCTGTATAAGGACCGGAAAATATCACGCCACGCAGCTGGCCATAACCACTCCCCATTATCATAAATGTCCGCAACCGAATCCTCCAATCGAAAACCTGCATTTGTTATTCTCCTAGGAGTAATGAAATTACCTAGCGGCCCCACATCAGACCACTAATCATACCAGGCTGAAGTCATTCTCCCGTCCCCAATTTGAACCCTGAAATGATCCCTCATCAATGGTCTTAGCTGAAGAAGCTTTCGCCAACTCCAACAACAATTAGCAGGCATTTTACAGACCCAAAAGCTCTTGCCTTTCAACCTGTAATCATGCACCCAGTCAACCCAAAGCGATTTACGTTTAGTGATAATACTCCAAATATGAGTTGCCATAAGAGCCTTATTGACATCAGCAATCCGTCTAATACCCAGCCCTCCTTCAAATTTAGGAAGACAAATAGATTTCCAAGAAACCTTTGCCTTCCCTCTTTGGAACGAAACATCCTGAGTCCATAAAAAATTCCTCACTCTCGCCTCCAAATCATGAACCACCCGAGTTGGCAAAATAAAAACGGAAGCCCAATAAATATGCATCGAAGAAAGAACAGACAAAACTAACTGTAATCTCCCTGCGAATGAAAGCATTTTATTCCTCCAATTCATAATACGCTTCTCCAATTTCTCCACTAGGATACTACAATCCTTGTAAAGAAGCCTCGTCGATATTAAGGGGACACCCAAATATTTAACCGGTAACAAGCCCTCAACAAACGGCATCACACTCAGAATCGCATTCTTCACATTACTAGCAACATTACAAAAGAAAACCGTGCTCTTCTGGATACTAGGAACCAAACCTGACATTTTAGTGAATTTAGATAGCGAAGACATAATGCACTTGGCTGATTGAATATCTCCTCTAGAAAAAATAAACAGGTCATCTGCAAAGCAAAGATTAATGATTTGCTGACGTTCACATCTGTTATGAAATCTGAATGAAGAATCAATAGAAGTCTCGCGTTTCAAAATAGCCGTCAGAATTTCCATAACCAGAGTGAAAAGGTAAGGGGATAACGGATCTCCTTGACTTAACCCACGCTTACCTCTAAAATAACCATGCACATTTCCATTTACACACACTGAAAACGACGGAGTACCCACACAAGTCATAATCCAATCCACCATCCGAATATTGAAACCAAACCCTAGCAGAGTTTCCTTTAAGAACTTCCATTCAACCGTGTCATACGCTTTCTGGATATCCACTTTGAATGCACATCTAGGGGGCCCGAGTTCCTATGATAATTGTGCATTAACTCTTGGGTGAGGAGAATATTGTCCGATATTTTCCTACCTGGGATAAAAGCAGATTGATTCACATTAACAATCCCGTCCAGCGCCACTTTAATGCGATCAGCAATAATCTTACTAATGCATTTATAAAGCACGTTACAACATGCAATAGGCCGATAATCCGTAACACTAGCTGGTGTAGCCGTCTTTGGGATGAGAACAAGAAGAGTATGGTTGAGCTGACGAAGCATTTTACCCGTAGAGAAAAAATCCATAATCGCCATCGACACGTCATGCCCAATAATCGGCCAAGCGTTTTTAAAAAACGCTGAAGAGTACCCATCAGGACCCGGAGCCTTATCTATACCAATCGAGAACATAGCCTTCTTCACCTCCTCTTCCGTAACTTGACGGATCATTTGGGTCGCAATTTCCGGCTGCAATTTATTAGAAAACAAATCTGGAGTAGGAGATAGCGAGACATCATCATGACAACCCAAAAAATTTTCATAATGTTTAACAAGCGCCAATTGAACTGTATCCCCTTCATAAACAATCCCATTCACATCTTTAATAACATCAATCCGACTCCTATGATTCCTGTTTTTTAGCGATGAGTGAAAGAATGCCGTGTTCATATCCCCCGCACACAACCAGTCCACTTTAGACTTCTGCTTGAGAAACCGCTCCTCATCCAAACAAGCTTCCTGATAAGCATTTGTAACCTTAGACTCTTCATTTCGAAGTGCCAAGTTTAACGGGTCTTCATCTATCTCCCGTTGAATTAGATCAAGCTTCACCCGAAGATCAGCAACCTTTTTATGGAGATTCCCTTGTTGAAATAAAAGCGCTCGTAATGGAGATTTTAGCATACTAAGCTTCTTGACAACACGGAATTGATGAACTCCATCCACATTTGACTCCCAAGTATGTTGAACTATCTTTTGAAATTCAGGTTTGAAAACCAAGAAGTTCGCAAACTTAAAAGATCTCCGCTTAATGACACCCACTTTCGGGATTTTTAGGATGCAGGGGCAATGATCGGACAGCCTATACGAATTGAAAACAGCCACTGAGCTCGGATAATCCTCCACAAAAGCCGTATTTCCTAACACCCTATCAATTTTCTTCAATAACCCAATTCCTTCTTTCGGTTTTTGATTCCACGTAAAGTGGAAGCCTGTTCTGTTGATGTCAAACACCTCAATGTCATCAATACATGCCTGAAACTCTCGCATACTGATAGAAATACCCGACGTCCCAAACGAATTGTCTTCAAGATTTAAAGCGGAGTTGAAATCCCCCATGATGACCCAAGGATTACTACCAACCAGCACCTTGTGCATGGACAAATGATGCCACAACTCTCTTCTAGAGACGTAGTAGTTAGCCGCATAAACAATGGAACAAAAGAAGATTTTCTTATCAATCTTAAAGAATATTTGGACATGCATAACCTGAGCCGTCTGATTGACCACCATAACATCAAAAATATCCGGGTTCCATCCTATTATAATTCTCGTACCCTTCGTACATTGACCCCCATTAGACGTCCAATCCCAATTACGAAACACAGACTTACAAACTTTCCCCAGATTAGCTACATCAACGTGAGACTCAAGAATAGCACAAAAATTTAAATTGTTATCCTTCACCACCTGCCGAACCTCCTTTTGTTTTAGGGGGCGGTTCAACCCCCTTATATTCCATGCCGCTAGACTAATCATTAAGAACCGGTTGATCAGGAGTGCTTGCCCCTGTGTTGCTCTTCAAATTTTTTGACCCGCGTGTCATGAATTCATCCATTTCATTGTACACCTCCTCTACCTCATCATCATCTTGATCCTCACCATCCAAACCAGAACCCTTTTTTGTCTCTCCCGTATCGGCATCCACATCATTTAGAATATCAAAAGGATTAGAGGACTTTACAACTTTAGACGATGAAACTCGATTATTATCGCCCCTCGGTTTTGGACCCACCGGCCGGTACTCAAACTTTGGCTTTTGTTTGTTTACAGGGACTCCAACCCTTTTAGCTGCCTTCTTCCCATACACACCTATATATCCATCTTGATCCATAGTCGGAAATCTCTTAGCTGGGCTGCTTATGGATATTCCGGTTATGATCCTCCTGCACAGGTTTCCTCAGTTTCATGGGCTGTTTTGGACATGTCTCCACGGAATGACCAAATACACAACATGTAGCACACCTATGCGGACTCCATTCGTACTCCACGTACATTGTTTCTTTTATAAAACCTTCTCCCTCGGGCTCTGGGATTGCCATTGTAATCTCTTCACGTAACTCCTTTTCAGCCGAGACTTCTATCAATGCTCTTGCATAGCTACTTCTACCCCATGCATCCATGCACATCGACGTAGTGAAAGAATCTAGCATCTTCGGTTCCCCAATTGTCGTGGCAATTAAACTGAGACCATCTTCCGTATAAGCGGCTAAAGGAACGTCATGAATTTTAACCCAAACTTGAATCGTCTTAACCTCTTTCTTTTCCAGTTTTGTCGTTGGAGTCCAGCTATTAAGAAACATCGGCTGCGATCTTATTATCCAAGGACCATCCTTAATCACATTCAACATACCAGTTTCGTCCTTAAACTTGAAAAAGAAAAAGCCATTTGCATTCATCATTGTCTTTTCCAAACCATATTTTTTCCAATTGTTCTTAACATAGTAATCTACAACTGGAAACGCCACACGATCCCCTAAAAAATACCCATATAATGTATTTGCTAGCTTATCTCGAACCACCCGAACCGACTCCCTAGGGAGGACAACATCACATCCTTCATGCACATCCGAGTTTGCAAAAGAACGAAAATTTACCTTAGTATTATTGTTTGCAACCGATTCCGCATAAGACATGGGCTTAGATGAGCTACTCTGATCCGCATACAAACCCTGAACCCCTTGACTTCCAGCCGACTTATTTTCCAAACCATAAAATTCCGGTGGCAACTGAACCGGAACTGTAATCTTTTGAAGTTCATCTATGACATTAATTCGTTTAGGTTCCGTTTGCACTACCCCTCTCCTCGGAAGCATCGGGTTCCCATCAATACTCACCACCCGACTAACCAATCCCTTTAACGGCAATGGAGGTTTACCCCGATCATCTTTGGGATTATCTCCAGGCTTTGAACGTTCATCCATAATTAAGCAGACAACTCTCACGTGAATCTAGAAGCATGCACAAGAAAACCAAACCCTAGAGCCGCAACAACCGAAAAGCAAAGCAAAAAAACCCTAATCCTATAAACCCTAGTTCGAAACCTGAACGCTTGATCGATTAAACCTGAGAATCAATCTAGCTAAATTAATCTCAGTTAACCGCAATCAATGACTACCAGTTTAATAAATTAGGGTTCCTGAATCAAATCTAAGGCAGCGATTTTGAGAAAAAACAAAAAAAACCCTAGTTCTAGACCGATCCCTAGTGCTAACTAGTTCGTTATAGAGATTTGAAAGATCAAACCTCTAATCACAGACTGTTATACACAAGATCACGAAGAAAAACATAGGATTCATGAAGGAACAAGAGAATCGCCTATAGGAGAGAGAGCATAGGGTTCGCTCGAAGCCCTACACACATACCAATAGTTTGAGTGGACGAACCGCATATTCCAACTTGATAGTTAGGTAACTAGTTAGTTAAATTAGGAGGTTAATTAGTGTATTATTTGTGTTGTAATTTATAACGGGTGTTAGGGTATTCGGGGACCCTAACTGGCTCAGAAAAAGAAAAACAATGTCATGTCAATATTTTTATGTCCCCGGTTAAGTCCGGTTGTACGGTTGGATATTACTCCCTTAAAGTGCTAAATAAGTATTTAAAGTGTCGTTAATATTTCTTTTAGTGACACAATTTATTCCCGACACTTTGGAAAGTGTCTAGTAATATTTTTCCATGTTCTTGCACTTTACTAGTCAGTTTTAAATGCTGAATTTTTATTTAAAGTGCAGAATTTTGTTCTCAAAGTACGTTTTAGGCACATCCGGTCACTATAATTATCACCTAGTGACACAATTCTATAATCCTCACCTCCCTACACTCTCTATTAGTGTAGCAAACTATTCCCGGCTCATACTGGCCATAGAGACAGTGTCTGTCTAATGCTGGCTATGTCAGGATGTTTACTGGGTTATCCGTATAGTGTGCTCACTGTGCTTTTTGTGCATCAAGGTTGTCACTGATGTTTGTATAAAAATAATAGAGTGACAGTATAAAATGTGATGCATGAGTATGTATGTATCAGAAATCAGTAAGCAGTTTAATCACAGTTGTAAGCAAGCACATAATTAAGTAGTAATTAAATATTAATTAATTTGTACGGATACCTGGTTTGGTGAGGGTTGTCACATTCTCCCCCCGTTAAATAAATTTCGTCCCGAAATTTAAGCTCTGCTTCTAGATGCAGGGTTCTTAGGAAATAAATGGGGGTATTTCTCTTTCATACGATCCTCACGTTCCCACGTGAATTCAGGTCCATGCCTTGCATTCCAACGAACTTTGACGAGTTTGACACTGCTCCTGCGAGTTTTATTAACTTTCCAATCCGTAACCTCGACGGGTTCTTCAGTGAAGTGGAGCGTGTCGTCGATATGAACTTCGTCAGCGGGAATGATCATTGTTTCCTGTGTTGGACTCTTTCTCAAATTGGATACATGGAATGTATCGTGAACACCATGGAGTTCAGCAGGTAGGTCCAACTTGTAGGCTACAAGCCCAATCCTTTGCAGGATTTTGAAAGGGCCAATGTAACGCAGATTCAACTTTCCACGCTTTCCGAAGCGTGCCACACCCTTCCAGGGCGAAACCTTCAATAAAACCATATCTCCAACTTGAAATTCCAAAGGTTTCCTCTTCGGATCTGCATAGGCTTTCTGTCTGTTGCGAGCCGCTTCGATGCGTTTTCGAATTTGCGCAATCTTGTTAGTTGTCTCTTGGACTATTTCAGGAACAACAAGCTGCCTATCACCTGCATCAGCCCAACATATTGGTGATCGACACTTGCGTCCGTAAAGAGCTTCAAATGGCGCGACTCCAATGCTTGTGTGGTAGCTGTTGTTGTATGAAAAATCGACCAATGGTAAATGATTATCCCAGCTACCACCCAAATCCATTACATATGCTCTCAGCATATATTCCAATGTCTGTATAGTTCGTTCGCTTTGCCCATCAGTTTGCGGATGAAATGCAGTGCTCAGATTTAACTGTGAACCAAAGGCTTCTTCGAAGGATTGCCAAATCCTTGATGTGAAACGTCCATCTCTGTCGGAGATGATCGAGAGGGGCACTCCATGACGTGCAACAATCTCTCGCATGTATATTTCCGCCAGTTTACTAGTGTTATCCTTCTCTTTGATTGGCAGGAAGTGTGCGGACTTGGTCAGGCGGTCAACTATTACCCAAATAGTGTCATGACCTCTGGGCGTCTTTGGCAACTTAGTTATGAAGTCCATTGAAATCTGTTCCCATTTCCACTTGGGAATCTCAGGTTGTTGCAGAAGTCCTGAAGGCTTCTGGTACTCAGCTTTCACCTTAGCACACGTTAAACATCTGCCAACATAAACAGCAACGTCTCCCTTCATCCTAGGCCACCAATAATAATCCTTGAGATCTTGGTACATCTTATCCGCTCCTGGGGGGATAGAGTACCGTGATTTGTGTGCCTCATCAAAAATAACTTTCTCAAACCACCAAACAGAGGAACCCAAATCCTTTTCATAAAACATAACGTTCCTTCCTCGTTTGGCACCAACTGCTTCTCCATCCCACGGAGATACTCATCTTCAATATTTCTTTCTTTCAAAGCTTCTCTTTGCGCGGCACGAATGAGCAGAGAGAGATCTGTCTGGACAATCATCTCCAAAGCCCTAACCCTTATGGGCTTGATTCTTTCCTTTCGACTAAGGGCATCAGCGACCACGTTCGCTTTCCCTGGGTGATACTTGATCTCGCAGTCGTAGTCGTTCAACAATTCGACCCAACGTCTCTATCTCATATTCAGCTCTTTCTGGTCGAATATGTGCTGCAGACTTTTATGATCTGTGAAGATTGTACACTTTGTACCATACAAATAATGTCTCCAGATTTTCAGCGCAAATACCACTGCGCCTAGCTCCAAATCATGCGTGGTATAGTTCTTTTCATGAACTTTCAATTGGCGTGAATCGTAAGCTATAACTTTCTGGCGTTGCATCAACACGCAACCCAATCCTTGACGCGAGGCGTCACAATATACCACGAAATCATCAATTCCTTCGGGTAGCGCTAAGATCGGCGCATTGCAAAGCTTGTCTTTCAATAACTGAAACGCTTCTTCCTGTTTGATTCCCCAATCAAACTTCTTATCCTTCTGTGTGAGCGCGGTAAGAGGTTGAGCGATTTTTGAAAAATCCTCAATGAATCTTCGATAATAACCAGCCAAACCTAAGAACTGTCAAATCTCGGTTGGCGTCTTTGGAGTCTCCCAGCTCTTGATCGCCTCGATCTTTGTGGGATCAACATGGATTCCATTTCCATTTACCACATGTCCAAGAAACTGGACTTCACGTAGCCAAAACTCGCAATTAGAGAATTTGGCATACAACTGTTCCTTTTTCAGCAACTCCAGAATGGCTCTTAAATGTTGTTCGTGTTCAGCCTTTGTCTTTGAATAAATCAAAATATCGTCGATGAATACAATCACGAACTTATCGAGATACGGCTTGCAGACTCAGTTCATTAGGTCCATGAAAACAGCAGGCGCGTTTGTCAACCCAAACGGCATAACTAGGAACTCGTAGTGCCCATAACGAGTTCTGAAGGCTGTATTCAGGATGCTCTCCTCTTGTATCCTTAGCTGATGGTATCCAGATCGAAGATCGATCTTAGAGTAAAAGCTTGAACCTTGGAGCTGATCGAATAAGTCATCGATCCTTGGCAGGGGATACCTATTCTTGATAGTCAACTTGTTCAACTCCCGGTAGTCAATGCACATACGAAAACTACCGTCTTTCTTCTTAACAAACAGGACCGGAGCTCCCCAAGGTGAGAAGCTTGGTCTGATGAATCCTTTGTCTAGCAACTCTTGGAGTTGTGTCGACAATTCCTGCATCTCTGACGGTGCAAGTCTATAAGGTGCCCTAGCTACAGGCGCGGCGCCTGGAACTAAGTCTATACTGAACTCCACTTGCCTCTGGGGTGGCAATCCTGGCAAGTCCTCCGGGAAGACTTCAGGATACTCCCTTACGACAGGGATGTCTTCGATTTTCGGCTCAGCAGTTTTCTTATCCACGATGTGTGCCAGGAAGGCAGCACATCCCTTCTGTAGACACTTACGGGCTTTCAGGCAGCTAATGATTCTTAAAGGCGTATCACGCTTTTCACCATGAACCACAATCGTTTCACCATCTTCGGTTGGGATGCGAATGATCTTCTCATGGCAGACAATTTCTGCCTTGTTACTTGATAACCAAACCATTCCTACTACCACGTCGAAGCTTCCCAACTTGACTGGTAGTAGATCCAAAGCAAACTCATGCTCTCCCAATTCGATTACACAACCTCTGACCACTTCATTAGCTTCTACTAACTTTCCATTTGCCAATTCAATTGAGTATGGGATATCTAGTTTACTAGCGGCTAAACCAAGCATATTCTTAAACTCTAACGATACGAAGCTATAGTCGGCAACGGTATCAAATAAAACGGATGCAAAGCGTTGGTTTATAGGGAACGTACCAGTAACAACATTGGGATCCTGGCGCCCTTCCCTCGCTTCGATATTGAAAACCCTTCCCCGTGCTTGGTTCAATTCTGGGCAGTTCCTCTTATAGTGCCCAATGTCACCACAGTTAAAACAACCCGGTCTCTGCCCGTTTCCACCTCCATTCCCAGCTTGATTGTTGTTTTGGTTACGATTCACAGCACCAACTTGATTCGCGTTGTTGCCACGAATGCCATTTCCTCCATTATTTCCTTGAGCACGATTTCCATTACCACCCCGGTTATTGTTTCTATTTCCAAAACCTCCTTGGCCTCCCCGGCCAACAGTGGCCCAGCACGTATCCTTCGAGTGACCAACCTTTCCACATGCTTCACATACTTTTGGCCCACATCGGCCAGAATGGTGACGCTGGCAGGTGTTACACTTGGGGTGTGTACTCATATACCCTTTTCCTTTCTTTCCAGCACCGGTTGTAGCCTGAACCAGCGCGCTTGACTCTCCTTTCTTAACAACTCCGCTTGTTCCTTGTTTGAAATTCGAGAACTTCCTTTTATTACCCCCGGACGACTCTACGTGAGTCTCCTTCTTCTTTTGCTCAACATCAGAAAACTTGGTTAGGCGGATAGCCTCCTTAGTAAGAGCCATGCTCAGATCAATTGCCTCAGTGATTGTTGCCGGCTTTGAAGAGGTCACCATACATATGATTTGAGGAGCTAAACCCCAATGAAGCGCTCAATTCGCTTGAATTCTGGGGTAACCATATAAGGTACCACATGAGATAAGTCGTGAAACCTTTGAACATATTCCGCAATTTTCGGGCCTTCCATCTTCAGATGCCAAAACTCAGTTTCCAACTTTTGAATTTCAGCGCGGGAGCAATACTTTCTTCGCATAAGCTCTTTTAGCTCGTTCCATGTCATTGCATATGCAGCGGCTTCACCAAGAGTTTGAACTTGTAAATTCCACCAGGACAGGGCTCTGTCCAAGAATAGCCCAGAAATGTAGGTAACTTGCTGGTCTGGAGCGCACTTGCTCATTCGGAGGATAGACTGTCCTTTCGGCCCATCTGTCAAAGGCAACAGCACCTCCGGTGCCGTCAAAGTTTACAGGCTTGCAGTCTAGGAGCTGCTTGTAAGTGCACCCTGTACATACGTTAGGATATACAAATGGTATTAGCGGCCGCGCTATAAATATCCAGATGTATTGTAATACGTCCCAAACGACTTAACATTACCACGTGGTGGATTGTTATTGCCATTATTGTTCGAATTGCTTCCGCTGGTTCCTCCTTGTGAGGCTGCATACTGCGCAATGGCGGCAGCAATGATTCCTTGAAGTTCTGCCTCGTTGGCAGGCATACGCGTTTCACGTCTTGGTGGCATCTTCTAAAAGATGGTTCACGTAGGTCAGGTCATAGTAAGCAAAGTGAACGTATGTATTCAACATTATCAACACATAACATCTCATGTTATAGAATATAAACAAACAATCAATCAAACATCATAAATGATGAGAATACTGCGATTGCGTTGTCATAAATCGAGACCACAATGTAAGGTTTACAATTTCATAACTGTATCATACATCATCAGTGACTTAGTAGGGGACGATCCTAGCCAAGTCGTGTGATCGCGGGACGTATTCAGGAATCTTCGGTCCGTCCATTTTCAAATTCCAGAACTCCACCTCGAGCTTCTGGATTTCAGCCCTAGAACAGTATTTCTTCTCCATCATTTCTTTGAGCTCGTCCCAGCTCAGTGCATAAGCAGTATCTGTACCATGGGTCTGAACCTGGAGGTTCCACCATGAGAGTGTGCCATCTAGAAATAACCCCGAGATATAGGTAACACTCTGTTGGGGCGGACAGTTACTTATTCTTAGAATGGAGTCAGTCTTTTCGGACCAACGAACAAATGCCACGGCGCCTCCTGTTCCGTCAAAGTTCAAAGGCTTTGCAGTTCAGGAACTGCTTATAGGAGCAGCCAGTTAGAGGGTTATTCCCAGTAGTGCCATCGCTGTGCTTAGAGCGGAGGGCTTTATGTCGTGCAATTGCATGTGAGATGCGTTCTTGCAGCTCGGCTTCTGTCCTTGGCAACGTACTGGTGTTGGTGCCACGCCTGGGTGGCATTCTCTTCTGTCGAAGTGGTATGAAGCGGGTTAGACAACATTTCAATTGTCTATGAGATACATAGCACCATAAGCCATCATGTAATCACCCAATTTCACACGTAAATATACTCAATGTATGAGTGGGGAAATAAATTTCTAAGCCTTCACATAGGCTTGCCAATTTGGCTTGTTGCTTGTAATAGAATGAACTCGAGGCTACATCGCCTTGGTCATTCGTGTTTTAGTTATTTCCTGCTACATTGGTTTTCATTAGCTTGACCCGCAGAGTCAACCAGGATTTCCGTGCACTACAAGTCGTTATTACGTGGGCCCCCGTAATAATAAATTGTCTTGCACAGTTACCCCAATTTTCTCTCGTCCAAGCAAATGATCAATCAAGGAGCAACAGCAGGTGCATCGGCATGAACAGGGTCATGCCCCAATGCGGGGTCAGGAGTAACGCCTGGCTCAGGGGCCACAGCCGGCTCCGGATCAACAAACTCCATCTCAAAATTAGCTGGATCAACAAACATAGGGTCGACAGGGGCTACAGGATCCTCCAAGGGCTGGTCTAAGTGTATGAACTCAATGTCATGGTCTGGATCAAAACCAGGTGGAAGAACAGGATTATCCTCAATATCGTGATCACACTCAAAGCTGTGTGCGGGAACTGGTGCAGCTGATGACGCCATATCATGGTCGGCGTCGTGTGAGTGGTGCTGCACTCCCTGTGTATGCAAAGATGCGGACGCCACATACTCAAATGACTCTGGAACAGGTGAATGAGCGTGAGCCTCCTCTGCAGGAGCGTCAGCAAGCAGTAGGATATCACTGGCAGCAATATGGGCCTCGCCCTCAAGTGGGTCCTCCTCAAATAGATCGACATCATCGTCAGAGACAACGTCGGGGGGCATATCAACAACGGGATATGCGGCAAAGGGGCACAGGATCAGGGATTACCGCAAGTAGCAAATCCCCAACAAGATGGCCATCAACAGGCTCTGCTACGACATCAGGCAGCGCAAAAGGGCTGAAAGTCGTCATCGTCTGTGCTGGTAGTATCGGAAATGTACACCTCGTGCTCCGATGAAACTATGTCGCCTGACACTATAGCCATGGGATCTGTAGTGTTCGACTCTCCAGTATCTGATGAAGGCATGACGTTTTGTAACACAAACACACATACGTTCAACAATCAATCATATAATTATATAAACATGTTAGTCAAGTAATCAGGTAATTCTCCTAGTCCCACTAGCCTATCCTCCCAGCCTCCCAGACTGATCTTCCTAGTCCCACTAGATTAACTTCCCAGCCTCCCAGACTGACTCCCTAGTCCCACTAGACAATCCTCCAGCCTCCCAGACTGACTCCCTAGTCCCACTAGACAATCCTCCCAGCCTCCCAGACTGACTCCCTAGTCCCACTAGACAACTCCCTCAGCCTCCCAGACTGAGCCTCCTAGTCCCACTAGACCACTACCTTAGCCTCCCAGACTGAGCCATAACTAACAAATAAAATGTGCTCAACTTTTGTTTGTGAAAACGTTTTATGACCTGGATCTGGACTTAAGTGGTATGCATTGTAAAAATGTTTTCGTGAGAGCCCTAGTGATCATTGTCTAGACTCGAGAAAGAATCATAGTTCGCTATGATCAGAGCTCTGATACCAAGCTGTCACACCCTGGCTTTGCGGAAGCGTGGGTTTATTTGGTGTGACTTCTTAATACCATAGCTTAATCACAACAAAGCTATATGAAAATAAAACCATGCAGATCATCCATTGATTTAAGTTTGAAAAGTAAAATACCACAACATTGTCTTAAGGCGTTGACACATGCAACGGAAATTACAACCTAATAACATAAAAACATTGTTTGAAAGACACAACCACAAACTTAAAATAGACGTAGTTTAAGAAATGTGACTCGTCCAGGTAAAAGCCACAACCCCTAAACTCGGATGATCCCATAACTCTACGCAGCGTGAAAACGTAGCATACCGTGCCAGATCCTTAGTTCCCTGAAATACATGTAAGTTGGAAAAATCAACAAAAATGTTGAGCGAGTTCATGTGTAAGTGAGTATGTAAAACCTTTGTAAGTATAAAAATCCTGGTATGTAGCAAATAAGGAAATAAGAGATCACCAATGGTTTGCAAGGCCATTGATATGTGTGAAGTGCAAGTAGGAAGACTCAAACCTAGCAGATTTTGCGTTGGGTACAAAGTCACCCCGAGGTCCGTTCTGATGGGCCTGGGGCTGGGCTCGCTACACCCAGATAGATCTACCGCTACTGTCCCTCGGTCCTACAATGAGGATTAATGGCCTCAAGTTGCGCGTACCCACTCACATGATCTAAGTAGTAACCCTCCTTACGCTAGTCATACCATGTGTAAAAGTACTCGTAATCATAGTAACATGTATTTCACCCCCGCAGTTTAGAAAACTGAAAACAGTTAAGAGAAAAGGGGGACATGAACTCACTGAAGTGCGTCTCTAACTAGAAATCTCCCAGTCAACCTGCTGTGCGACGACCTACACGTACTAACTTCTATTAGACGGACGGCCGTGCCTTAGCTTAAGGTTTAATGTCTTTGGGAAATAGTTAGGCAACTATTTCGTAATTACACTTCGTAATTATCTTGTAAATATATTCCTTCCCAAGGATGGGGGTTTTAATACATGTGCGTTCGTATAACTTCGAAATATTAAGTCTTGCTTAATGTAATATATTTTATTTCATTTGACCAAAATACTTTACTTCCAAAATATAAATATTTTTCCCAAAAATATTATATTTTATTCCAAATAATTTTCCAAAATAATACTTTGTCAAAATACACACTTATGAGTATTTTCTGAAAATACGTAAGTTACATTGTAAGGTTCGGGTGGTATAAATAATACCGGTGTAACTTAAATATTTATTGTGAAGGCGTTCGTATTATTTTGGAGCCGTGAATATTCAGTGTGTTCCTGTAATATTATTTTTATCCTAAAAATAATATTTGTATAGTTCACAAAATAAACATAAAAAAAATTCACACAAGTGCTATTATGAAAAATATATATTCTAAATATATATTTAACAAGTTTTATTTGTGAAAACCCACCTCCGAATACTTGGTTATATTGTAATAAAAATCATGGCGAACTTTGTTTAGAAAATCAAATTAAAAATATATTCATAACACTTGTCGTAAAAATATTTTCCAAGTGTTATATTTTTGGAAAAATTTCGCCAGAGTTTCCTCTGTAACTGGAGGTGGCCACGCTTTCAAGTGTATCATTTTCTTTTATAAATTCAACCAACTATGTTCCCAACATCAACAAACAATATTTCAACACTGTAAAAGTGTGTAGTAACCTTCCAGTGTTTTTAGTAGATCTTTCTATTTTTATAAATGAAATCGGTTTCTTAAAAATCTTATTTTTAAAGAAACTGTAAGTTTACAACTTCTTGTCAAAAATCTCAAAAATAATTCTTTGTTAAAACCTTTCGTTCCACAAGTGTCTACACACTTGTTTGTTCACAAAACACCTTTAGTTTAGGAAAGATCCGGTTTTAAAACATGGTTTCGTCTTACAGTTGGTTCTTCGAAAATACCACTTGTAGATCTTTAGATCTACTAGTTTAGAACTCCATTTCATAAGAATATTTGTTTTTACACAAGTTCATGTTTATGTTTGAAAGGGTTCGTCATCTAATAACTTTACGACTTAACATATGGCTAGTTCATGTTCCATGAACATGATCTAGCGTGGTTTGATGACGATCCATTCCAACACTAGCAATCAACAACAATAACTAATCATAACAAAACTAGTTTCAAAATTTCTACACTAACATTCATTCATTAACCACCATGTTTATTATTTTTAGTAGACTTTAAACTTTGATTTCTAGTGTTTATGATTTTTATCCGTCAAATCTCTTATTAACCACTTTAGACAAGATCAATAGGGTGTTGGGTAAAGAAGATCAATAGGGTGTTTAGAGTCACTTACTACTAGCTCGAGGCTAGGGAAGAAACTAGACGAAAAATAGGCGGTTAATAGCGTTGTGGTGAGGTCCTTGTGATTCCGTGAGCACCGGGCTTCCTTGTATAAGACCCTTCACCTTAGTGTATGCTTGGAAATGCAAGATCAAAATTGAAAGTGGGTGGTGGATGTGGGCATGGTTTCGGCCGATCAAAAAGAGGAGAGGGAGGATGAAATTTTGTGATGTGTTGTGAAGTGAATGTTATGAACCTTGGGTTATATTTATAATTCATCTCAACATAATTATCCATGGGATTTTATGTTCACTAGATATGAAGCAACTGGGATTATTTTAATCAAATGTGTAAGAGGGGGTCCCCTCATGGGACGATTTCGGTTACAAGGGGGAGGGTAAATGGGTTGGTTTCCAACTTGATAGTTTTTTTTTTGGGTAAAGGGTTACCCCGGTGATTTTATATATTCACAACCAAAACAAAACAAGTAGTGTAGAGAGCCTACACTAGTTCAATCAAGAGGCATACCTCAAGAAAGTTGACCACGCAAAAACAAAAACAAATACAAGATAAGTAAATCAACCACTAGTCTAAAGAACTAGAAAAACTCTAACTCGAATCTCTAATCAGCCACCTTCATATCCATCATCACGAATATCCCAATCCTGCAACAGCCTTGCCACTCCATCAGTTCTCTTCAGCCGAACTCCCATGATTTTATACCGAACTGTCTCCAATATTACTTGACATAGGTGCTCCGGTGGTCTCAACTGGTTCTTGAATAATCTAGTGTTCCTTTCTTGCCAAATAAAATAAGCAGTAGCTGCTACTAAAATCCTGCTGACATACATACCGGCCGATTTAGTGTTTACACGCAACATAAGCCATCCCACCACATCATCCCACTTTGGATTCACATCGTCCATACCCACTTTTTGTCTAACCGTAATCCATATCTTCGATGAGTACTTGCACTCAAAAAATAAATGATCGTGAGAATCATGATTTTCATAACAAAGCAAGCAACACATCATATTCATATTCTTCCTGCGAGATAGATCCCACTGTAGAATAATATCTTGTGTTAACAATTTCTTCCTCATAATCAGCCACATGAGAAACGCATGCCTTGGAATACATTTAGCACACCAAACTAACCTGCTCCAATCCACTTCTGCTTCAGTATATCGAACCGTTTGCCACATATTCGAAGCCGAGACCTCCACCATCAGATTCCCATCCTTCCATTGGACTTTATCTCTTTTATTATGGATTAACTGGATCTGATCAAGCTGTATAAGGACCGGAAAATATCACGCCACGCAGCTGGCCATAACCACTCCCCATTATCATAAATGTCCGCAACCGAATCCTCCAATCGAAAACCTGCATTTGTTATTCTCCTAGGAGTAATGAAATTACCTAGCGGCCCCACATCAGACCACTAATCATACCAGGCTGAAGTCATTCTCCCGTCCCCAATTTGAACCCTGAAATGATCCCTCATCAATGGTCTTAGCTGAAGAAGCTTTCGCCAACTCCAACAACAATTAGCAGGCATTTTACAGACCCAAAAGCTCTTGCCTTTCAACCTGTAATCATGCACCCAGTCAACCCAAAGCGATTTACGTTTAGTGATAATACTCCAAATATGAGTTGCCATAAGAGCCTTATTGACATCACTAATCCGTCTAATACCCAGCCCTCCTTCAAATTTAGGAAGACAAATAGATTTCCAAGAAACCTTTGCCTTCCCTCTTTGGAACGAAACATCCTGAGTCCATAAAAAATTCCTCACTCTCGCCTCCAAATCATGAACCACCCGAGTTGGCAAAATAAAAACGGAAGCCCAATAAATATGCATCGAAGAAAGAACAGACAAAACTAACTGTAATCTCCCTGCGAATGAAAGCATTTTATTCCTCCAATTCATAATACGCTTCTCCAATTTCTCCACTAGGATACTACAATCCTTGTAAAGAAGCCTCGTCGATATTAAGGGGACACCCAAATATTTAACCGGTAACAAGCCCTCAACAAACGGCATCACACTCAGAATCGCATTCTTCACATTACTAGCAACATTACAAAAGAAAACCGTGCTCTTCTGGATACTAGGAACCAAACCTGACATTTTAGTGAATTTAGATAGCGAAGACATAATGCACTTGGCTGATTGAATATCTCCTCTAGAAAAAATAAACAGGTCATCTGCAAAGCAAAGATTAATGATTTGCTGACGTTCACATCTGTTATGAAATCTGAATGAAGAATCAATAGAAGTCTCGCGTTTCAAAATAGCCGTCAGAATTTCCATAACCAGAGTGAAAAGGTAAGGGGATAACGGATCTCCTTGACTTAACCCACGCTTACCTCTAAAATAACCATGCACATTTCCATTTACACACACTGAAAACGACGGAGTACCCACACAAGTCATAATCCAATCCACTATCCGAATATTGAAACCAAACCCTAGCAGAGTTTCCTTTAAGAACTTCCATTCAACCGTGTCATACGCTTTCTGGATATCCACTTTGAATGCACATCTAGGGGGCCCGAGTTCCTATGATAATTGTGCATTAACTCTTGGGTGAGGAGAATATTGTCCGATATTTTCCTACCTGGGATAAAAGCAGATTGATTCACATTAACAATCCCGTCCAGCACCACTTTAATGCGATCAGCAATAATCTTACTAATGCATTTATAAAGCACGTTACAACATGCAATAGGCCGATAATCCGTAACACTAGCTGGTGTAGCCGTCTTTGGGATGAGAACAAGAAGAGTATGGTTGAGCTGACGAAGCATTTTACCCGTAGAGAAAAAATCCATAATCGCCATCGACACGTCATGCCCAATAATCGGCCAAGCGTTTTTAAAAAACGCTGAAGAGTACCCATCAGGACCCGGAGCCTTATCTATACCAATCGAGAACATAGCCTTCTTCACCTCCTCTTCCGTAACTTGACGGATCATTTGGGTCGCAATTTCCGGCTGCAATTTATTAGAAAACAAATCTGGAGTAGGAGATAGCGAGACATCATCATGACAACCCAAAAAATTTTCATAATGTTTAACAAGCGCCAATTGAACTGTATCCCCTTCATAAACAATCCCATTCACATCTTTAATAACATCAATCCGACTCCTATGATTCCTGTTTTTTAGCGATGAGTGAAAGAATGCCGTGTTCATATCCCCCGCACACAACCAGTCCACTTTAGACTTCTGCTTGAGAAACCGCTCCTCATCCAAACAAGCTTCCTGATAAGCATTTGTAACCTTAGACTCTTCATTTCGAAGTGCCAAGTTTAACGGGTCTTCATCTATCTCCCGTTGAATTAGATCAAGCTTCACCCGAAGATCAGCAACCTTTTTATGGAGATTCCCTTGTTGAAATAAAAGCGCTCATAATGGAGATTTTAACATACTAAGCTTCTTGACAACACGGAATTGATGAACTCCATCCACATTTGACTCCCAAGTATGTTGAACTATCTTTTGAAATTCAGGTTTGAAAACCAAGAAGTTCGCAAACTTAAAAGATCTCCGCTTAATGACACCCACTTTCGGGATTTTTAGGATGCAGGGGCAATGATCGGACAGCCTATACGAATTGAAAACAGCCACTGAGCTCGGATAATCCTCCACAAAAGCCGCATTTCCTAACACCCTATCAATTTTCTTCAATAACCCAATTCCTTCTTTCGGTTTTTGATTCCACGTAAAGTGGAAGCCTGTTCTGTTGATGTCAAACACCTCAATGTCATCAATACATGCCTGAAACTCTCGCATACTGATAGAAATACCCGACGTCCCAAACGAATTGTCTTCAAGATTTAAAGCGGAGTTGAAATCCCCCATGATGACCCAAGGATTACTACCAACCAGCACCTTGTGCATGGACAAATGATGCCACAACTCTCTTCTAGAGACGTAGTAGTTAGCCGCATAAACAATGGAACAAAAGAAGATTTTCTTATCAATCTTAAAGAATATTTGGACATGCATAACCTGAGCCGTCTGATTGACCACCATAACATCAAAAATATCCGGGTTCCATCCTATTATAATTCTCGTACCCTTCGTACATTGACCCCCATTAGACGTCCAATCCCAATTACGAAACACAGACTTACAAACTTTCCCCAGATTAGCTACATCAACGTGAGACTCAAGAATAGCACAAAAATTTAAATTGTTATCCTTCACCACCTGCCGAACCTCCTTTTGTTTTAGGGGGCGGTTCAACCCCCTTATATTCCATGCCGCTAGACTAATCATTAAGAACCGGTTGATCAGGAGTGCTTGCCCCTGTGTTGCTCTTCAAATTTTTTGACCCGCGTGTCATGAATTCATCCATTTCATTGTACACCTCCTCTACCTCATCATCATCTTGATCCTCACCATCCAAACCAGAACCCTTTTTTGTCTCTCCCGTATCGGCATCCACATCATTTAGAATATCAAAAGGATTAGAGGACTTTACAACTTTAGACGATGAAACTCGATTATTATCGCCCCTCGGTTTTGGACCCACCGGCCGGTACTCAAACTTTGGCTTTTGTTTGTTTACAGGGACTCCAACCCTTTTAGCTGCCTTCTTCCCATACACACCTATATATCCATCTTGATCCATAGTCGGAAATCTCTTAGCTGGCTGCTTATGGATATTCCGGTTATGATCCTCCTGCACAGGTTTCCTCAGTTTCATGGGCTGTTTTGGACATGTCTCCACGGAATGACCAAATACACAACATGTAGCACACCTATGCGGACTCCATTCGTACTCCACGTACATTGTTTCTTTTATAAAACCTTCTCCCTCGGGCTCTGGGATTGCCATTGTAATCTCTTCACGTAACTCCTTTTCAGCCGAGACTTCTATCAATGCTCTTGCATAGCTACTTCTACCCCATGCATCCATGCACATCGACGTAGTGAAAGAATCTAGCATCTTCGGTTCCCCAATTGTCGTGGCAATTAAACTGAGACCATCTTCCGTATAAGCGGCTAAAGGAACGTCATGAATTTTAACCCAAACTTGAATCGTCTTAACCTCTTTCTTTTCCAGTTTTGTCGTTGGAGTCCAGCTATTAAGAAACATCGGCTGCGATCTTATTATCCAAGGACCATCCTTAATCACATTCAACATACCAGTTTCGTCCTTAAACTTGAAAAAGAAAAAGCCATTTGCATTCATCATTGTCTTTTCCAAACCATATTTTTTCCAATTGTTCTTAACATAGTAATCTACAACTGGAAACGCCACTCGATCCCCTAAAAAATACCCATATAATGTATTTGCTAGCTTATCTCGAACCACCCGAACCGACTCCCTAGGGAGGACAACATCACATCCTTCATGCACATCAGAGTTTGCAAAAGAACGAAAATTTACCTTAGTATTATTGTTTGCAACCGATTCCGCATAAGACATGGGCTTAGATGAGCTACTCTGATCCGCATACAAACCCTGAACCCCTTGACTTCCAGCCGACTTATTTTCCAAACCATAAAATTCCGGTGGCAACTGAACCGGAACTGTAATCTTTTGAAGTTCATCTATGACATTAATTCGTTTAGGTTCCGTTTGCACTACCCCTCTCCTCGGAAGCATCGGGTTCCCATCAATACTCACCACCCGACTAACCAATCCCTTTAACGGCAATGGAGGTTTACCCCGATCATCTTTGGGATTATCTCCAGGCTTTGAACGTTCATCCATAATTAAGCAGACAACTCTCACGTGAATCTAGAAGCATGCACAAGAAAACCAAACCCTAGAGCCGCAACAACCGAAAAGCAAAGCAAAAAAACCCTAATCCTATAAACCCTAGTTCGAAACCTGAACCCTTGATCGATTAAACCTGAGCATCAATCTAGCTAAATTAATCTCAGTTAACCGCAATCAATGACTACCAGTTTAATAAATTAGGGTTCCTGAATCAAATCTAAGGCAGCGATTTTGAGAAAAAACAAAAAAAAAACCCTAGTTCTAGATCGATCCCTAGTGCTAACTAGTTCGTTATAGAGATTTGAAAGATCAAACCTCTAATCACAGACTGTTATACACAAGATCACGAAGAAAAACATAGGATTCATGAAGGAACAAGAGAATCGCCTATAGGAGAGAGAGCATAGGGTTCGCTCGAAGCCCTACACACATACCAATAGTTTGAGTGGACGAACCGCATATTCCAACTTGATAGTTAGGTAACTAGTTAGTTAAATTAGGAGGTTAATTAGTGTATTATTTGTGTTGTAATTTATAACGGGTGTTAGGGTATTCGGGGACCCTAACTGGCTCAGAAAAAGAAAAACAATGTCATGTCAATATTTTTATGTCCCCGGTTAAGTCCGGTTGTACGGTTGGATATTACTCCCTTAAAGTGCTAAATAAGTATTTAAAGTGTCGTTAATATTTCTTTTAGTGACACAATTTATTCCCGACACTTTGGAAAGTGTCTAGTAATATTTTTCCATGTTCTTGCACTTTACTAGTCAGTTTTAAATGCTGAATTTTTATTTAAAGTGCAGAATTTTGTTCTCAAAGTACGTTTTAGGCACATCCGGTCACTATAATTATCACCTAGTGACACAATTCTATAATCCTCACCTCCCTACACTCTCTATTAGTGTAGCAAACTATTCCCGGCTCATACTGGCCATAGAGACAGTGTCTGTCTAATGCTGGCTATGTCAGGATGTTTACTGGGTTATCCGTATAGTGTGCTCACTGTGCTTTTTGTGCATCAAGGTTGTCACTGATGTTTGTATAAAAATAATAGAGTGACAGTATAAAATGTGATGCATGAGTATGTATGTATCAGAAATCAGTAAGCAGTTTAATCACAGTTGTAAGCAAGCACATAATTAAGTAGTAATTAAATATTAATTAATTTGTACGGATACCTGGTTTGGTGAGGGTTGTCACATTCTCCCCCCGTTAAATAAATTTCGTCCCGAAATTTAAGCTCTGCTTCTAGATGCAGGGTTCTTAGGAAATAAATGGGGGTATTTCTCTTTCATACGATCCTCACGTTCCCACGTGAATTCAGGTCCATGCCTTGCATTCCAACGAACTTTGACGAGTTTGACACTGCTCCTGCGAGTTTTATTAACTTTCCAATCCGTAACCTCGACGGGTTCTTCAGTGAAGTGGAGCGTGTCGTCGATATGAACTTCGTCAGCGGGAATGATCATTGTTTCCTGTGTTGGACTCTTTCTCAAATTGGATACATGGAATGTATCGTGAACACCATGGAGTTCAGCAGGTAGGTCCAACTTGTAGGCTACAAGCCCAATCCTTTGCAGGATTTTGAAAGGGCCAATGTAACGCAGATTCAACTTTCCACGCTTTCCGAAGCGTGCCACACCCTTCCAGGGCGAAACCTTCAATAAAACCATATCTCCAACTTGAAATTCCAAAGGTTTCCTCTTCGGATCTGCATAGGCTTTCTGTCTGTTGCGAGCCGCTTCGATGCGTTTTCGAATTTGCGCAATCTTGTTAGTTGTCTCTTGGACTATTTCAGGAACAACAAGCTGCCTATCACCTGCATCAGCCCAACATATTGGTGATCGACACTTGCGTCCGTAAAGAGCTTCAAATGGCGCGACTCCAATGCTTGTGTGGTAGCTGTTGTTGTATGAAAAATCGACCAATGGTAAATGATTATCCCAGCTACCACCCAAATCCATTACATATGCTCTCAGCATATATTCCAATGTCTGTATAGTTCGTTCGCTTTGCCCATCAGTTTGCGGATGAAATGCAGTGCTCAGATTTAACTGTGAACCAAAGGCTTCTTCGAAGGATTGCCAAATCCTTGATGTGAAACGTCCATCTCTGTCGGAGATGATCGAGAGGGGCACTCCATGACGTGCAACAATCTCTCGCATGTATATTTCCGCCAGTTTACTAGTGTTATCCTTCTCTTTGATTGGCAGGAAGTGTGCGGACTTGGTCAGGCGGTCAACTATTACCCAAATAGTGTCATGACCTCTGGGCGTCTTTGGCAACTTAGTTATGAAGTCCATTGAAATCTGTTCCCATTTCCACTTGGGAATCTCAGGTTGTTGCAGAAGTCCTGAAGGCTTCTGGTACTCAGCTTTCACCTTAGCACACGTTAAACATCTGCCAACATAAACAGCAACGTCTCCCTTCATCCTAGGCCACCAATAATAATCCTTGAGATCTTGGTACATCTTATCCGCTCCTGGGGGGATAGAGTACCGTGATTTGTGTGCCTCATCAAAAATAACTTTCTCAAACCACCAAACAGAGGAACCCAAATCCTTTTCATAAAACATAACGTTCCTTCCTCGTTTGGCACCAACTGCTTCTCCATCCCACGGAGATACTCATCTTCAATATTTCTTTCTTTCAAAGCTTCTCTTTGCGCGGCACGAATGAGCAGAGAGAGATCTGTCTGGACAATCATCTCCAAAGCCCTAACCCTTATGGGCTTGATTCTTTCCTTTCGACTAAGGGCATCAGCGACCACGTTCGCTTTCCCTGGGTGATACTTGATCTCGCAGTCGTAGTCGTTCAACAATTCGACCCAACGTCTCTATCTCATATTCAGCTCTTTCTGGTCGAATATGTGCTGCAGACTTTTATGATCTGTGAAGATTGTACACTTTGTACCATACAAATAATGTCTCCAGATTTTCAGCGCAAATACCACTGCGCCTAGCTCCAAATCATGCGTGGTATAGTTCTTTTCATGAACTTTCAATTGGCGTGAATCGTAAGCTATAACTTTCTGGCGTTGCATCAACACGCAACCCAATCCTTGACGCGAGGCGTCACAATATACCACGAAATCATCAATTCCTTCGGGTAGCGCTAAGATCGGCGCATTGCAAAGCTTGTCTTTCAATAACTGAAACGCTTCTTCCTGTTTGATTCCCCAATCAAACTTCTTATCCTTCTGTGTGAGCGCGGTAAGAGGTTGAGCGATTTTTGAAAAATCCTCAATGAATCTTCGATAATAACCAGCCAAACCTAAGAACTGTCAAATCTCGGTTGGCGTCTTTGGAGTCTCCCAGCTCTTGATCGCCTCGATCTTTGTGGGATCAACATGGATTCCATTTCCATTTACCACATGTCCAAGAAACTGGACTTCACGTAGCCAAAACTCGCAATTAGAGAATTTGGCATACAACTGTTCCTTTTTCAGCAACTCCAGAATGGCTCTTAAATGTTGTTCGTGTTCAGCCTTTGTCTTTGAATAAATCAAAATATCGTCGATGAATACAATCACGAACTTATCGAGATACGGCTTGCAGACTCAGTTCATTAGGTCCATGAAAACAGCAGGCGCGTTTGTCAACCCAAACGGCATAACTAGGAACTCGTAGTGCCCATAACGAGTTCTGAAGGCTGTATTCAGGATGCTCTCCTCTTGTATCCTTAGCTGATGGTATCCAGATCGAAGATCGATCTTAGAGTAAAAGCTTGAACCTTGGAGCTGATCGAATAAGTCATCGATCCTTGGCAGGGGATACCTATTCTTGATAGTCAACTTGTTCAACTCCCGGTAGTCAATGCACATACGAAAACTACCGTCTTTCTTCTTAACAAACAGGACCGGAGCTCCCCAAGGTGAGAAGCTTGGTCTGATGAATCCTTTGTCTAGCAACTCTTGGAGTTGTGTCGACAATTCCTGCATCTCTGACGGTGCAAGTCTATAAGGTGCCCTAGCTACAGGCGCGGCGCCTGGAACTAAGTCTATACTGAACTCCACTTGCCTCTGGGGTGGCAATCCTGGCAAGTCCTCCGGGAAGACTTCAGGATACTCCCTTACGACAGGGATGTCTTCGATTTTCGGCTCAGCAGTTTTCTTATCCACGATGTGTGCCAGGAAGGCAGCACATCCCTTCTGTAGACACTTACGGGCTTTCAGGCAGCTAATGATTCTTAAAGGCGTATCACGCTTTTCACCATGAACCACAATCGTTTCACCATCTTCGGTTGGGATGCGAATGATCTTCTCATGGCAGACAATTTCTGCCTTGTTACTTGATAACCAAACCATTCCTACTACCACGTCGAAGCTTCCCAACTTGACTGGTAGTAGATCCAAAGCAAACTCACGCTCTCCCAATTCGATTACACAACCTCTGACCACTTCATTAGCTTCTACTAACTTTCCATTTGCCAATTCAATTGAGTATGGGATATCTAGTTTACTAGCGGCTAAACCAAGCATATTCTTAAACTCTAACGATACGAAGCTATAGTCGGCAACGGTATCAAATAAAACGGATGCAAAGCGTTGGTTTATAGGGAACGTACCAGTAACAACATTGGGATCCTGGCGCCCTTCCCTCGCTTCGATATTGAAAACCCTTCCCCGTGCTTGGTTCAATTCTGGGCAGTTCCTCTTATAGTGCCCAATGTCACCACAGTTAAAACAACCCGGTCTCTGCCCGTTTCCACCTCCATTCCCAGCTTGATTGTTGTTTTGGTTACGATTCACAGCACCAACTTGATTCGCGTTGTTGCCTCGAATGCCATTTCCTCCATTATTTCCTTGAGCACGATTTCCATTACCACCCCGGTTATTGTTTCTATTTCCAAAACCTCCTTGGCCTCCCCGGCCAACAGTGGCCCAGCACGTATCCTTCGAGTGACCAACCTTTCCACATGCTTCACATACTTTTGGCCCACATCGGCCAGAATGGTGACGCTGGCAGGTGTTACACTTGGGGTGTGTACTCATATACCCTTTTCCTTTCTTTCCAGCACCGGTTGTAGCCTGAACCAGCGCGCTTGACTCTCCTTTCTTAACAACTCCGCTTGTTCCTTGTTTGAAATTCGAGAACTTCCTTTTATTACCCCCGGACGACTCTACGTGAGTCTCCTTCTTCTTTTGCTCAACATCAGAAAACTTGGTTAGGCGGATAGCCTCCTTAGTAAGAGCCATGCTCAGATCAATTGCCTTAGTGATTGTTGCCGGCTTTGAAGAGGTCACCATACTTATGATTTGAGGAGCTAAACCCCAATGAAGCGCTCAATTCGCTTGAATTCTGGGGTAACCATATAAGGTACCACATGAGATAAGTCGTGAAACCTTTGAACATATTCCGCAATTTTCGGGCCTTCCATCTTCAGATGCCAAAACTCAGTTTCCAACTTTTGAATTTCAGCGCGGGAGCAATACTTTCTTCGCATAAGCTCTTTTAGCTCGTTCCATGTCATTGCATATGCAGCGGCTTCACCAAGAGTTTGAACTTGTAAATTCCACCAGGACAGGGCTCTGTCCAAGAATAGCCCAGAAATGTAGGTAACTTGCTGGTCTGGAGCGCACTTGCTCATTCGGAGGATAGACTGTCCTTTCGGCCCATCTGTCAAAGGCAACAGCACCTCCGGTGCCGTCAAAGTTTACAGGCTTGCAGTCTAGGAGCTGCTTGTAAGTGCACCCTGTACATACGTTAGGATATACAAATGGTATTAGCGGCCGCGCTATAAATATCCAGATGTATTGTAATACGTCCCAAACGACTTAACATTACCACGTGGTGGATTGTTATTGCCATTATTGTTCGAATTGCTTCCGCTGGTTCCTCCTTGTGAGGCTGCATACTGCGCAATGGCGGCAGCAATGATTCCTTGAAGTTCTGCCTCGTTGGCAGGCATACGCGTTTCACGTCTTGGTGGCATCTTCTAAAAGATGGTTCACGTAGGTCAGGTCATAGTAAGCAAAGTGAACGTATGTATTCAACATTATCAACACATAACATCTCATGTTATAGAATATAAACAAACAATCAATCAAACATCATAAATGATGAGAATACTGCGATTGCGTTGTCATAAATCGAGACCACAATGTAAGGTTTACAATTTCATAACTGTATCATACATCATCAGTGACTTAGTAGGGGACGACCCTAGCCAAGTCGTGTGATCGCGGGACGTATTCAGGAATCTTCGGTCCGTCCATTTTCAAATTCCAGAACTCCACCTCGAGCTTCTGGATTTCAGCCCTAGAACAGTATTTCTTCTCCATCATTTCTTTGAGCTCGTCCCAGCTCAGTGCATAAGCAGCATCTGTACCATGGGTCTGAACCTGGAGGTTCCACCATGAGAGTGTGCCATCTAGAAATAACCCCGAGATATAGGTAACACTCTGTTGGGGCGAACAGTTACTTATTCTTAGAATGGAGTCAGTCTTTTCGGACCAACGAACAAATGCCACGGCGCCTCCTGTTCCGTCAAAGTTCAAAGGCTTTGCAGTTCAGGAACTGCTTATAGGAGCAGCCAGTTAGAGGGTTATTCCCAGTAGTGCCATCGCTGTGCTTAGAGCGGAGGGCTTTATGTCGTGCAATTGCATGTGAGATGCGTTCTTGCAGCTTGGCTTCTGTCCTTGGCAACGTACTGGTGTTGGTGCCACGCCTGGGTGGCATTCTCTTCTGTTGAAGTGGTATGAAGCGGGTTAGACAACATTTCAATTGTCTATGAGATACATAGCACCATAAGCCATCATGTAATCACCCAATTTCACACGTAAATATACTCAATGTATGAGTGGGGAAATAAATTTCTAAGCCTTCACATAGGCTTGCCAATTTGGCTTGTTGCTTGTAATAGAATGAACTCGAGGCTACATCGCCTTGGTCATTCGTGTTTTAGTTATTTCCTGCTACATTGGTTTTCATTAGCTTGACCCGCAGAGTCAACCAGGATTTCCGTGCACTACAAGTCGTTATTACGTGGGCCCCCGTAATAATAAATTGTCTTGCACAGTTACCCCAATTTTCTCTCGTCCAAGCAAATGATCAATCAAGGAGCAACAGCAGGTGCATCGGCATGAACAGGGTCATGCCCCAATGCGGGGTCAGGAGTAACGCCTGGCTCAGGGGCCACAGCCGGCTTCGGATCAACAAACTCCATCTCAAAATTAGCTGGATCAACAAACATAGGGTCGACAGGGGCTACAGGATCCTCCAAGGGCTGGTCTAAGTGTATGAACTCAATGTCATGGTCTGGATCAAAACCAGGTGGAAGAACAGGATTATCCTCAATATCGTGATCACACTCAAAGCTGTGTGCGGGAACTGGTGCAGCTGATGACGCCATATCATGGTCGGCGTCGTGTGAGTGGTGCTGCACTCCCTGTGTATGCAAAGATGCGGACGCCACAGACTCAAATGAGTCTGGAACAGGTGAATGAGCGTGAGCCTCCTCTGCAGGAGCGTCAGCAAGCAGTAGGATATCACTGGCAGCAATATGGGCCTCGCCCTCAAGTGGGTCCTCCTCAAATAGATCGACATCATCGTCAGAGACAACGTCGGGGGGCATATCAACAACGGGATATGCGGCAAAGGGGCACAGGATCAGGGATTACCGCAAGTAGCAAATCCCCAACAAGATGGCCATCAGCAGGCTCTGCTACGACATCAGGCAGCGCAAAAGGGCTGAAAGTCGTCATCGTCTGTGCTGGTAGTATCGGAAATGTACACCTCGTGCTCCGATGAAACTATGTCGCCTGACACTATAGCCATGGGATCTGTAGTGTTCGACTCTCCAGTATCTGATGAAGGCATGACGTTTTGTAACACAAACACACATACGTACAACAATCAATCATATAATTATATAAACATGTTAGTCAAGTAATCAGGTAATTCTCCTAGTCCCACTAGCCTATCCTCCCAGCCTCCCAGACTGATCTTCCTAGTCCCACTAGATTAACTTCCCAGCCTCCCAGACTGACTCCCTAGTCCCACTAGACAATCCTCCAGCCTCCCAGACTGACTCCCTAGTCCCACTAGACAATCCTCCCAGCCTCCCAGACTGACTCCCTAGTCCCACTAGACAACTCCCTCAGCCTCCCAGACTGAGCCTCCTAGTCCCACTAGACCACTACCTTAGCCTCCCAGACTGAGCCATAACTAACAAATAAAATGTGCTCAACTTTTGTTTGTGAAAACGTTTTATGACCTGGATCTGGACTTAAGTGGTATGCAATGTAAAAATGTTTTCGTGAGAGCCCTAGTGATCATTGTCTAGACTCGAGAAAGAATCATAGTTCGCTATGATCAGAGCTCTGATACCAAGCTGTCACACCCTGGCTTTGCGGAAGCGTGGGTTTATTTGGTGTGACTTCTTAATACCATAGCTTAATCACAACAAAGCTATATGAAAATAAAACCATGCAGATCATCCATTGATTTAAGTTTGAAAAGTAAAATACCACAACATTGTCTTAAGGCGTTGACACATGCAACGGAAATTACAACCTAATAACATAAAAACATTGTTTGAAAGACACAACCACAAACTTAAAATAGACGTAGTTTAAGAAATGTGACTCGTCCAGGTAAAAGCCACAACCCCTAAACTCGGATGATCCCATAACTCTACGCAGCGTGAAAACGTAGCATACCGTGCCAGATCCTTAGTTCCCTGAAATACATGTAAGTTGGAAAAATCAACAAAAATGTTGAGCGAGTTCATGTGTAAGTGAGTATGTAAAACCTTTGTAAGTATAAAAATCCTGGTATGTAGCAAATAAGGAAATAAGAGATCACCAATGGTTTGCAAGGCCATTGATATGTGTGAAGTGCAAGTAGGAAGACTCAAACCTAGCAGATTTTGCGTTGGGTACAAAGTCACCCCGAGGTCCGTTCTGATGGGCCTGGGGCTGGGCTCGCTACACCCAGATAGATCTACCGCTACTGTCCCTCGGTCCTACAATGAGGATTAATGGCCTCAAGTTGCGCGTACCCACTCACATGATCTAAGTAGTAACCCTCCTTACGCTAGTCATACCATGTGTAAAAGTACTCGTAATCATAGTAACATGTATTTCACCCCCGCAGTTTAGAAAACTGAAAACAGTTAAGAGAAAAGGGGGACATGAACTCACTGAAGTGCGTCTCTAACTAGAAATCTCCCAGTCAACCTGCTGTGCGACGACCTACACGTACTAACTTCTATTAGACGGACGGCCGTGCCTTAGCTTAAGGTTTAATGTCTTTGGGAAATAGTTAGGCAACTATTTCGTAATTACACTTCGTAATTATCTTGTAAATATATTCCTTCCCAAGGATGGGGGTTTTAATACATGTGCGTTCGTATAACTTCGAAATATTAAGTCTCGCTTAATGTAATATATTTTATTTCATTTGACCAAAATACTTTACTTCCAAAATATAAATATTTTTCCCAAAAATATTATATTTTATTCCAAATAATTTTCCAAAATAATACTTTGTCAAAATACACACTTATGAGTATTTTCTGAAAATACGTAAGTTACATTGTAAGGTTCGGGTGGTATAAATAATACCGGTGTAACTTAAATATTTATTGTGAAGGCGTTCGTATTATTTTGGAGCCGTGAATATTCAGTGTGTTCCTGTAATATTATTTTTATCCTAAAAATAATATTTGTATAGTTCACAAAATAAACATAAAAAAAATTCACACAAGTGCTATTATGAAAAATATATATTCTAAATATATATTTAACAAGTTTTATTTGTGAAAACCCACCTCCGAATACTTGGTTATATTGTAATAAAAATCATGGCGAACTTTGTTTAGAAAATCAAGTTAAAAATATATTCATAACACTTGTCGTAAAAATATTTTCCAAGTGTTATATTTTTGGAAAAATTTCGCCAGAGTTTCCTCTGTAACTGGAGGTGGCCACGCTTTCAAGCGTATCATTTTCTTTTATAAATTCAACCAACTATGTTCCCAACATCAACAAACAATATTTCAACACTGTAAAAGTGTGTAGTAACCTTCCGGTGTTTTTAGTAGATCTTTCTATTTTTATAAATGAAATCGGTTTCTTAAAAATCTTATTTTTAAAGAAACTGTAAGTTTACAACTTCTTGTCAAAAATCTCAAAAATAATTCTTTGTTAAAACCTTTCGTTCCACAAGTGTCTACACACTTGTTTGTTCACAAAACACCTTTAGTTTAGGAAAGATCCGGTTTTAAAACATGGTTTCGTCTTACAGTTGGTTCTTCGAAAATACCACTTGTAGATCTTTAGATCTACTAGTTTAGAACTCCATTTCATAAGAATATTTGTTTTTACACAAGTTCATGTTTATGTTTGAAAGGGTTCGTCATCCAATAACTTTACGACTTAACATATGGCTAGTTCATGTTCCATGAACATGATCTAGCGTGGTTTGATGACGATCCATTCCAACACTAGCAATCAACAACAATAACTAATCATAACAAAACTAGTTTCAAAATTTCTACACTAACATTCATTCATTAACCACCATGTTTATTATTTTTAGTAGACTTTAAACTTTGATTTCTAGTGTTTATGATTTTTATCCGTCAAATCTCTTATTAACCACTTTAGACAAGATCAATAGGGTGTTGGGTAAAGAAGATCAATAGGGTGTTTAGAGTCACTTACTACTAGCTCGAGGCTAGGGAAGAAACTAGACGAAAAATAGGCGGTTAATAGCGTTGTGGTGAGGTCCTTGTGATTCCGTGAGCACCGGGCTTCCTTGTATAAGACCCTTCACCTTAGTGTATGCTTGGAAATGCAAGATCAAAATTGAAAGTGGGTGGTGGATGTGGGCATGGTTTCGGCCGATCAAAAAGAGGAGAGGAAGGAGGATGAAATTTTGTGATGTGTTGTGAAGTGAATGTTATGAACCTTGGGTTATATTTATAATTCATCTCAACATAATTATCCATGGGATTTTATGTTCACTAGATATGAAGCAACTGGGATTATTTTAATCAAATGTGTAAGAGGGGGTCCCCTCATGGGACGATTTCGGTTACAAGGGGGAGGGTAAATGGGTTGGTTTCCAACTTGATAGTTAGGTAACTAGTTAGTTTAATTAGGAGGTTAACTAGTGTATTATTTGTGTTGTAATTTATAACGGGTGTTAGGGTATTCGGGGACCCTAACTGGCCCAGAAAAAGAAAAACAATGTCATGTCAATATTTTTATGTCCCCGGTTAAGTCCGGTTGTACGGTTGGATATTACTCCGTTAAAGTGCTAAATAAGTATTTAAAGTGTCGTTAATATTTCTTTTAGTGACACAATTTATTCCCGATACTTTGGAAAGTGTCTAGTAATATTTTTCCATGTTCTTGCACTTTACTAGTCAGTTTTAAATGCTGAATTTTTATTTAAAGTGCAGAATTTTGTTCTCAAAGTTCGTTTTAGGCACATCCGGTCACTATAATTATCACCTAGTGACACAGTTCTATAATCCTCACCTCCCTACACTCTCTATTAGTGTAGCAAACTATTCCCGGCTCATACTGGCCTTAGAGACAGTGTCTGTCTGATGCTGGCTATGTCAGCATGTTTACTGGGTTATCCATATAGTGTGCTCACTGTGCTTTTTGTGCATCAAGGTTGTCACTGATGTTTGTATAAAAATAATAGAGTGACAGTATAAAATGTGATGCATGAGTATGTATGTATCAGAAATCAGTAAGCAGTTTAATCACAGTTGTAAGCAAGCACAGAATTAAGTAGTAATTAAATATTAATTAATTTGTATGGATACCTGGTTTGGTAAGGGTTGTCACACCTTTAACTGGCATCCTGCCGTGGGGGTTACCCCATAGTTGAAAACGTGATTTGTTTATCCCAATTACTCTGGCAATCCATCCGTGGGGGCTACCCCATGTTTAGTTATCTGGCTTTTCGGCCGTGGGGGCTACCCCTTGTATACTACTAGACTCGTTACCATATCGACTGCTGACTGTAGTCATGTTTATGTGCCCTGAACTGTCAATGTCTATCATCATTGACGTGCCCAGATCCATTGGTTCATGCCCGTCCTCTGCGGCACGGTGTGAGGCTTGTCAGACATAAATAGCGCTATCTAACTAATGACCCGCTCGCCATTGGCCAGGCGATTAAGTCGATATAAGAAGGAGGGACTTCGTGATAGAGTTTTGGTCTAGTAAAAGTTAACTGTCCATGAGGACGAGGAATTTATATTCCTGAACCCGTACTGTCCTACCCAAGGAGGACGAGGAATCCATATTCCTTAACCCCATCCCCAACCCCTGGGAATCCCATGCTTTGTAGAAAGTGTGAACTCACCTTAGATTAGCTCGGCAGATAAGTACAGGTAAATCGAGCTGCTAGGGGTCAACCACGTCCTAACATGGTTACCATACAAGTCAGGTCTAGGTTCAAATAGTGCATGTATGTTTACACAGAGATAACAGGTTACGAACACATGGTATACACGACATACACGTAAAGCAATATCGAATAAGTAAATAGCAAAGCCCAACCATACTCGGCCCAACGTGTTGTGCGGTCAGCACAACCTTGTGCGAACCACAGCATGTTGTGCGATCCAACATAAGCCCGACCCAATTAATAAACGGATCCAACATGCATACGGCCCAAACAACTAAACATTATTCAATTTGTGCGGTCCAGTTGGCCTTGTGCGACCCGGGACATCTTGTACGATCCGGGTGGGTTGTGCGATTGGTCTTTGGGCTTTGAGGCCCAACAGTTATCAAGAAGACATAACTTGTGCGATCCAATAGTCTTGTGCGACTACTGGTATCTTGTGCGACTGAACTTGTGCGTCTGGCACTTGTGCGATCAGATCAGGTCTTGTGTGACCTGATCTTGTGCGACCGAGAGGGAACTTGTGCGATTCGTTTTATTATCCAATATTATGCTATTCGGTTACAATCATTTAACAGTTTCCAAATTTAAAATTAATCAATCAACAGTTTCTAATTATCCAATCAACCTACAATCAATCAAACTAAGCAATTTAACATCTAATTCCTATGAACCCTAAATATAATCAAAACATAAAACATCAATCACAATCATTTACACGGCTCATGTTCTTGATTACTAGCATACATCCTAACCACACAACCATCATCCTAATCGTATATCACCGCCAATTATTTGCAATTGATTCTAGATCATCATGCAACCAATCCAAAAACAAGACATGATAGCCGATTAACATCATCATACACATCCGATTCACTAGAACATCATCAAGCTAACAATCCGAATCATAGAAACATAACAGCCGATTAACAAGCATTCAGTTCTCAATCATTATCATGCAAATTCCAAGTTATATGAACATTATCAAATACACATATGCAATTCGATTTCATGAACACCAAGATTCAACAGTTTATATCATGATATATCACAAGATATTACTAAATCATCACATAGATCATAACATACAATCAAATAATAATAAAACACTAACCGGTTAAGAGAGTATACGAGAATGATCCGAACAAAAGATCTTCGATGGAGAGAGTGTGTTTGCCGTCGGGTTTGAGAGGAGAGAAAGACAGCTAGGGTTTGTGTAAAGTGTTTAGCAACAAATGAGGAGTATACCCTTACTCCTAAATGTTATGCGCAAAAGAGAGAGTGGGCCGACCCATCATGGGCTGCCCTTGATCCGAGTATAATGAGTGTAGCCCGAATGGGCTTGTGCGATCGGTTCGTGTTGTGCGTTTGGGCTGTTTATACACATACATACATTACACAAAGCACATATCAAACATAACATTCATTTAATCAACCAAGTTCATATAATCACATCACGTTCACATACGTTACAAAGATAGGTTCTGAAATACGAGTTGTCACATCGTGAATGGAGTCCCTATGACTTCTTCTTTTATGGAGTTGGAGTTAGGGATCAGATACGGTGGCTTCTTCCTGTTCCTCCAATGGGCAGCCGGTAACGGATGATGTCGACTATAGGTTCTATGTCCACCAAAAGCAGAGCTAAACCGCCCATGAAAATGAAGGAAGAGCAAGGCACATCTGTTACATGAAGAAGGGAATGGCTGAAATTGAGCGTGATAGTACCCAACACGTGCAAATATAACCTGCGGTAGAGAGCGAGCCCGGGGGTCATCTTAGCGGTGGATTTACATCGTTCAGAGGCTTTGCTAAATTGGCTATCAGGATAGAGATAGAGTAAGATGAAATTTTATTTAATTTAAGGCGATTCCATTAGGGATTTCTACCTTAGTAGATGGAAGACCAACCATATCTTTTTTTTGGGTAAAGGGTTACCCCGGTGATTCTATATATGCACAACCAAATAAAACAAGTAGTGTAGAGAGACTACACTAGTTCAATCATGAGACATGCCCCATGAAAGTAAACCAACAAAATCTCAAAGACAAAACCAGACAAAACACCTAGACAAACATCTAGACAAGGACGAAAATCAAAAAATTACAATCTAATCAGCCTCCATCATTTTCACTTTCTTTTGTAATCTCCCATTCTCCTAGCAGCTTTCACACCCTATCATTATTCTTTAGTTTTGCCCCCATCAACTTGTACCGCACTGTTTTCAGAATGATATCACTAACCGTTTCAGGAGGTCTCAATTGATTTTTAAATAACCTGGCATTCCTCTCTTGCCAAATACTATACGCGGCAGCCACAACAAGAATCTTAGCAACATACACCTCAGCTTTCTTTGACCGAACTCGAACAAGAAGCCAATCGATAATATCCACCCATCTCGGACACACCGAAGACATCCCCACTTTATTTCGAACACTAAGCCACACTTGAGAGGAGAACTTACACTCAAAAAACAAGTGAGATTGAGAATCAAAATTCTCGTAGCATAATAAGACCAACCATATCTCAATTTCTAAAGATAGAACTTACTTCTTTCAAGCGATCGACGAAAGCTTTCTTTCACAGGCGGATCAGTGCTCTGATTCTACTTATTAGATTTTGAAAAATGAAAAGCTTTACCTAAAAAAGAGGGTCTTGCGAAGCTTCTTCACCCCAGGTCACCAACCAGTGGAAGAGTCGAAAGCGGAGTAGAAACGAACCTTTAGTCACGTAGGGGCCCCTAGAGCGTTCTTTTGAGGATCTTAACTTAATCAGCAGAGGGGAGGAGTAATTCAGTGCCAAGTCCAGGTCTTCAATTCCATTCTATTGAGGGGTCAACATGGACCAAGTGCTTTCTTCGTAGTTTACCCATGTAAAGCGATATGATGGAAAGCCGGATGCGCAACAGGAAGAAGATGAAATGAATGCTTCATTTTAGCTCTTGGATTGAGTGAGAACTGATAGTTAGAGCTTGCTCTCAATGAATAGTGAGCGAGGCACCAGACTTTTCGTATTTAAGAAAGAATCGGAGGAAAGACCCCCACGACTGGCTCTACAGTAACCGTCTCCAAATTATCCGGTGCTAATTCCAGGGTTGGATAATCGGCTGCAGCATGGAATACTACGAAGAGGGAAGATTCAATTCATCATTGGCCCGCTCTATATCCCCACGCAGCGATAAGGAGAGTAAGTTTACTCACCCACCAGACCGACCAGACAGGAAAGGCATGAAGCGGAACTCCTGAAACAAAACAAGCAGTTCCCGTCGGACCAAACCAAAAGGAAGAGCAGCTAGCTACACCGGAACAACTTCAACTAAGACAGCGGATCCTCACTCAGCTGCTAGAAGAAAGGGAATCGTCGAATGAGAACCTTTGAGGAGAAGAGGGGGGCACCTGATACCGATCGGCGAGAATAGACTGCGTTTGTCGGTGAATAATGGTCTGCTCCTTGAGATATCTGTCTCTCTCTGTAGGAAGAAAACCCAAGCCTGCTGTATAATATAATAAGGGCCTCGGCCCCATTTATCTTCTTGCATCGAACTAGAATAGCCCAATATAGTATTCTATTCTCGTCACCTACGTAATCTAATATAGCTTCACCTCCCCTAATAGGAAGAACATAACCAGAACAGCTGTCTGGTCTACCATATGTTTGTTAGCGCTCGGCCGCCAATTGGAACAGACAGTACAGCAAAAACAACTGGAAGAGCCAACCTCGATGCCATCCAAGCCCGGCCCAGAATAACCTCAACCTTTTAGAAAGAAAAACTGCTGAAAGAAAGGTCTTATTTGATATAGAAAGACTTTCAGGCAGAACTTGGGCTATACTTTGGTTGGGCAATGGTAAGCTGATTCGTTTATGGGATGATGTTTGGCCATGCCACTCTACTCAGAGATGCATGCCATAATTTATATCAATTCACAAGGTTATCATGATCTCAAAGTGTTAGACTACATTCAATATGAAGGAGAAAAAAGGATTTCTCCCTCTATTCAACTACCCACCCAAGAGCATTTAGCTTCAGAATACTTTTTATAGGGAGGATAATATCTTTTGGCAGCTCAATCCTCACGGTAATAATTATGCCAAGCCTAAAAATCTCTTCAGGTGATCAAGAGGCCCCTTTTTCAGTAGATGAGATTAGGATGAAAGGTATTATCTCAATGATGCTTTTCTCTGGCTTGCTTTTCAAAATTGCATTTTGGCCTGCGGTAATGTAATCGGTATTTTCAAAAAATGTTTTTCTATGAAAGCAAGAGATGGAAAGTTTTGTTCTAAATTCTGCCTTATTCCATGAGATCTAGAAGCACTTCTGCAACTTTATCTCTCTCCATTTCCCTAACTTTTTTTTTAACTTCTTTCAAAGGGGAATGAAGACCTTCTTTAGAAGTTGTCGCTCGATCGAAAGGATATAATACATACAAAACCTTAACTTCGCGGACTTTCCGAGGTATAACCTTCGCCACGACGTTAGTGGCTTAGCTCTTCGCGCTTCCCGTTGGCTTTTTTTATAGGGAGAGAGTCAGGGGGCCGGTACGAAAGATTGGTCCGCTCTGCAAAGTTTAGCTTTTCGGTTCCCTCCCCCTATGTGGTCGGCCTTATTACCAGTCTGCCTCCTTTCTCTTGATGGAATATCTCAATACCCGAGCTCCTGCTTTCCTTGTGTTCTTCACCGGCGCTCGCCAGGTGTATCACTCATCCCACTCCTAAGGTAAGGAGTCTTCTGTGTGTTAGAATCTTTACGGGAATGAATCGCATATGTTGCTTGAGAATTGCTCGGGAATTCATTGATAATGATAATGACTTTGCCAGGTTCTAGGGGGCTACTATTCTTTTTTGTCGATCGAGCCGCTCTCCCTCATTCCACTCGTCCAGCCCACTTCATGAACTTGTACAATTGATGCCACAGAGATAGCCAACTCTATTATCGAAAAAATAAGGAAATGGGCGACGATTTGGCACCAGATATCCGGAGGTTTGGAAAGAGCAGCTGTGAGAAGCGGAAAAACCATCAAAAAACGACGATTGTTCGTGGAGGTTTCCACAGAAAGACCCCTTGGTTCTGGCAACGGATCACAATTATAGGTACCTGGGAGCATACCGATGGAATGAACGAAATACGAACAGTTAACATAATATGGTCCTAGATCTTAGGTTGTAACTTGATCATGAGCGAATTTGTTGATGTTGGTGCATCAAGTATGGAAAGTGCCAAACACTGGGAACTACCCGGGGAGGAGTTAGGAACAGGAACAAGGAGAAGCGAGAACCACTTAAATGGAGGAATCGATTGTATTTCGTCCTTTGTTCCCCATAGCAACTGGGGATTAAAAAGCACCAAATTTGATGACTTATTAAGGGAAAGACGAAGTAAGAGCATGCTATTGAAGATGTTGCAAGATATGTCGGGGAGGCCTCTGTTGATTGTGTACGAACAAAATACGAGTCCAAAGGCCAGGTAAGAATAAGAAAGGGGTTTAGCTAATGGAGATATTAACTCTTCCGGGAACCAGTAACGCGTAAACCATGTCAAACCAAGACCGATCAATATCCGAACAGAACGGATTCGAACTTCTCCTAGAATAGTTTCCGGTGCGAAATGAAATTCATAGGATATATGAGTAATTCTTTTTTTTTTGGGTAAAGGGTTACCCCGGTAAATTTTATAAATCAACCAAATAAGTACAAGGGTGTGCCAAAGCGAACACACCTACTAGACTTGGCATACCAAGACTAGGAAACAAAACACAAAACAACCAGAAAGCTAACATACGAAAAAACAGCCACAACAAAACAGCCAAGAAGACAAAAAAACACACGAGCAACTAGTGAATTAGTCTTCTAGCCCGGATCTTCTTCCTCGTCATTAGAGTAAATCTTCCATGCCGTTAACAATCTATTCCGGCTAGAATTCCCACAGAACCCCATAAGCTTTAACCGAACCGTGTTCTTGATCATCTCCACCACCGTTTCAGTCGTGTTGTGCTTGTGAGAGAACAGTCTATTATTTCTTTCTTGCCATATAAAGTACGTCGTAGCCGCAATCAAAATCTTACCTACAATAACATCCATCTTCTTCGAAGAAGCCGTTTGTTCCATCCATGCAAAAATGGAAACCCAAGAATCATCAACACTCTCCAAGCTAACCATAGTTTTGACATTATTCCAAACTTTTGACGCAAAGCTACATTGGAAGAATAGGTTTGCCATGAGAGCCTTATTAACATCCATAACATTTCGAATACCCAAGCCACCCTCGTTTTTAGGCAAGCAAACATCGGACCATGCAACTTTAGCTCGAACTCTGCCAGAAGCGCCAGCATTCCATAAGAAACGACGCATCCTCTTCTCCAATTCTGAGATGACACGAGCTGGAAGAATGAAAACAGAAGCCCAGTAAAAGTGCATAGAAGATAAAACTGAGTTTATAAGCTGAAGGCGACCCGCAAAAGACAAAGACTTAGAAATCCAGCTTGTGATTTTGCTCTCCATACGATCAATTAAGATTTTACAATCTTTAAAAATAAGCTTAGTGGAAATAAGGGGCACCCCAAGATACCGAACCGGAAGACTACCTTCTTGGAAAGGCATCAAAGTAAGAATCTCTTGCTTCACCAAAGAAGAAACATTCGAAAAATAGGCACTACTCTTGGACGGGCTCGGCACTAACCTTGACCAACTAGAGAACGTTTCCAGAGCATCTCTAACCTTCTTAACCGAGTAAGTATCAGCATGGACAAAGATAAACAAGTCATCCGCAAAGGACACATTGATAATTCTCTGCTTAGCACACTGATGATGAAATTTAAACGACAAGTTTGAGTTGGCCACCTGTTGAAGTAATAAGGATAGAACCTCCATGATAAGAGTAAATAAATAAGGCGACATCGGGTCTCCCTGTCTCAGACCCCTCTTCCCTTTAAAGAAACCATGAAGATTACCATTAACACATAACGAGTAGGAAACCGTGGAAACACATGTCATAATCCACTCCACCATTCGATGATTGAACCCAAAATGAATAAGAATAGCTCTCAAAAAAGACCAACTAACCGTATCATAGGCTTTCTGAATATCTATTTTAAATGCACATCTCACAAGGCCTCTATTCAGATGATAATTATGCATCAGCTCCTGAGTTAGGAGAATATTATCTGAGATTTTCCTTCCCGGCACAAAAGCGGATTGATTAATACCGACAAGAGCCCCCAAACTCCCTCTAATCCTATCCGTTGTGATTTTGCTGATACATTTATAGAGCACATTACAACATGAGATAGGCCGATAATCCAAAACTGAGTCCGGAATATCTTTCTTAGGAATCAAAGCAAGGATCGTGTGATTTAATTGCTATGATCCGGGTGTAGTAGGAAAAGAGGCTGTACGTGAAAGGGTACTCAGACTAAAGTGTTATTTCTTGGCCATTGGATCAGCAAGGCTGTGATTCAGATGGATCAAGAGGTCTGTTTTGGACTGGGAAGTGCCGAAGAAGGAGAGAGCAGGAAGCAGTGGTGAAGCCGGATGCTCGAATCAATTTTATTTTTAGGAAGGAGGCGCCTCCCTCCTATGTTGTAAAAGGGAAGTGCAGATCTTTCTACAACACTCTTCCGGCTTGATTACCCCCTAAGATAAGAGGAGGATTTAGAAGCAGATTGAGTTGCAGGTAGGAGTGAGTCTACCCTGCAAAGCGGCTTCTCGCTTATCCCCATTTGGGAATGAGGAGATCCGATGTCAAGTGCAGGAATTGCTGTCGAGGGGGCGGGAGAGTCTCAGTCCGTGTTCAACGCCTGCTTGACTAGCTCAAAAGGAGGCAGCTGGAGTGTGTAGATGGACTTTGAAGCAGGGCCACAGATATTTCAAACGGAGACGGGATGGAAAGACTTTCGTGAGAAGAGATGGTAGGCTTGATACGGATACAGCTGCTTATCACCCACCTTAGAATCAACCAGTTCGACTATATCCGCCTGAATTCCCTCATTCAGGACAGATGGAGCCAGATTATGGATCTGTTCAAGTTGGTCGATCAATCCCTTCTTTGTTTCCCCTGCATTCGGGCACCTTAGAATAGATTTTGTTGGAAGGAGGGTGAGGAACGAAGACAGTGGTTTGACTGCTGGGATCCCAATCGGCATGCATCAGCGGAAAATGGAACTATCGAATCACGGGTGACTCCATTTATCGGGATGAGAGGAATTGCTTAATCGGCATTTCTGTCAATCGGCGGAAGACTCATGCATCCTGGGAGGGTACGACTTCAAGGGATTGACTCGATCGAACGGCCAACCACTTTCCATTTTTGTAGGATATTAAATCCAAAAGACCATTATTAGCGTGGAGTAGATTGGCCCGAGTACGCAATATGCCAATCGAGAAGAAATCCCATCAATGGATACGGTAGAGGAACGAAAGGGGCTGGTGGCAGTGTAGAGCTATAGGTATAAGGAACAAAGCTCACACACACCGGCTGATGTAGGGTGGGATAAAGTTGCCAATCCGAGTCACGCGCAGAGTTGGACACTTTTTTCAGCGTGATGCTAATAATAAGTCCACTCAATAAGATACAACTTTCGGGGCCTTATGGGGGCCTTGGTTTTAGCTACTGATGACGGGGCTGCATCGGGGACCGGAACAGGGACACGAAGCTGCTCCGTGATATTCCAGATGAGTTGAAAGACTATGATCCCCTCCCTTGACATCCACTCGCCCTAATGAATAAGCAGGAGAAATTCCACAAGCTTTTACCCGCACCATGGCCTGCCAAAAGTAGAATTGGGGGAGGCTTTGGAAGAAAGGTTCTGAACTAGAGAGGGACCTCCCTACCCCGTGACAGATTCACTAGAGGAATGTCAGGTTATTTTTCAAGGAGGCGGTTGAAAGACCGGCCTTGAGAGGACATTCTCTTTCTTGAGCTTTCGTGGGTTACAAGATCGACTAGCACATCCAGCTTACTCTATCGACAGCCCAGCCAGATGAAGGATCAAGGAAATCGGGATCAACTGCCTTTACTTTATTTAAGGGGGGTCTTGAATCTCATGTCATCAAAAGTAGGCAGGCTTTGAACAACCAGATAAGAATCAGTTCCACAAGGGCTTTCGTCCATCTTTCGCCCATCTATCTCCGGATGTAAGCATTTATCTTGAATGGTGCAGTTATCATATCACTTAGGAGGCACTACCTCCAGACCTGCCCGACTTCCTCAACCTATCGGTCGAGTCACTTCCTTCCACTCGCCTTACAAGGACCTACTGGACTATCGGCTTTAGATAGTCATCTTCCTCCCCCCTTTTCACTCGCTTCCTCTCGTCTTTGAGTCAAGTAGCTTCTTTCCGGCAAAGCTTACCAATCCTTACACTCCTTTCTCCTATTTGTATTGTTAGAAATTGAGAGCTTTTACCTTCAAGGAAAATTCCGGTCCCTTTCAATACGACTTTACCTGGGATAGAGATAGAATTGACCTGCCCTCATAGATTGGCCTTACGGGTCGGCAGGGAGGGTTGTCTCCTACCTCCTGGGATGGTTCAATCAAAATACATACAGTAAGTTCAAAGCTTGGGCATCTCATCTTTGAACATTTTTTTGATGGACGTCTAAAGAAAGGGGAACCCCATGTACCGAAGGCTTCCTGCCAAGTAGTTATCACTAGTAGGCTAGGGCATCAGTAGGAAGAAGGAAGTCAAAGGCCGATAAAATGCGCCCAGATCTTTGACACTATGGGTGCTTGGCAGGAAAGGTGCTCTATCGTCCTTTTCGCTCTTGTCTTTTCCTACCGCTAGGGTTACGTAGACTCTGGAGACG
Source organism: Helianthus tuberosus (assembly GCA_030545235.1). Taxonomy (NCBI): domain Eukaryota; kingdom Viridiplantae; phylum Streptophyta; class Magnoliopsida; order Asterales; family Asteraceae; genus Helianthus; species Helianthus tuberosus. The sequence goes on from CM060437.1 coordinate 124,934,333, forward strand.
AGGTCTTGAAGAGCCTCAAGTTCGGTTTAGTGTTCTCTGTTAAGGAAGTCCTCAAGTCTACTCTAGTCAATAGTAAAAGGGAAATCTTCTCTGTCGATTCTGGGCTGCCTTTCTTCGATCCAAAAAAGTTGGATTGGGGAAAGATGAGACTTATTTCAATTCTCTTTTCAAAACTATGAAAATACTATACGAGATAGTTACCGGCTTTCGTGGGACGTGCAATAGCAACCTGTCCACTCGCAATTCTTCTCACAATGAAGAATAAAATCATAACTTTCTGACATGCCTCTCCCTTATGGTCGAGCCACTTCGTACCTTTCCTTTCAGTCGAGTCACTTCGTACCTTTCCTTCTCTTAAGATCTTCTTTTTTTCGGGTAAAGGGATTACCCCAGGTAAATTTTATAAATGAAAAAAATAAGAAAAAGGGCATGCCCGAAATAGACACGCCAACTAGGCTTGACATACCAACGCCTAGGACACAAGAAAACACAGCCCACAAACAAACCATCCAAGAAACAAACTAGCACAAAACGACCACAACTAAACAAAAACCAACTAAACAATTAAATTCAGCTAGCCCGGATCGTTGACCGCATCATCAAAACCGATCTTCCACGTCTTCAGCAGGCTCTCATCACTTGATTGTCTTCTAAACTTGAACCCCATTAAACGTAAACGGACAATGTTCTTAATCCTCTGAATCACCGCATTCTCATCAGCAGATACGTTGGAAAAAAGACAATTATTTCTCTCTTGCCATATGAAGTACGCCGAAGCCGCAATAACCAGCTTGCATATAATATGCTCCGTCTTCTTCGAGCTTGCATTTTGTTCCATCCAGGTCATAACCGATTGCCAAGAGCTATCAACGTTACCCATTTGAACCATACACTTAATTTCGTTCCACACTTTTGAAGCAAACGAACACTGAAAGAACAGATGATCTCTAGAGTCCCGATTGATTCTACAAAGCGGACAACACATGAGGTTTAAATTCGTTGCACTTCCCGCCTCCCAAGCAGCAAGCCGGTCTTGGGTTTTAAGTTTATTCTTTATGACTAACCATTAGTGAAACGAATGTCTTGGAATACATTGAGAAAACCATACCCCATCAATCCAGATGATCTCTTAAGATCTTCTTTATATACATAATTTATTGATTCAGCTTTGATAATATCCTTATCAAACTATAAGACAGCACAAGGATAAAACTCAATACATTCTACCTTCATCTTCTATCTTTGTTAGAATATTAGTCATATAATGATGATAGTCTTCCTATCTATTGAAAGTTGCTACTCTATTCGATCCAGCCTAAGGGAAGGCTACCTTGTTACGATCAAAGCCATGTTTCCCAAAGTGTGCCCTCTTCAGTATATATGGTAGGAGTTCCACGAGTCATTCTTTACAGGACTGGCCCCTTCCTCTTATAGTGCGTCTAGAACACCTACCCCTTTAAATAGTAAAAGAGTAAAAAAGATTAAATTAAATAAATAAGGCCCCTGTAGATCGCCTTCAAAGCAATGCTCCACCAGCTTAGGCTTAGCACTTTTCCTTATCCTCTTACTAGCTAGGCAAAGACTTTCTCTAGATCGAATGCGACCGGGAAATTCCATCCTATTTATTTGATAATGATGAATGAGGATTTACGTACTATCTAAAGCTAACGAAATGAGTTGAACGATGTTCAACGAATCCCTAGTGGTCTTCGAACCTGCTCGGCTAAGCAAGGACGTAAATCTATAGTAAAGGAATCATGAAATGATTTGAAAGAAGATCAGATAGAAGAAAAGAGAGATTATAAAAGGAAGGCGTAGACCCTCCCTTTCTAGAATAAAAGGAAGGTGCTTCGACAGAAACTTCAGAAGGATTATGTGAGTAAAGAACTAATAAATAGAATCTCCTTAGGAATTCTTGATGGAGACAGACTGGGAATGAAAAGCAAATTGATTGGAAGAGCTGGGATCATATGTGCTTATTTTTAAAAAGGGAAGGGGTTGGTTTATAAATAGATCTTATTGAAATCTGGCCTTATTAGAAAAACAAGGATGGAGACTGATACAGAACCCTAGCTCACTGGCTGCGCCTTCTTTGAAAGAGAAAGGCTTGAAAAGAAGGCGTAATTCAGTGTCACAAAACCCATTCTATTGGTCTTTCTCTAAGACCCTCGGGCTTTGACTCATTGATAGCCGGAAGCTGTCGTCCTATGCAGGCAAGCGAGAAGGCAGCGTAAAAAGCAGTATTGACGGATCTACGGTGTTCTAAAAGCTCTCTATCCAATAGCCGCTTATGGCCTCTCTTCCTTCATCGATGTGCTTAAATTAGAAGAGAAACCATAAAGCGAGAAAATACCCCAGCCCAGTATGGAAGAGGCAAAAGCCAGTTTCTTTCGTAGTGATGAATCACCAAAGACTACAGCAGTGTCTACAAGCGGGAAAGCAGCGCTCAATCCGTATCGACATCAACTAAATCCATCTCGCGTAAACCTGTATCGACTACATCTGCCCTACCCTTTACTTGACTTGACCGGTCTTAAGCTTAAGCTAACTCTTTCCCGACTGGAAGGAACTCTAATGTAGCTCCTTAGCTACTAACTGGCTGGACAAGCGGCTCTCGTGGCTTTCTTTCCTTCTTTAGAATAGCCCTTTTCTTTGAAAGTAGTCCCCAGAGCAGAGGTGTGGACTAAAGGAATAGCACAAGCTCTAATCTAAGGATAGTTTTCAATCAATCCCTATAGGGATGAAAAGAGAGCGTCTAAACAGAGTCCTGTGGGGATATAGAAATAGAAACCCTCTCTTCGACTCTTCTGCTGATCATAGACCATCCTTTGATTTCAAATCAACAGATTCATTAAGCAATTCTTGAGTAAACTAATAAAATTCAAAGAATTAGCGTAGTATCAGGACTCAAACTCCCTCTACAGACCTTCTCCCTGCTCGTCTAGCTTGCGCTACTCCTTTATCTTTCTCGATATAGTCCCCTGGAAATAGAAATGAGCTAGAGCTCCCAGTCCTTTCTAAGGTACGAAGTGGCTTAGTTGAACATAGTGAGACTAAGGGGCGAAGCTGCTTACTTGATAGAGTAAGGAATTTATACCCTTTGGATCGAACTAGGAATCATACATTCGCTAGCTGGCAACACAACTTTTACCACCACAAAAAGATCTCAAGTGATTAGGCGGGGACATGATTTGAACCTGTAGTCTTCAGATCATGAGCCTGATGAGTTGACCATTCCTCCACCCCGCTTCATCCATTCCCATTCCAAAAAGTCCTTTGATCTGAAGGTGTGTTAAGCATATAGTCATTGTGGTTACAGACGGGTTCTGTTTCCGATTAGACTAAGAACCTTCCGTCTAAGAAACCTGCTTAACCTCTCCCCCTGTCATGTATTGGCTCTCTCTCTCTTTCCGCTGATAGAGAAGTTTGCTAGTTTGCATTCCTCTATCTGAATCTCTAACACTAACAGGCGACAATCACCAACTTCATCACTGCCTTCTTGTGACACATTGATTGGGTTCCCACCCCAGCTCTGAGTTAACTATTTTAGAGCTCTATCCCTTTCTTTCTCCCAACGCCGTTTAGCCGGGTCTAGTTTTCCTCTCACCCGGAAGGTGGCTAACTCCTTGGTCTTACGAGCCGCTTACGCTAACTCAAGCAGGTACCGGGAGGGACATCTTAGGCAGTAGAATCGAGTGGTGCCGTTCATTGACTACATACGAGTTTATGAATCAAAGAAATTTCATCTTCTATTGTAGCGATACGAACTCAGAAACAATAGTAAAAGAAGCTTTCATTCCGGGGAGTCAGATGATTATCTGGACTGGTTCTTTTAAGGGAAGCCTATAAATTGCTCGGGTCCAAGCTTGATTGATTGATTCTTTTAAAACTAGCTCCTGTAACCAATCTCACCATTAGCATTTTCACCATTCTAATGGAAACTCAATTCTGTGGATTAAAGCCCTTCTTTAAAGAAGTCCTCTAACTAGATCAGCTGAGTAGGTAGCTTCGCTCAATTGATTCTATAACTCACCATAGCAAGGTAAGCTGCTATGTCTGAGTCGTTACAAACAACCGAGAAGCCAGTCTCTCAGCTGATAGCTCATCGGATCATGCAGCTCCTGATCTGGTCATAGAAAGAAGGAAGTCCGAACTCAAAGCCAGTGTCTGAGCCGGCTGTCCTTAGTAGACTGGAAGCCAGATAAGGAAGTCTGGTCTAGCTCTCGAAAGTGGAAGGCAGAAAAAAACAAAAAAGGATAGCTGAAAGTGGGGAAAGTAGGGCTACTCACATTGATTTACAACCAAAAATCCTATCTTGAAAATGACATCTTCTTGAAATAGAGAAAGCCGCCCCGTCTCCAACTGAGGTCTTCTCGCCCGCTGCCAGGAAGAATCGATCCCAATGACCGCCTCGCAAGACCTCTGTACTTTTTTATTATTATTGCCTTTCCTTATTTAATAAGGAAATCCACTTCTTTACTAGAGAGAACTCGATTTGAAGCTTTCATTCCTCTTCGGGTAGTTTGGTTTATCTTTATTTAGCTATTGAGCAAAAAGAGTTCGCCACCTTTCTGTGTAAATCTTGTTTTCGGGGGCTTTGCTGGCTAGCTCGTGCAATCAATAAAAAATGATTCGCGTTAGTAAGCTAGCTTTGTAAGCTAAGCAAGCTTGGTTCTCCGGGCACTAGGGTAGCACGTGGATCGACCATGACGAGAATGGACTTCTCCATAATATAATAGAAGAGTCACAGTCCAGTTCCACGGGCTTTCTCCCTTCTCGACCAGACGAAGGAGATATGAATTCCATTCAGGCGGGTAAGGGCTTGGCTTAACCCTGTGTTCTCGAGTCGGAGGCGAAAACCGGCAAAGTTCATCATTCAGTGGTGGGGTGTTCGTAGAAAAGAAGGCGTCACCCAACGAGTGGCAGATTTTGATGGAGTCTCGCTTAGATGCTGGGAGATCCATAGATCTGGATAGAGTCCCCGGAATAGTACGCGCGCTAGCGCGCTACGGCTTACGCAGTTGATCGGATCAAATTGCCCTTCGGGCAACCAACCAAACCCGGCACATCAAATTCCATTCCGATCAACAACTTGAAGGTATGGCTGAGTGGCTTAAGGCATTGGTTTGCTAAATCGACATACAAGAAGATTGTATCATGGGTTCAAATCCCATTTCCTCCGGAACAGAAGTGAAACGGGTGGGCGAAATGACGTGAGAGAAAGAACCTCTTGGTGTAGTCCAGCCCCCCAGAATAGCACTACTTAGTGACTAGGAGCGGAGAGACCTTTGCGCGTTCTTTTTGTTTGATCGGCCTATCTTCTTTCTATAAGCAAGCTCCCTCCGGCAGTCCAGGGGCTGGGCGGCTCTCGGTTCTTGAGGGGGATTAGGCGGCAGTTGAAAGAGCTGCTCGAAAGCTTGACGAAGAAGCGAAAAAGGCCTATATATAGATTCTATTATTTCTTATTATCAATTATTATTCTATTTTTAGTACAAGGGCTTTTTACTAGTCAAGTGGTAACGTAGAGCGCTATTCGATGAAGAAAACATCTTTTAGGAAAGTGGTTCAGGTAGCTCAGCTGGTTAGAGCAAAGGACTGAAAATCCTTGTGTCAGTGGTTCGAATCCACTTCTAAGCGGGCCAAGGGCCCAAAGGCCGGATTTTGAAACTCAAGTGCAAGAGTAAGCCAAAAAATGTGAGCGCTCCTGCACTATACGGCTTTTTTGCGTCGCCCTATCTTGCTGGAGGCATATTCAAAATAGATATATAAAATAGAAAATATATAAAATCTATCAAAATGGAAAAAAAGAAAAGGAAAAGAAAAAAAAGAAAAAAAAGAAAAAAAGTTGTTTCTTAGGTTCTCGCGTCCCTCTGCCCAAAAGGATAGGTGAGTTCGGTTTGAGTGTTCATCGATCGGGTGGATCTATATGCTCCGGGGTGGTGAGACGAGGTGTAGCGCAGTCTGGTCAGCGCATCTGTTTTGGGTATAGAGGGCCATAGGTTCGAATCCTGTCACCTTGATGTGAGGCATTCCGTCAGCAAATACTCAAATATGAACATCCATCGACCGTTACCACTTCCTCTTACTCGTGACTCGTATATGTACTTTCTATAGCAAGCACACGAGACCTATACTCAGCAACTTTGCTTAGAAACCTTTTTCCGGTTTCTTTATGCCCAGGCTCCCTTAGTTTTCTGATCAAATGATCAGTTATCATTCCTATAATCCGGCGAAATTCGGGTATATAAGTGTATCCTTATGGGTATGCAAGCACTAGAACAGGGAAGGACGACGTACTATGATACTTTCTGTTTTGTTGAGCCATGCTTTGGTCTCTGGTTTGATGGTTGTACGTGCTAAAAATCCGGTACATTCCGTTTTGTTTCCCATCCCAGTCTTTCACAACATTTCAGGTTTACTTCTTTTGTTAGGTCTCGACTTTTTCGCTATGATCTTCCCAGTAGTTCATATAGGAGCTATAGCTGTTTCATTCCTATTCGTTGTTATGATGTTCCATATTCAAATAGCGGAGATTCACGAAGAAGTATTGCGCTATTTACCCGTGAGTGGTATTATTGGACTGATCTTTTGGTGGGAAATGTTTTTCATTTTAGATAATGAAAGCATTCCATTACTACCAACCCAAAGAAATATGACCTCTCTGAGATATATGGTTTATGCCGGGAAGGTACGAAGTTGGACTAATTTGGAAACATTGGGCAATTTACTTTATACCTACTATTCCGTCTGGTTTTTGGTTCCTAGTCTGATTTTATTAGTAGCCATGATTGGGTCTATAGTACTGACTATGCATAGGACTACTAAGGTGAAAAGACAGGATGTATTCCGACGAAATGCTATTGATTCTAGGAGGACTATAATGAGGGGGATGACAGATCTACTAAAGGAAAGTAGCTTGATATTGGTTCGAATCCAATTCGTGAGATGGCCCTCTTGGTCATATAGATTTCTTGACACCCTTCTTTTCTTTTCTCATTTTTGAATGATTGTCCCTTTCCATTTTTTGGTATAACTTCAAGCCTGGACCCGCTATACGATGTATTAGTAGAACCCCTGGGATATGACGCCTGCTCCTTGAGTATCATGGGATTGAATACAAAGACTTTAAGGAGTCACTTTCATACAATCTTAATTTGGAGAGTTTTCTTCTACACGGAAACTAAGATCTTCGAGAACTAATATTGGACCGGGAATCAAAAAGGCAAAAACAGTAAAGTCTAAGCGCATATGGCACGAAAAGGAAAGACTTGATCTGAATCGTAGTTCAGATTCAAGTCGGTTCAGTGAGTCTACAATTCATGCATCTATTTTTTTCATCCTCCTTTCGTTGACCTTTAAAAACCAATTAAAAAAAGGGGGGATTTCTTTGCCTGTGGTAAAACACGGGCTTCTTCTGATATTGATTCTGCTTCTTTCAATCTTTTTGATGAATGAATTGTATAACGCAGTCATTCCTTTCCTAGCTACGTCGAAGGACAGCGGAATTAATCCACTGCCGGGTCCCTCCGACCGGAATTCCATCTTTCCCTTAATAGAGGAGGGGGAGTTCCTTCCGAGAGCCAGCCTAAAATCAACAAAGACCTGGAGTTCTGTATCAGCTTTAAAAATGCTTGCAATTTAGAAAGCGAGATTTCCGAGATAATGGAAACACTTTTACACGAAAAAGGAGTAGTTGATATTAGTCAACGTGAGATCAAACGAGAGGTGGAAGGCTTTCTTTCAAACGTTTGGGATATGGAGCCCATACCCTGGAATCGAAGACTCACGGCGATTTTAAAGAGCCTCCGCTCTAGGGGCGTGAACAACAGGAACTTCAAGGATTTTGAAAAACACATCAAAAATCTACCTGTTCTGTTATAGAATACGCAGTTTGGTTAGATAGAGATAGTGGGTTTTATTACCCAGTTTGTAGCAAGCCAAAAGTTTGACGTTTTCTTTTTCTAAGAGAAGAGAGAAGGAAAAGTATACCTGGTATTTCCAACCCAAATTAGAATGAAAGATTATCTAAGTGTTCAATCAGACTATGTTTGAAAGAAGGACGTAACCAGTGCTAGTTGAATCAGCCCTTACTCTTCTCCTAGTCGGTGTAAAAGTAAGCACTCTTTCCCTACCCGCTGTTACTGCTCGAGTAGGAGTTATTGGAGATGAAAAGAGAGGAATGAGATGCAGCGCCTAGGTCCCTCTCGTCTTCTGCATCGGCTACAGGTAGAGCTCCTGCGAAAAGAGAGAAGCTGATGTAGAGGTATTCCATTCCCCTAAAATAGCGAAGGACGGGAACGAGTGGAATCAATGTGTTCCAATTTCTGGCCTTGCACCGACCATCCAATGGACCATGGACTAAACGGCCACTGCCTGAAAGGACTATGTCCATGGGACCGCCCCCCCCCCCCCCCCCCCACAAGGTACATCTCGCGCCTATGGGCCACTATAACTATCCAAGAATACACTCGAAACTGGAAGGATAAAAAACCCACCCGGTGGACCGCCGAGCTACAAGTCCTACGAGACAGGAGCGGGATTCTAAAAAAAGCCAAGGTCGTGGGTGGCAAAGAGGGCCTACTTGGAGACTTGGGATCTCAGCAGGAAATGCGAAGGTTGCTTAAAGCCGGCCGACCAATAGGCGAAAGAGAATAAACTAGTTCTGATCTGAGTAGGCTCATAACATAATAGGGAATACCCTAACCCTGGAAACCGGGGCCTGGCTATCCTTCATTTGCGGTCGACGTTCTGGCAAAGTGTGTCCGTCGACAGCTGAATGTTTCGATCTGGTTCGATTCGTGGTCTCATCTTATAATACCTAAGGAACTAATGAAAGATTTTAGTAAAATGAAACTGTCTCAATTTCCCAGCAATCGCACCAAAAAATCGACTTCCTTTTTTATTTCCTTCTTGATCAATGACAACTGAAGCATTGTAATCATATCCTAAAAGGCCCTATTCTATAAAGCACAGGTATTTACTAGGACTGCTACGTGGGGTAAGCTAGCGAAGTTCTTTCTTTCACGGTGCCTATCTCGATTCTTAAACAACCTCTACCGTCCGGTCGAGTCAGCTTCACTCCTTTATTCGTTCGTACATCTCTTTCTCGAATGGAAATTTCCCAATAGTCAAGGTAGGACGAAGAATAACATTAGTGGGTATAAGGAGAAGCAGTAGGAGAAGGAGTGTAATCAATATTGAATGAAGTTTATGTAGACTGGAAGCTTAGTAAACTAGCCCAATAGGCTATTCATGTAACTAGTTAAAGAAGAGAAGAGCTAGCACGAATCGTCTTTGCAGCGTAAACTCCTGCTAAATGAATGCCTTTGCTTTGGCTTTGAAAGTCTTTCTGTTCCTGATTCAACTCCTTCATGCCATTGATTGATGCAAGTCTTTTTCCTTGTGTAAGAGATATTCCATCAAGTTTATAGAGACTGAAAGCTGCCTAAACTGGATCAATATTCAGCCAATCCCTTGCAGCTTTATCTCACTTCTACTTCTCATGGGGCATTGCGATAGGAAGGAATGCTCAGTATACTACTTGAGCCGAGTGATCACAGGTCGGGGGACAAGGTACTCAGTTGTGGAAGGGCACTGCCTCACATTAGTCTTTGTTACTCAGAAGTTGCGTCACTACTTCATGTCCTTCACAGTTCATATTGTGACAAGATGTGACCCAATCAAACACTTAATGTCTCGAGCTGTGATCACTCGGCTCAAGTAGTATACTCATAGGGAGAGCTGCTCGGCGGTTCCTCACTCTAGCAGGCTATGACATGAAATGTGTAACTCCCAACGCAATGAAAAGTGAAGCCTTAGTTGATTTGCTTGCCCATTTCCGGATTGGAGAATATGAATATGCACCTCCATCAGAGTAGAACTCTCAGCTGCAGTATTGGAGGAAGCCAACAAATTTCAGAAAACTTGCCTCCAATGTAAATTCTACCCATGTCCAGCAGAATGTGCCTTAGAGCATTATATTATATTATGAAGACTGGAGAAAGCCCTATATTCATTGTATTTCTTTTCTGGATCACAAAATCCTCCCCTCTGAAACAAAAGATGTAGTTGGAATAAATAAAAGGGCATTTCGCTTCTTTGCTAAGCAAGGATAACTTTACAAGAAGGGCTATAATGGCCATCCTCTCCACCCCTCGAGAGGATGTGCAGCAGGTTCTCGAGGAAGCCCACGCCCCAGGACATATTGGCGGCGCAAAGATATATGATCACCTGATGACCCTGGGGTACTATTGGCCAACTATGGAGATAGATTCAGCAACATTTGTTAAGAGGTGCAAGGTTTGTCAACTACATGGCAACCTCATACATGCTCCAGCCGTGGAGCTCCCTACCCATTTAAAACTTGTGCCCTCGATTTCATCGGGAAAATAACCACTCCCTCGAGGGGAAAATGATTCATTTTAGTAGCAACAGAGTTGTTCACCAAATGGGCAGAAGCAGTTTCACTACGCTTGCTTTCATTCCCTGCCACCCGCTTCTATAACTGGCTATTCCTTATCGGCATTTCAAGACAAAATCTTTCATGATCCATCTCGGAATTGATAGAGAATAGTTGGGATATTCAACAAGGAGGGAACAGAAGGGGATGACATCAGAAGTAGGATTCTGAGACCAGGACCCTTGAAGATGGGATTCTGGCTCCGTGGCTCCTGACCCTGGAAGATGGGATTCCAAGACCAGGACCCGTTTTCATCACTTCTGCTCGTTGCATACCTTGCTCCACTACTGTACGAATAGTATTTCCCGCTACAGTTTGAGCAGCAAACGGTGTCCCTCTTCTTGTACCCCGGAATCCACAAGTACCGGCGGAGGCCCAATAAACCACCCGACCCCTTACATCTGTAACAGTCACAATGGTATTGTTGAAGCTTGCTTGAACATGAATAAGTCCTTTTTCTACGTGCACTCTTGCGTGAACCAAGACGTCCATTCTTACGTGAACCAGTTTCTTTTCTTTTCTTTTCTTTTATTTATTTTCTTTTTCTTTCTTTTTTCTTTTTTTATTCTTTCCGGATAAAACCTCCTTGAAGTATCAACTAATGGGGGAAGAGTGAGATTATACAACCCACCCTTTCTCTTTTTTTCACAAATAGTAAATTTAGGATCTAATTCGGATATCAGAATACCATATATAACACAAAATTGATCTGCCGATTCCTTCAAATCTAGCCTCCCGGTCTGTCATTATACCTCGAGAAGTATAAATAATTACAATCCCCATCCCACCTAAAATTTGAAGAATTCGTTGATAGTTAGAATAGATTCGTAGACCAGGTCGACTGATCCGTTTTCAATTTTGAAAAGTTCTGTTAGGTTCTTAGTAGCAATCGACGACCTTTTTTTCTTTTACTTCACAGAGCTTTTCGTCTCCTTGATAGCTAGAAGTTCTCCAAAAGTATGAAAAGCTGGAGGACTTTGTACCATCCATTCCGGTGTGGTTGGATTCAGTTCAACAGCCCAAGGACTTGGAGCGCATCTTTTGTTGTTTCCATTGCTTGAAGTGATTGTTACGACCACGAAGAAACGACAAATCCCAACTACAGATATATAAGAGCTAAAACTGCTAAGGGCATTCCATCCAGCGTAAGCATCTGGATAATCTGGAATGCGACGTGGCATACCCGAAAGCCCTAAGAAATGCATGGGAAAGAAGGTCGGATTAACCCCGAAAAAAGTTATCCAAAAATGGATTTGACCTAAAGTTTTAGGATATGTTCGACCAAATATTTTACCTACCCAATAGTGAAATCCTGCAAATAAAGCAAAAACGACTCCCATAGAGAGTACATAATGGAAATGTGCAACCACATAATAAGTATCATGTAGAGCAATGTCTAGCTTAGAATTTGTCGGAACTATTCCAGTGAGCCCCCTATGGTGAACTAAAAGATGGACTCTACATCAAATAACATGGGTGTTTTGTATTGTATCGAACCCCCCCACATGGTAGCGATCCAACTAAAGATTTTGATTCCAGTGGGGACAGCTATGATCATGGTAGCTGCGGTGAAGTAGGCACGGGTATCAACGTCTAAGCCCACAGTAAACATATGATGAGCCCAAACAAGAGATCCAGGAACACCTATACTGATCATGGCATAAATAACGGTGGACACAGGATTTTTGAGAGGTTGGCTCTGGGCGATTTTGGAGATCTTGTGAAACCCTAGGCGATTCACTCTAAACCTGGTCTTGATTGATCTTGATTAGCAGCTAAGGAGTCTGATTTCTTCCCTGGTAAGGAATCATCATCGTTCCCTAGCCAATCCAAAACAAGTCACGGTGGACACAGGACTTTTGAGAGGTTGGCTCTGGGCGATTTTGGAGATCTTGTGAAACCCTAGGCGATTCACTCTAAACCTGGTCTTGATTGATCTTGATTAGCAGCTAAGGAGTCTGATTTCTTCCCTGGTAAGGAATCATCATCGTTCCCTAGTCGCTAAACATTTGAAATCAGATTTGGGTTTCGTTTCTTTAGGGTTTGTTTCTTCTTTTTGCTTCCGACTGTCGACGAGATTAGGGTCCAACTCTGATTGTTGTCGATCATTGAGGTGTGTCCAAGCTTAGGGTTTTTTCAGTATCACGCATCTGTTTACGTAAAACCTTGTGTCGGCTGGTAGTTGTTCAGAATCCCATTGTCGGCTGTTTGTTGTTCATATTTCTGGGCGACATCAGTTTAGGGTTTCGTATGGATGAACGTAAAACAGATGGGGCGTTTCCTCAAGATCGCGGAAAACCCCAACTCTCTTTTGAGAGTTTTGCCAACCGTGTGATTGACGTTGAGGGAAACACGTGGTTGCCTCGTAGGGGTTCAATTCAGATGCCGCAAACTGAACACAACAAAACTACCATTATTGATGGATTACTGAATGCTTCTGTTCAGGTTCCGGTGGAGAAGGTGCGGCCAGAATTTGGGGTTCCGGAAAACGTGGAACTTTATGCAGGGTCTAAGGAGAACCGATGTGATGGAGATAATAATAAAAAGCCTATGTCTTATGCAGATTCGGTTTTGGCAGCCAAGTCGATCAAGGTTAACTTTAGAACTCTTGCTAGTCCGGTTACACGTGAGGGCGTTGACGTGGTGCTTCCTCGAGATTCTGTTAGAGCAGTGCAAGACAAGCTAGCAAACACTCTAGTTGGGTACTTCTTAGGAGATCGAGTTGCTTACCCAGTGGTGGATTATTTTGTAAGGAATAATTGGAAGAAGTTCGGATTGCAAAAATCCATGATGAATGCTAATGGGTTCTTCTTCTTCTTCAAGTTTGCTGACAAAACTGGAATGATGAATGTGCTGAAAGAAGGACCATGGATTATCCGAGCTCATCCTATCTTTCTTAATGTTTGGTCTCATACTGCAAAACTAGAAAAGAAGGAGGTGAAGAAGTTGCAAGTGTGGGTTAAAATCCATGATGTTCCGATTGCTGCGTATACGGAGGATGGTTTGAGTATGATTGCTACGGCTATTGGTGAGCCGAAGATGTTGGACTCGTACACTTCGTCCATGTGTATGGACACTTGGGGAAGGAGTAGCTATGCTAGAGCGTTAATAGAAATCTCAGTTGAAAATGATTTTAAGGAGGAGATAGTTATAGCGGTTCCAGACCTTTTTTTTTTTGGGGTAAAGGGTTACCCCGGTGATTTTATATCATATCAACAAAACAAAACAAGTAGAGAGGCTAAAATACCCCCTAGTTCTTTGAGTGGCATACCACCCAAAAGGAAACAAGAACACAACCAAACAAAACAACCATACTAGTAAACTATTACAAATCTACTAACATTAGTGGTCTTCTTCATCAAAGGTCTCTACCCCATCCAACTTCCACGCCTCCAAAAACCGCCTGACATTGTTAGTGGCTTTGTATTTGAAAGAGATCAATTTTGTTCTAACCGTATGCAGAATAAGCTCCGCAACTTGCTCGGGTGGTCTTAGTTGATTGTTGAAAAATCTGGCATTCCTTTCAATCCAAATGTAATAAGCCGAAGCCGCCAGCAGAAGTCTACTTGTTACCGCCACAATAGATCGATGCGTAGCTTTAGGGACCAGCCAGTGAATTATATCCTCCCATCTTTCATTAACCTGGGTCATGTCTCCTCTTTCACGGACTATACACCACACCATCTTTGAGTATTTGCACTCGAAAAAAAGATGGTCTTGCGTTTCAATACCTGCATAACATAGAAGACAACACATTTGATTCATAGAACCAATAACCGTATGGTTCCAGTGTAATATTCTGTCTTGTGTCCACAGCTTCCTCTTCAAAATCAACCAACTAATAATAGCATGTTTTGGAATGTTAAACCGAGACCAAACTATATTCGACCATACAACAGGTTGCTCCCGAGGTCTAATAGCAGCCCACACCTCTTTAGATTTGAATGTGACCAATTTTCCTTCCGGGTTCATCCACAAGGTTCTATCTTGAGCATCCGTCGATGTATTAACAGGTTGAAGCTGAAATAAAACTGGGTATAGATTCCTCCAAGCTTCAGGCCATGCCCAATTACCACCATCCATAGCGTCTGCCAGTTTAGAATAAACACTAAAACCATGCTGAGCCATACGTCTATGCGTTATATAATCACCCAAAGGACATAGATTACACCATTTATCAAACCATAAAAACGTCTTTTCTCCGTTACCAACTTTAGTCCAGAAAAACGGCCGCACAACATGTCTAAACTTCAGCAATTTCTTCCAACCCCACGGCAAGTTATTTTGGATAGGAACGTCCCATAAGCTACGGTGTTTCAACCTATGTATCAACACCCAGTTCGTCCAAAGAGATTTCCTCTCCGAAAGAATACTATAAATGTGGTAAGTCATGAGAGATATATTGACATCCAAAATACGTCTAACGCCAAGTCCCCCTTCAGACTTAGGGAGACATACCTCCTTCCACGCAACTTTTGTTCTACCTTTAGCGGCAGTACCATAACCCCATAGAAACCACTTCATTTTACTCTCCAGCTCCTTAATTATACTAGCAGGTAAGAGGAAAACCGAAGCCCAATATGCATGAATAGACGACAGGACAGATATAACAAGCTGAAGCCTTCCCGCAAAAGAAAGAAACTTATTTTTCCAATCCATGATCCTCTTATCCATTCTCTCCACTAACACTTTACAATCTTTGACTAACAACCGCGAGGTTAACAATTGATGGAGTGGATGGAGTGTTACCAATTGAGTCCGTTCGTGAGGTTAACAACAGGTTAGCTAATACTCTCTATGGGTACTTTTTGGGGGATAGAATTGCTTATCCGGTTGTTGATTATTTTGTGCGAACGAATTAGAAAAAAATATGGTATACAAAAAACTATGATGAATTCAAATGGGTTTTTCTTCTTCAAGTTTGAAGACAGAAAGGGTATGACTGATGTGCTTGAAGGGGGGCCTTGGCTGATTCGAAATAAACCAATATTTCTTAACATTTGGTCTCCTACAAACAACCCTAAAAAAGAAGATATAAACAAAGTCGCGGTTTGGGTTAAAATGCATGACGTTCCTCTAGTGGCGTATTCTGATGATGGGTTAAGCATGCTGGCGTCAAAAATTGGTACTCCCGTGCGGTTGGATACGTTTACTATTGCTATGTGTAAGGAGGCTTGGGGACGGAGTAGCTATGCTAGAGCTCCCATTGAAATCTCGGCTGACCAGGATTTTAAAGAGGTTCTAACCATGGCTATTCCTGGATTGGAAGAGAATAAATATGTTACCGAGACTATTTCTGTGGAATATGAATGGAAACCCCCGAGATGTGCCCACTGTTGTGTGTTTGGTCATGAATCAAGGGAATGCCCTAAACATATTGGTCCGAGTCCAAATCCTCCTACAAACAGGCCAAGAGTAGACGCGGATGGTTATACAGAAGTAAAGGCTAAGAAAAGTGCAAAAAAGAATGGTTTCCAAGTTAATAATCTGAAACCTAAGTTTGAATATAGACCGGTGGATACAAAGAAAAAGGCAGGGACTTCTATCTATGTGAATGAGAAGGGTACTAAGTCATCGAAGTTTCAGACGCATAACCCGTTTAGTGCTCTTGATTCTGACAGGGGGAATGTTGGTCCCATCCAAAGGAAAGATAAGGGTGGTCGAGATACTAGGGAAGAGTCTGATGAGGATGAGGTTGAGGTTATCTATGATGAGACTGCAGCGCATCCTAAGTCTTCCAGTTCAGGGGCAAGCACCTCTTCCACAAAATCTTCCAATGGATAGTTTGTTTTTGGTTCGTGCCAGGTGGTCGCCTCTTGGTTGCAATTTCATTTTTGATGATGGCGTATGAAGTTGTTTTTGTTTCAGTTTTTGCCTACTAGATAGGTCATTATCATGATATGTAGTAGGCTAGTTTGATGTGGTGTCATAGTTTATTTTGTTTTATTTGCATACATATATGGGGCATGTCCTGTATATGAACTAGTGGGGAACTCATCCTCACTACTTGTACTTATTTGGCGGTTTTCTATATATAGAATCACCGGGGTAACCCTTTACCCAAAAAAAACCGCGAAGCCAACAAAGGAACCCCAAGATACTTAATCGGCAGCTTTCCTTCTTCAAAAGGAACATACTCCAGAATTCTAGACTTAATGCTACTAGAAACATTGCAAAAAAACGCAGAACTCTTAGAGTTACTAGGGGCCAGACCTGAAACATCTTTAAACTCCTTTAACGAATCCATGATTACCCTAGTCGATTGAGTGTCTCCTCTAGCAAAGAGAAGGAGATCATCTATAAAGCAAACATTTATAATCATCTGTTTTTCGCACTTGTTATGAAACCTGAACGAAGTCGCCATGTCAGCCGCTTTACGCTGAAGCAAGGTTAATACTTTTTTTTGGGTAAAGGGTTACCCCGGTGATTCTATATATTCACATCCAAAGAAAACAAGTAGTGTAGGGAGTCTACACTAGTTCAATCATGAGACATGCCCCATGAAAGTAAACCAGAAACAACACAAAACAACCAAATAAGGAAAACAACTAGACAAGAACTCTAGACATAACAACCAAAAACAAAACTAATCAGCCCCCATCGTCCTCCTTATCTTTCCTATGGATCTCCCATTCTTCATGAAGCTTGCGCACCCTAACGGTATCCTTCAGCTTTGCTCCCATCAACTTGTATCGCACTGTTTTCATGATTACATCACTAACCGTCTCAGGAGGTCTCAACTGATTTTTAAATATCCTGGCATTCCTCTCTTGCCAAATACAATACGCGGCAGCCGCTACGAGAATCTTAGCAACATAAGTATCGGCCCTCCTTTGATGAGTACGAGCACAAAGCCAGTCAACAATATCCGTCCATTTCTGACAAACAGAATTCATCCCCACCCTATTTCTAACCGTAAACCACACTTGCGATGAGTACTTGCATTCAAAAAACAAGTGCGGGTGGGAATCAAAGTTCTCATAGCACAATAAACAACACATCATATTCATGTTTTTTCTCCGTGAGAAATCCCATTGCAGAATTTTATCTTGCGTAAGGAGCTTACCTTTCATAATCAACCACATCATGAAGGCGTGTCTAGGGATACACTGGGCGAACCACACAATGCTACACCAATCAACTTCCGGCTCTCTATGCCGAACCGAGTGCCATACACAAGAAGAGGAGAACTCATTAAGATCACCACCATCTTTCCATAAAATCTGTCATCTTTCAAGGGGTCCAACTGAACATGATCAATCTGAATAAGAACAGGGAAGAGATCCCTCCAAGCCATAGGCCACATCCAAGCACCATTAGAATAAACGTCGGCCACCAGGTCATCCAACCTAAAATCCACATCAGTGATAGTTCTGGGCGACACAAAGTCGCCAAGAGGCCCCAACTCACTCCAATTATCGAACCAGGCTGAAGTATTAGCACCATTCCCTAACTTCGACCATATATGCTTTCTAATTAATGGCCGCATTTGAGTAAGTTTTCGCCAAGACCAACAGCTATTCGAAGGCGTTTTGCAGACCCAGAAGCTCTTATCTTTTAACCGATACGAATGAACCCATTCAACCAACAGAGACTCACGCTTGGAGACAATACTCCAAATATGAGATGACATTAGAGCTTTGTTCATATCTCCAATACGTCTAATACCCAAACCCCCTTCATACTTAGGCGTACAAACCAATTTCCAAGAAACTTTAGATTTACCTTTGTTGAAAGAAGAATCTTGAGACCATAAGAAATTTCTCATTTTAGCTTCTAGCTCCTGAATAATCCGAGCCGGTAAGATAAAAACCGAGGACCAATAAATATGCATAGAAGAGAGAACTGAAATAATAAGTTGGAGCCTTCCCGCAAATGATAAAAGTTTGTTCCTCCAGTGCATAATACGTTTTTCTAATCTTTCCACAAGCACACGACAATCATTGTAACCAAGCCTAGCCGAAATCAGGGGCACCCCCAAGTACTTCACGGGTAACTTTCCTTCCGTAAAAGGCATAATATTCAGAATATCTTGTTTGACATGCTCCTTAACATTACAAAAGAAGACCGTGCTTTTTTGGTTACTAGGCACTAACCCCGACATCTTAGTGAACTTCGAGAGAGAAGACATAATACAATTAGCCGAATTCACTTCCCCTCTAGCAAAAAAAATAAGTCGTCCGCAAAACAAAGATTAATAATCTGCTGCCTTTCACACCTGTTATGGAACTTGAAAGAAGAATCAATTTGAACCGAATGATGAAGAATGCCCGTTAAGACCTCCATAACGAGAGTAAATAAATAAGGGGACATAGGATCTCCTTGCCTTAGCCCACGATTACCCTTGAAAAAACCATGCACTGAGCCATTAACACAAACCGAAAATGAAGTAGTAGACACACAAATCATAATCCACTCCACCATCTTACTGTTAAAACCAAATCCAATCAGCACACTTTAAGAAACCTCCAATCGACAGTATCATAAGCTTTCTGAATGTCTACTTTAAACGCACATCTTGGAGGACCCACGTCTCTATGATAATTACGCATTAACTCTTGGGTTAAAAGAATATTATCCGAAATCTTTCGTCCAGGAACAAAAGCAGATTGGTTGATGCTGACAATATCATTAAGAGCTCCTTTAATTCTGTCTGCAACAATCTTACTAATGCACTTGTATAAGACATTACAACAAGCAATCGGTCGAAAATCAGTAACAACCAAAGGAGTCGAAACCTTTGGAATAAGAACAATAAGAGTATGATTCAATTCCCAAAGCAAATTACCAGTTTCAAAGAAGTCTTTAATAGCATTAGAGACATCATTGCCAATTAAAGACCAAGCGCTTTTGAAAAAGGCTGCCGTATAACCATCTGGCCCAGGGGCTTTGTCATTACCAATAGAAAACATCGCCTTCTTGACCTCCTCCATCGTTACCTGTCGAACCATATGAGTAGCTACATTATGAGATAACCTTCTCGGAAATAAATCTGGAGCCGGCTCAAGCGATATGTCACCTTGAGAACCAAAAAACTTCTCATAGTGCTTAACAAACGCTTGATACACCATATCACACTCATAGAGAGTCCCTCCCGAATCACTGATAACATCAATTCTGCTAAAATGATTTCTGGCTTTCAAAGAAGAATGAAAAAAGCAGTATTCATGTCGCCCGCAGCTAACCAATCCACCTTAGATTTTTGTTTTAGGAAACGCTCCTCATCCAACAAAGCCTCTTGTAAATCTCGGCTAGTAGAAGTCTCTTCGGCCCGGAGATCAACATTTAACGGGTCCTGATCAATATTTTGTTGAATCACATCCAATTTCATTCTAAGATTTTCAACTTTCTTATGAAGATTTCCTTGCTTGAAAAGCAACGATCTAAACGGATTTTTCAGCAAACGAAGTTTTTTGACAACTCTAAACTGATGCACACCGTCAACATTTGAATCCCAATGCTTTTTGACAATCTCTAAAAATTCTGGTTTAAAAACCAAAAAATTAGCAAATTTAAAAGACCTCGGCTTCATTTTCATAGCTTCCGGAATAGATAAAATACATGGACAATGATCCGAAAGCCGATACGGCTTGAAAATGGCAACCGAGTTCGGGTATTCAGCCACAAAAGGAGTATTCCCCATTACCCGATCTATTTTCTTTAGTAACCCAACCCCTTGTTTCGGCTTTTGGTTCCATGTAAAATGGATACCCGTCCGATTTATATCAACCACTTCAATGTCATCAACACAAGCTTGGAACTCCCTCATACCAATAGATATCGAAGACGTTCCCATAGATTTATCCTCTATGTTTAGAGCGGAGTTAAAATCACCCATAATAAACCAAGGTTTATTATCAACAAGAGTTTTATGCATAGAAAGTTGATGCCACAATTCCCTACGTGTCGCATAATAATTGGCTGCATAAACAGTAGAACAAAAGACCATCCTTTTATCCAATTTAAACACAAGTTGAAGGTGCATAACCTGAGACGACTGAGCCAAGATCATCACATCAAAGATAGCAGGATTCCAGCCATTAATAATTCTTGTACCTTTGTCACAACACCCTCCATTTGAAGTCCAATCCCAAGAGCGAAAAACAGTTTTACACACTCTACCCAGCTTATTAACATTCACACGGGACTCTAAAATTGCACACAAACTCAAGTTATAATCCTTCACTGCCTGTCGAACCTCCATTTGCTTAAGCGGGCGGTTCAACCCCCTTATATTCCAAACCGCGAGACTAACCATCAGCAACTACCTGAGAAGGAGTGCTTGCCCCTTGTTTGCTCTTAATATTTAGAGAACCTTGCTGCATAAAAACATCCATTTCATTATGCACCTCGTCAACATCATCATCCGTATCCTCCTGTCCCATACCCGATGATTTCTTGCTGGTACCTTCCTCCGAGTCGACTTGGTTCAAGACATCAAAAGGGTTGTTTGATTTAACAGGCATTGATGTTGAACTGTTACTGACCTTCGGCTGAGTCTTTGATCCCACGGGCCGATATTCAAATTTATTTTTTTGTTTATTCACCGGAATACCAACCTTTCTAGCAACTTTCTTACCATGAACTTCCGTATAACCATCCTGATCCACATTCGGAATGTTTTTCACTTGCCTGTTTCTTTGAAAATTGCGATTGTGATCCTCATGTCTAACATTTTTCATTGGCTTTTTCGGACACATCTCGCTAGAATGACCAAACACACAACATGTAGCACAACGATGCGGGCTCCATTCATATTCCACATACATAGTTTCTTTAATAAAACCCTCCCCATCAGGTTCAGGAATTGCCATTGTAATCTCCTCACGGAACTCCTTATCAGCCGAAATTTCCACCAAAGCTCTAGCATAGCTACTATGGCCCCATGACTCCGTGCACATAGACGTAGTAAAAGAATCCAGCATCTTTGGCTCTCCAATTGTTGTAGCTATCAGACTAAGGCCATCTTCCGTATATGCGGCGATTGGAACCTCATGAATTTTCACCAACACTTGCACTTGCTTTACTTCTTTGTTTTCCAGTTTGGTCGTAGGAGTCCATATATTCAGAAACAATGGTTGCGACCTGATTATCCACGGACCATCTTTGAGCACGTTCAACATCCCGCCTTCATCATTAAACTTGAAGAAGAAAAAGCCATTGGCATTCATCGTCTTTTGCACTCCATATTTTTTCTAATTAACTCTAACATAGTAATCAACAACCGGGAATGCAACTCGGTCCCCTAAAAAATAACCATAAATGGTATTAGACAATTTTTCCTGCACGGTTCGAACAGATTCCTTAGGAAGAACGACGTCACAACCTTCATGCACAACCGAGCTAGACAACGATCGGAAATTAACTTTCTGAACATTGCTGCCTACAACCGAATCCACATAAGACTTAGGGTTAGAGCTGCTACCCTGAACCGTATGTGATCCCTGGAAACCATATGCAGCTTCATTATTCTCTGACCCTTGAATCACCGATGATTGAACAGGAACGGTGATCTTGGTTAATTCATCAATGACGTTAATCTGAGAATTCTGCACCGTACCTCTCCTAGGAAGCACCGGATTACCATCGATACTCACCACTCTACTTGCGAAACCCTTAAACTGTAACGGCGGCTTACCTCGATCACTCTTGGCAACATCATCAGGTTTTGGACGATCATCCATTGAAACAATAAGCGACTCTCTCCTTTAAACAATACTTAAGACAACCATGCACGCAGAAACGAAGATCCAAGAAAAACCCAGCCGAACGAAAAAGAAAAACAAAACCCTAAATAGCTTGGCGACAAAGAAACAAAAATAAAACCCTA
Organism: Helianthus tuberosus; assembly: GCA_030545235.1. NCBI lineage: Eukaryota > Viridiplantae > Streptophyta > Magnoliopsida > Asterales > Asteraceae > Helianthus > Helianthus tuberosus. The sequence continues at coordinate 124,956,622 of CM060437.1, forward strand.
GATTCAACTCGATCCTTTCGCTAACTAGTTTGAATCAGAATGATTGATAAATCAATACTCCGATGATCAGACTGTTATATGAAAATCATGAAGAAAAATCGAAGGTAGGAAGAGAGCCCAAAATCGCCATAGCTAGAGAGAGAAATTAGGGTTTTTTTAGCCCCCCCTTTTCAGCGCAAGGTTAATACTTCCATAACCATAGTGAACAAATGTGACACCTGTGTCACTTCAACCATCAAACAAATGCCAAACCAATGAAATATAGTATATCATACTTGGGAATTGTAAAAATATGTGTATCGTTTGCACATATCAACTCTTGTTCGATTTCAAGCTCTAAATCGCTTTCTGGAAGGTTATACGCGCACTAAGGCGTAAATATAACCAGTTTAATGCAACAAACACTCCGAAATAGTGAAATAGTCTTAACATACCTTAAATAACCTCTACATAACTTAGAAATAAGTTTTGGAAGGTTTGGTATGCCGAAATCAAGTTATATCGCTTACATGGACTAAAGTTGACAAACTGCGAAAGTATGCCAATTTGAACTGTAACAGACATTCCGGAACATGACCATAAGTTAAACATACCATAAATATCCTTTACATAGCTTAGAAATAGGCTTTGAGGGGTTCGGTGTGCTAAAATAAACTTTTGGGTCATTCAGGGACTAAAAGTGTCAAAAAGTGCACAAGTTTGCACTTTCGCGCATAACTTACGTTCTGAATACATCCGGACATTCAAAAATTTATGTAAGCACTAAAATACTTTATTTTAGTGTTTGGCATAAGAAAAATCCATTCGTCGCGTCATTTGGATCGTTTTTGCGTTCGTTACGACTTCCGTCGTAATTAACCGAACAACGCAACCGTACGGCCAAACAAACTGACATCCGAGATATTTTTGGGCACATTTTAAGTTCCCTATACTTTAACTTCATTTTTGAGCTTTGAAATGGGGTTAACGGGCCTTAAACGCGTCGGAAATGGGCTGAATACACAACAGGGACCAAATATGTAAATCTGCCAAAGTTACATGCTTGCGCACCGCAACAAATATTTGTTACGGTGTGCAGGGGGTCTGCAGACCAGATGCAGTGTATTAAACAGCCTGTTTTCAGCTGTTAACCACTCCCAAATCCTTTGCCACATGTTGATACCCTATGGTGAGTGGCCAATTTAGTCCCCATAACATTCCGACAAGTGTACGGGTGAGATCTAGGCACGGTTTCCATGAAACGATCCTAACGGTGGTCCTTTTACTATAAATACCCATCCATCCTCAACTTCTAAACCCACTAGAATCTTGATCTTAGAAGCTCTAAGTTGAAACCATTGTTTCATACCTGAGCTACTTGGATCGAGGTTAGCATTCGGGGACCCTTCGTAAGTATTCTTTCGTTCTTTTATTGCTTTTCGAGTCTTTTCGAGTCTGAAAGTCAAACTTTGTTTGACTTTCTGCGTTGACCAGTTTATGGTCGATGCGAAGTTCGTTTGAACTTCGCAACGTGAGTGTAATCACGTTGGTTATAGTCCCTTGGGACTATGCCACTGATTACCACGTTGTCTAGGGTCGTAGGGTAAGCGATCTATTAAATCGCTTATACCTTCGAACCCGACCCATTTGGTCGATCATTAGGATCCAACCAAATACTTTAGGTGACCATAGTAGATAGGGAATAACCTTCCGAGGTTATACCCTATGGTCACATCGTTTGAGTAGTTGTATGATAGGTAGTTTATATGCCTTAGGTAAATTACCAGAATACCCTGTTCATGTATAATTGGTAATTAAGCATATGTAACCTAAACTTTTGTCACATAACTGATTATATAACATGTTTAGGCATATAACACTTGTCATAGGACTAGTTAGGTGGTTCGAACGCATTTCACGCGAACGACACGTTAAAGTAGCATAAGCTACCTAAACGAGTCGTAATGGGTCGTAAGCACTTATGTAAGGTTTCATTTAGTATGTACGCTTTGTTAAACCATATTACACGAGTCTCCACACTCGTTTGGTTTACGAACCCTCATTCTATCCGATCCTCCGATTTAGGTCCGGTTTATTAACATAATTACCTATATTAGGTGTCGTTTGATATCCGTGATCTCTAGCAGTGTTTGGTTGTCACTCAAGAACTACTAAGCAATCTCAAGTGAGTACATAGACCCCTCTTTTACCGTTTTCCAAACTGTTTTGGGGTGGAACACATGTGCCTACTTGTTACTTTCATGCTTTCCTGTTTTCACATCATATACTTGCTATGTTCATTAGTACATTTATAGTACATGATTCCAATACATTTTATGCTATGTATGTCCATTTAGTGCATATTTAGTACATTGTTTTACATTACAATTTGTTGCATATACTCATCCAGCATATAAACACATTATATTACATTTTGAACCGTTTATAACTATTTGACTATGTGAACCGTTGTAATCATTTGACTATGTGAACCGTTTGTATCTGTGAACCGTTTGTATCTGTGAACCGTTTGTATCTGTGAACCGTGTGAACCGTATTTGACCATACGTAAACATTTCTACAATTGTTAAACATTACATCTTGATGGTTTGGTTTGAGTAAGTGATTTAAGTAACGAGGCGTGTGTAATATGATACAAGCATGGTGGATACGCCGCTGGTACTTCCTATATATAAGTGTTTGTATGGTATTACATATAGTAGCGTTATTTGAATCATTTCAGTTTGAGACATATAACATTTTATACAAATAACATACTTTTCACAATACATTGTTTTACAAGCAACTTATCTTATACAAACTCATTTTACAATGGTTAGTCATTTAACCATACATTATTCTCTTATTTATACATATCATCTGATCTTATCATTTTTCAAATGATTTACAAAACAAAGCAAATTACAAGGTTCATGACTAAACATTTTCTCAAACATAAGTCATGGAACCTATTTTCACAAAACCTATGTATCTCACAGGCATTTTTATGCTGACGTACCTATTTTCACATGTGTTTTTCAGGAGCTGTTGCATAAGATGATCAAGATACACATAGGCAGACTTGGGCTTTAGTGACAATAAAAGATGCAACACTAGTTAATTATGTTGTATTTCTTTGTTTGTTAAGACATTGTAACACTTTTAAATCAATAAAACGAAACTTCAATTGCCATGGATTTGAAACAATTAATTCTGTTACAACACTCCCCGATGTTTCCGCCACGTTTTGTATGTTCTACGTGGTCGGGGTGTGACAGAAAAGATGGTATCAGAGCCAATGGTTATAGGGAATTAGGTTATTAGTAATGCTTTGACCTAGTCTATAACCTTTCTAGGACCCTAACGCGAGTTTACTTGCGTTTAGTCATAAAACAATACCGTCACCTATCCTTAGGCGACGACCATAACAAGAACATAAATTTCAAAACCGCTTTGAAAACTAATCATCTGTTCTAGGATGATTGATTACTAGGTTTTGAACCCTCTATTGTAAGGTTTTGAACCCTCTGTTATAAGGTTTTGAACCCCTTTGAGTTTTCAAAATCTCGTCAAGGTTTTGGGTTTTAAATAATGTGAACACGTGCAAACTGGAAGGGTGAATGCCTGTATTCTGGGTTTTTTGTCTAGGCAAGCACTTCGTATATATCTCATCAGACGCGAGACCAGTTGTGCTTACCTGGGAATTCTTGGGATGAGTGTTCACTTATAGGCGAGCATGTCTTCGCGATACATTATTTTTATCCATTTACTTTGATTAGTCACCAGGGTCGTTTGTTGCTTTGTAGTAACAAACAAATGACCACTATCCTTGCTTTCATCAGATTTGTTTCATCTCATTCTTTTCGTCTAATTCTCTCACTCGTTTCCTTTCATGTTTCCTCTTTTAGAATGCCTCCTCGACGCGAAAGCCAGATAGCGACTGCCGAATTGGCAGAAATCATTGCACAGCAAATGGCTGCTCAATTCCCAAACCTCTTTGCTCAATGGAATCAAGCCAATAACAACAACAACAATGGTCCATGCAATTTCAAGAGTTTTAACTCGGCGAAACCACTCAAGTTTAGTGGTTCTGAGGGAGCGACTGGGCTTCTGCAATGGTTCGAGAGCATTGAGAATACTTTCAGCCACGTGCAGTGTCCTGACAATCGCAAGGTCGAGTTTGCTTCGAGTGTGTTCCAGAAGAGAGCCCTTACGTGGTGGAACGGGGTTATGAGAGATCGTGGTGCAGAAGTTGCTCTAGCACATACATGGGCTGAACTTAGGGCCCTTATGATGAAGGAATTCTGTCCTCGTCATGAGATCAGGGCATTGGAAAGGGAATTCGACGATCTTAAGCAAGACAGCGGTGAACATCGAGCATACACTGATCGATATGAGGAGTTAAGTCTGTTATGCCCAAACATGGTCACGCCTTTGGCTATGGCAATAGAAAAGTACATTGATGGCCTCCCTGACTCAATACAAGACATTGTGACTGGCAGCAACCCTACTACAGTTAGACAGGCCATTGAGCTAGCTGCAACCTTGACTGAATCTCAGATCAGGAAACGTAAGCTTTTCCGAAAGGGTGACAAGAAACCGGTCGAGGAATCGAAACCAATCGAGGAATCAAAGACCATGGATGAACAGACAGGATCCCCTAAGAAGTCAAAGAAGCGAAAGACTTCTCAGAACTTCGGCATGGTTACTCACAATGATCAAGCCGCCCCCAACCAACCAGCTCAACCCCCTGCTAGGAAGCCATACAATGGAACTGCACCCTTGTGCAACCAATGTAGCCTCCATCATCATGCCAATGTAAAGTGCCGCAAATGCCAAACTTGTGGGCTTATAGGCCATACAGCAAGAGTCTGCCCAGCTGCAGCTGCACCAAACCAAGCTGGCAACAACCCTGCTCAAGGTCGTTTTCTACCAGGTTCTTACTTCAACTGTGGCGAGATGGGTCATTTCCGAAGAAATTGCCCAAAACTTGCTAATGCAAATCCAGCACAGGGATGAGCATCTGACCGAATGGAAGACAACGCTGTTTATAAATAATCAATCCTTATGTATTATTTTATTTAGTTGTCAAGGTCCAAGAAACAGTTGTTATCGTTGTTTATAAATAAATCTTTTATATACATTGCAATGTATTTATGTGGTTGTATGTATGAACAACATATCTCTTACAATACCGACAATCAAGGAACCGTATTCCTTGAAGGACAGACTACCCCCAAACTTTCTTCCACTTTATGATCTCTTGCATTTTCCACGAAATTCCTAAGTACCCGTTTCTTCTAAGGAAAACGAAGTACAAGGCGCAAGTTACAACACTGAACGAATACCCAAAGTACCACTATAAATCCTTAATAGGGTACCTAAGGGTATTTCCGTGAATCCTAAAATTTGTTGTGTTCCTTAATTCGACTATTACGTTTCTTTGAAAACAAAAATCGAATTTTTGGGAGATCTTCCTATCTCTTCAAATAGATCCCAGAGGACATTGAAGTCCATCGACTGGTTTCCATATCCGTTCTCAATCGATAACAAATTAATAACAAATTAATAACCAAGTTAAACAACTATGTGATTATGTGCTTATGAACATTACAAGACAAACTGTGCGGACTGTGCAAGGAATTACGTAATTATGGATGCATACATAATTATGAAATTTAGTGCACAGAAACCACAGCGAGCCTTGTCATGTGCCTAGAAGTTAACTCTATTCATTTCCATTTCCGAGGAAGCACCCGTTGAAAATGACTCCGTTTGTTCACTTTCGTTTCTGAAGATTGTCCGTTGAGGAAATGAATATCCGTTTGTCTATCCTTTTCATTTCCATTTCTGATGAAGCACCCGTTGAAAATGACTCCGTTTGTTCATTTTCGTTTCTGAAGATTTGTCCATTGAGGAAATGAATATCCGTTTGTTTCTCCTTTTCATTTCCATTTCTGATGACACACCCGTTGAAAATGACTCCGTTTGTTCATTTTCGTTTCTGAAGATTTGTCCGTTGAGGAAATGAATATCCGTTTGTTTCTCCTTTTCATTTCCATTTCTGATGACACACCCGTTGAAAATGACTCCGTTTGTTCATTTTCGTTTATGAAGATTTGTCCGTTGAGGAAATGAATATCCGTTTGTTTCTCCTTTTCATTTCCATTTCTGATGACACACCCGTTTTTTTGGGTAAAGGGTTACCCCGGTGATTCTATTATAGACAACCGCCAAATAAGTACAAGTAGTGAGGATGAATTCCCCACTAGTTCATATACAGGACATGCCCCATATATGTAAACAAAAACCAAACTAACCAAGTTACCACTTTAATCTAGCCTACTACAATCATGATAATGACTAACTAGTAGACAAACGAAAAAACAAACAAAAGACGTCAACCGCCATCGTCAAAAATGAAATTGCTACCAACTGGCAGCCCCTTAGCATGAAATAGACGCCACCTATCCATTAGACAACTTTATGTGAGAGGTGCTTGCCCCTGTACTGGAAGACGTAGGATGTGTACCCGATGTCATAAACTCATTCGTTTCATCATATACAACCTCTACCTCGTCATCATCAGACTCCTCATTTGGCTCACGTCTCCCTTTATCCCCGTTCCCTCCAACAAACCCAAGGGCGCTAAACGAATTATGTGTTTGAACCTTAGATGAACTAGTGCTCCGCGCACTCATGTAGGCAGAACTCACTGCCTTTTTCTTTTTATCCACAGGTCTATATTCAAACTTGGGCTTTTGATTGTTAACTTGAAAACCGCTTTTCTTTACATTCTTCTTTGTCTTGACTTCCGTATAACCATCCTCATCTACTTTTGGACTATATGTAGGAGGTTTCACTGTCGGTCGAATGCGTTTTGGACACTCCTCGGAATCATGCCCAAATACACAGCAGTGGACACATCTCGGAGGTTCCCATTCATACTCCACCCGAATAGTCTCATTAACATATTTGTTCCCATCCAATTCAGGAATAGCCATGGTTAGAGCCTCTTTCAACTCATGATCAGCTGATATTTCAATGAGAGCCCTAGCATAGCTGCTCCTTCCCCAAGCCTCATTACACATATCACTAGTATACGAATCCAGGCGCACAGGGGACCCAATTTTTGAAGCCAACATGCTTAAACCATCATCAGAATATGCCACTAGCGGAACATCATGCAATTTAACCCAAACTGCAACCTTTTTAACCTCTTCTTTTTTAAGGGTGTTTGTAGGAGACCAAATGTTAAGAAACATAGGTTTGTTACGGATCATCCAAGGTCCCCCTTCAAGAACAGTATCCATACCCTTTCTGTCTTCAAACTTGAAGAAAAAGAAGCCATTTGAATTCATCATAGTTTTCTGAAGACCATGTTTTTTCCAATTTGTTCTGACAAAATATTCAACTACTGGATATGCAATCCTATCCCCCAAGAAATAACCATAAAGAGTGTTTGCTAACCTGTTATTAACCTGGCGAACCGAATCAATCGGAAGCACTACATCCACTCCATCCAATGATACATCTGAGTTTAGTTGTCGAAAATTGACTTTAGGAACTTGAACAACCGCATCATTGGCCTTCCTAGTGTTTTCATCTTCATTCTGATTCTGTATTGAATCCCCACCCCTCTTAATATCACCCTGCTCAATTCGTTCATGTAGGACCACATCCGCATAAGATTGGACATGAGCATTATCATCTTGATTCAGATTTTGAACTCGAGTAGGACTAATATCATTCACCGGTAACACAAATGCTACCTTTCTCTTGTCAAAGATTTTCGCATAATTCTGATTAGGAGAATCAGAACAACCAATAACATGTTCAGTATCATTAAGCGGCATCATAAAACATACCTTCTTACTCGGCATTTCAGAACCCCTAGTCGCCAAAAATGATGTTTTCCTTGGCTCAAATGTTTTACCGTCAATGTTCTTAATTTTTTTGGCAAACACATTTGAGTTTTCTGCAGTTTGGCCCTCCATACGGACAGATTGTGATCAACAAACCAGCCAAAAACAAAGAAAATCGAAGATAAAGAACCTGCTGAAACCCTAAAACAAAAAGGAACCAGCCGCACCACCTTCGCAATCAGAAAACAACGACTACAAAACCCTAATCTCGAAATCTGGAATCACCTTAATAGCGCCGAAAACAAAACAACGAAATCAGATGTAAGCCGAAATCAGAAGTAAAGCCGAAATCAGATCAACGAAATCAGAGCCGAAATCAGAAGCGCAAATGCGAATAAACCAGCTACACCCCCGTTTGCAAACAGAAAGTAAAGCCGAAAAACAAAACCCTAACTACAAAACCCTAATCCGAGAACAATTGAATATCACCTAAGGATCGATCATAAATCCTAAGCTGATAAACAAGAGCAATCGAGACGAGGATTAGCAAGAGAAAGTTAGGGTACCAAAGAATCTTTGCGTACCAAAGAAGCTATTATTCTTCGTGATTTTCAGGAGGCGTCGCTTGATGAGGAAAGATTTCTTAAACAGAAGTCTAAAGTTGAATGGCTTCGGGCTGGTGATGCTAATACGGCTTATTTTCACACATCGCTTAAGTGTAGAAATCATATTAATCGGATTGAGGCTATTTCTGATTCTAGTGGAAACCTGTTTGAGGGTGATAAGGTGGCGGAAGCTTTTGTTAATCATTATGAGCACTTTCTGGGATGTGAAGGTCAAGTTACTCGGGATCCTTCTCCTGATCTTTTTTGTAATAAGTTGAATCTAGAGAGTGCAAATCATATGGTTAGGCCGGTTACGTTGGAGGAAATTAAGGCTGCTATGTTTTCGATTGGGAATGATAAAGCTCCGGGGCCGGATGGTTATACATCTGCTTTTTTCAGGAGTACTTGGCAAATAGTGGGGAGTGATGTTTCGAATGCTATTCTGGATTTCTTTAACACGGGGAATCTACTTCAGCAACTTAACCACACGTTAGTTGCTTTGGTTCCAATGGTGTCGTCTCCTACCTATATTACCGATTATCGCCCTATTTCGTGCTGTAATGTTATATTTAAATGTATTAGTAAGGTGTTGGCGGATCGTTTGAAGGGTTATTTGAATGAGATTGTCAGCATTAATCAGTCAGCTTTTGTTCCGGGTCGGAAAATTTCCGATAATATTCTTCTTACACAGGAATTAATGCATAATTATCACCGTGACGTTGGGCCTCCTAGATGTGCTTTTAAGGTTGATATTCAAAAGGCTTATGATACGGTGGAGTGGAGTTTTCTTAAAACGGTTTTACTTGGCTTTGGGTTTAATAGCACTATGGTTCACTGGATAATGTTGTGTGTGTCTACAGCTTCTTATTCGGTGTGTGTTAATGGGAATATTCATGGTTACTTCAAAGGTAAAAGGGGTCTAAGGCAGGGTGATCCTCTATCCCCTTATCTCTTTACCTTAGTGATGGAAGTCTTGACGTGCATTTTGAATCAAGTGACAAGAATTGATACTTCCTTTCGGTTCCATAATAAATGTGAGAAGCAGAAAATTGTTAACCTGTGTTTCGCGGATGATTTGTTTCTTTTCGCGAGGGGGGATGTGGCTTCGGCTAAGTGTATTATGCTCTCCCTTACAAAGTTCACTCAAATGTCGGGATTAGTTCCTAGCATTCAGAAGAGTACAGGGTTTTTCTGTAATGTTCCAAATCATGTCAAAGGTGAGATTTTGAATATTTTGCCCTTTGTTGAGGGTACGTTGCCGGTTAGATATTTGGGGGTCCCTCTTATTTCTTCGAGGCTTTTATATAAAGATTGTAGCATTCTTGTGGAGCGCCTTGAAGGCCGGATTGATAGTTGGAAGAATAAAATGTTGTCTTTCGCAGGTAGACTTCAGCTTATTATTTCGGTTCTTTCATCGATGCATGTCTACTGGTCATCGGTTTTTATATTACCAGCTAGAGTAGTTAAGGAGTTGGAAACTAAAATGCGGAATTTTCTTTGGGCTCAATCTTCTTCTAAGCGTGGTAGGGCGAAAGTTTCATGGAGATCTGTGTGTGTGCCGAAAACTGAAGGGGGCTTGGGGATTCGACGTATAGCTGATTTTAATAAAGCTCTTATGGTTTCGCATATTTGGAGTATTCTAAGTAATCGTCATTCGTTATGGGTTGCTTGGATTCACTCTTATCGGTTAAAAGGTAGGAATTTTTGGGATCATAAGATTCCGGCTACTTGTTGTTGGAGCTGGAAAAAGATGGTTCAACTTCGGCCTTTGATTCGTCACCATGTTTGGTCTATGATTGGTAACGGGAGTAGTACCTCAGCTTGGTTTGATACATGGTGTAACATTGGTCCGTTATGCAATTTTTTGTCTCCAAGAGTTATTACCCGAGAAGGTTTTTCTCTAAGTGCTACAGTTGCGGATGTGTCTCCTAATGGTTCTAGGATTTGGCCGTTAGCTTGGAGGGATTTATTCCCAGTTCTTATTCAGCTTGATAACATGCAACGGAATTTAAATGCATCAGATCGTATCCTTTGGAAAGATGGAGATAGTGAGGACGTTTTTTCGTCTAGTGTGGTTTGGAATTCTGTTCGAGCGAGGGAGCCGGAGGTGGGTTGGGCTGATTTCGTTTGGTTCTCTCATTGTATTCCTCGTCATGCTTTTTTGATGTGGCTTATTGTGCGACGTAAGTTACTTACTCAAGACAAAATTGTGCATTGGAATCATACTCGATGTAACAACATGAACATGATGTGTTGCCTGTTGTGTTATGAGAATATTGATTCTCATGACCACTTGTTTTTTGAGTGCAAAATTTCCACGCGAGTTTGGGAAATGATTCGTGCGAAGGCTGGTATGGAGGATGTCGATTCAAAGTGGAGTGATGTTTCCGAATGGCTAGGTAGTCGATCTCGGTCAAAAACAGCATCAAATATGGTGGCTCGGTTGTTGATTGCAGCGCTAGCTTATACCATATGGCAGGAGAGAAATAACCGTTTATTTAGAAACCATGCAAGGCCTCCGGATGTTCTTTGTCAGCTGGTTATAGAAAGTGTTAGATATAAGCTAATGGGGCTCAAGTACAAGAACACTGCGCGAGTTAGGGCATTACTGGAGCAGTGGGATATTCATGGAGCTGATTTTCTCATGGAAAATGGTTGATTTCGTATAAGTTAAGGAGTCTATTGTTCTAGATTTTGTGTCTAGTAGTCGTTTTGGTCTTACAGTTTTTGTGGTTTTCTTGGTTTTACTTTCATGGGGGTATGTCCCATGTCTGAACTAGTAAGGATGTTACCTTACTACTTGTTTTATCTGTTGTGAATATATAGAATCACCGGGGTAACCCTTTACCCAAAAAGAGAAAGTTAGGGTTTTACCAGTTCGCCAAAATCACCCAGAGAACCCATTCTAGCATACCTTGATGACACACCCGTTGAAAATGACTCCGTTTGTTCATTTTCGTTTCTGAAGATTTGTCCGTTGAGGAAATGAATATCCGTTTGTTTCTCCTTTTCATTTCCATTTCTGATGACACACCCGTTGAAAATGACTCCGTTTGTTCATTTTCGTTTCTGAAGATTTGTCCGTTGAGGAAATGAATATCCGTTTGTTTCTCCTTTTCATTTCCATTTCTGATGACACACCCGTTGAAAATGACTCCGTTTGTTCATTTTACGTTTCTGAAGAATACTCGGTGAGGAAAATGACTCCGTCTGTTCATTTTCGTTCTGAAGAATGTCCGTTAAGGAAATGATAGGATTTTGTCTTACATATCTCTGGTGTTTATTTGACACAAAGTCACAAATAGACTCCTACGAATAAATTTCGGGACGAAATTTCCTAAAGTAGGGGAGACTGTGACACCTGTGTCACTTCAACCATCAAACAAATTCCAAACCAATGAAATATAGTATTTCATACTTGGGAATTGTAAAAATATGTGTATCGTTTGCACATATCAACTCTTGTTCGATTTCAAGCTCTAAATCGTTTTCTAGAAGGTTATACGCGCACTAGGGCGTAAATATAACCAGTTTAATGCAACAAACACTCCGGAATAGTGAAATAGTCTTAACATACCTTAAATAACCTCTACATAACTTAGAAATAAGTTTTGGAAGGTTTGGTATGCCGAAATCAAGTTATATCGCTTACATGGACTAAAGTTGACAAACTGCGAAAGTATGCCAATTTGAACTGTAACAGACATTCCGGAACATGACCATAAGTTAAACATACCATAAATATCCTTTACATAGCTTAGAAATAGGCTTTGAGGGGTTCGGTGTGCTAAAATAAACTTTTGGGTCATTCAGGGACTAAAAGTGTCAAAAAGTGCACAAGTTTGCACTTTCGCGCATAACTTACGTTCTGAATACATCCGGACATCCAAAAATTTATGTAAGCACTAAAATACTTTATTTTAGTGTTTGGCATAAGAAAAATCTATTCGTCGCGTCATTTGGGTCGTTTTTGCGTTCGTTACGACTTCCGTCGTAATTAACCGAACAACGCAACCGTACGGCCAAACGAACCGACATCCGAGATATTTTTGAGCACATTTTAAGTTCCCTATACTTTAACTTCATTTTTGAGCTTTGAAATGGGGTTAACGGGCCTTAAACACGTCGGAAATGGGCTGAATACACAAAAGGGACCAAATATGTAAATCTGCCAAAGTTACATGCTTGCGCACCGCAACAAATATTTGTTACGGTGCGCAAGGGGTCTGCAGACCAGATGCAGTGTATTAAACAGCCTGTTTTCAGCTGTTAACCACTCCCAAATCCTTTGCCACATGTTGATACCCTATGGTGAGTGGCCAATTTAGTCCCCATAACATTCCGACAAGTGTACGGGTGAGATCTAGGCACGGTTTCCATGAAACGATCCTAACGGTGGTCCTTTTACTATAAATACCCATCCATCCTCAACTTCTAAACCCACTAGAATCTTGATCTTAGAAGCTCTAAGTTGAAACCATTGTTTCATACCTGAGCTACTTGGATCGAGGTTAGCATTCGGGGACCCTTCGTAAGTATTCTTTCGTTCTTTTATTGCTTTTCGAGTCTTTTCGAGTCTGAAAGTCAAACTTTGTTTGACTTTCTGCGTTGACCAGTTTATGGTCGATGCGAAGTTCGTTTGAACTTCGCAACGTGAGTGTAATCACGTTGGTTATAGTCCCTTGGGACTATGCCTACTGATTACCACGTTGTCTAGGGTCGTAGGGTAAGCGATCTAATAAATCGCTTATACCTTCGAACCTGACCCATTTGGTCGATCATTAGGATCCGACCAAATACTTTAGGTGACCATAGTAGATAGGGAATAACCTTCCGAGGTTTTACCCTATGGTTACATCGTTTGAGTAGTTGTATGATAGGTAGTTTATATGCCTTAGGTAAATTACCAGAATACCCTGTTCATGTATAATTGGTAATTAAGCATATGTAACCTAAACTTTTGTCACATAACTGATTATATAACATGTTTAGGCATATAACACTTGTCATAGGACTAGTTAGGCGGTCCGAACGCGTTTCACGCGAACGACGCGTTAAAGTAGCATAAGCTACCTAAACGAGTCGTAATGGGTCGTAAGCACTTATGTAAGGTTTCATTTAGTATGTAGGCTTTGTTAAACCATATTACACGAGTCTCCACACTCGTTTGGTTTACGAACCCTCATTCTATCCGATCCTCCGATTTAGGTCCGGTTTATTAACATAGTTACCTATATTAGGTGTCGTTTGATATCCGTCATCTCTAGCAGTGTTTGGTTGTCACTCAAGAACTACTAAGCAATCTCAAGTGAGTACATAGACCCCTCTTTTACCGTTTTCCAAACTGTTTTGGGGTGGAACACATGTGCCTACTTGTTACTTTCATGCTTTCCTGTTTTCACATCATATACTTGCTATGTTCATTAGTACATTTATAGTACATGATTCCAATACATTTTATGCTATGTATGTCCATTTAGTGCATATTTAGTACATTGTTTTACATTACAATTTGTTGCATATACTCATCCAGCATATAAACACATTGTATTACATTTTGAACCGTTTATAACTATTTGACTATGTGAACCGTTGTAATCATTTGACTATGTGAACAGTTTGTATCTGTGAACCGTTTGTATATGTGAACCGTTTGTATCTGTGAACCATTTGTATCTGCGAACCGTTTGTATCTGTGAACCGTGTGAACCGTATTTGACCATACGTAAACGTTTCTACAATTGTTAAACATTACATCTTGATGGTTTGGTTTGAGTAAGTGATTTAAGTAACGAGGCGTGTCTAATATGATACAAGCATGGTGGATACGCCGCTGGTACTTCCTATATATAAGTGTTTGTATGGTATTACATATCGTAGCGTTATTTGAATCATTTCAGTTTGAGACATATAACATTTTATACAAATAACATACTTTTCACAATACATTGTTTTACAAGCAACTTATCTTATACAAACTCATTTTACAATGGTTATTCATTTAACCATACATTATTCTCTTATTTATACATATCATCTGATCTTATCGTTTTTCAAATGATTTACAAAACAAAGCAAATTACAAGGTTCATGACTAAACATTTTCTCAAACATAAGTCATGGAACCTATTTTCACAAAACCTATGTATCTCACAGGCATTTTTATGCTGACGTACCTATTTTCACATGTGTTTTTCAGGAGCTGTTGCATAAGATGATCAAGATACACATAGGCAGACTTGGGCTTTAGTGACAATAAAAGATGCAAGACTAGTTAATTATGTTGTATTTCTTTGTTTGTTAAGACATTGTAACACTTTTAAATCAATAAAACGAAACTTCAATTGCCATGGATTTGAAACAATTAATTCTGTTACAACATTCCCCGATGTTTCCGCCACGTTTTGTATGTTCTACGTGGTCGGGGTGTGACAACAAATATGGGGACATAGGGTCTCCTTGACGCAATCCCCTCTTACCCCAAAAATAACCATGTATGTTACCATTTATGCTAAGCGAAAATGATGGAGATGTAACACATTCCATAATCCAACCGATCATACGGTGATGAAGACCAAACCCATGAAGAATATCACGAAGAAAATCCCAATCAATTGTGTCATAGGCCTTCTGAATATCCACCTTAAAAGCACACCTCGGAGGGCCGACTTGCCGATGATAGTTGTGCATAATCTCTTGGGTTAAAAGAATGTTATCCGAAATCCTTCTTCCCGGAACAAACGCCGATTGATTTTCACTAATTATCTCATCGAGCCCCTCAAGAATCCTGTTAGTAATGATCTTGCTTATACCCTTGTAAATAACATTGCAACATGATATCGGCCTGTAATCAGTCACAATACTAGGAGTAGCAACCTTTGGAATCAATGCTAAAAACGTGTGATTAATTTCTTGGAGCAACCTACCCAATTCAAAGAAATCTAGAACAGCCATAGTAACTTCATTACCGATGATATCCCATGATTTCTTAAAAAACTCAGACGTGTATCCATCCGGCCCAGGAGACTTATTCTCATTAATGGAAAAAATAGCGTCCTTAACCTCTTCATTTGTGACTCGTCTACTCATATGATCAGCGACCTGACTTCTCAACTTTGTAGAAAAAAATTCGGTTCCAGCTTCTTATTAACTTCCCCGTTATTGCCAAGGAAAGCTTTGAAATGATCAACTAAAGCATTCGCCACCTCCTCCCCATCATGATGATTAACTGCAACATCTTTAATAGAATGGATTTTGTTGAAATGATTACGGCATTTAACAACGTTATGGAAATATGCCGTATTAGCATCTCCCACTTCCAACCATTTTTTCTTTGCTTTTTGCTTCAAAAATCTCTCTTCATCAAGAGAAGCTTCTTGGTATTTTTTCAAACAAACCGATTCAGCATCTCTTAACTGGTCATTATTTGGATCCACATCCAGACTACCTTGAAGAGAATCCAGTTCCTTTTTGAGTTCAATAACCTTTTTATGAATGTTTCCTTGCTTGTGCATAAGCGACCTAAAAGAATGCTTTAAACCTTTTAACTTTTTCACTAGGCGAAACATCGGAACACCATCCACCACAAGATCCCATCCACCTTTTACAATCTCCCCAAACTCCTTCTTATGAACCAGCATATTAGTAAACTTGAAGGGTTTTGGTTTGGCCCGGTGACTAGTCGGCAACTTTAAAATACACGGACAATGGTCTGATACACCATAAGGAAGAAAAGATGCATGAGCTTATGAGAAAACATCAGCAAACTGGTCATTCGACATGATTCTGTCCAGCTTTTTCCGAATCCCCACTTCCGTTTTTGATCGCTAGTTCCATGTGTAATGAATTCCGTTGGCATTGACATCAAATACTTCCATATACTCAACACACTCCTTAAAACCAGTCATCGCAGTATTAATTGTAAAACATCCCATGTACTTATCTTCTAGATTTAGAGCAACATTGAAATCACCAAGAATGACCCATGGACTGTTTTTAACCAGCCCTTTATGCATTTTCATAGAATCCCACAGCTCTCTTCTTTCTTTGTAACAATTACTAGCATAAACAAAAGAAGCATAAAACATCTTTTTATCGCTTTTTAACATAATTTGAGTATGTATCACCTGACTATTAGAATCAAGAACCATAACATCAATATTATCCATGTTCCAACCCAAAATTATTCTAGTACCTTTCAAGCACATCATCCCATTTGAAGTCCAATCCCAATTCCTAAACACCTTCTTACAAATCTTGTCCAAATTTGTAACCATTACATGAGACTCCAAGATAGCTAACACCTGAACCCCGTTCTCTTTTAGAAACTTTTGAACCTCCTTTTGTTTAAGAGGGTGGTTCAGCCCCCTAACATTCCAGGAAGCTAAACTAACCATTAGTAACCTTCTCAGCAGGTGTGCTTGCACCTGTTTTGGCTATAAAATCTCCTTTCATAAGGTTCTGCATCCCATCATCCGTAGCAAGCCTAACTTCTTCCACATCCGACTCATCCTCATCCTGTACCCCATTTAAAGCACTGAATTGGTTCGAAGTTTTAATATTCGGGCCCTTAGAGGAGCTGGGCCTATTCGGGTCCTACTTATCATTCATCTTTTTTGGCCTGTACATAACTTTGCGCTTCTCCTTAACATGATACTGCTGCTTTGCCGCTTTCTTCAGGTTATTACCATATCTAAATCCTTGGTCATCTACCTGACTCTTCCCTTTGTTCTCCATATCCATCTTTTCAGCACTTCGCTTGGGGCATTCCTCATTAAGATGACCAAAAACATTGCAAGTGTTACAACGTGGTGGTTTCCACTCGTATTCCACCCTTATGTTGCTCTTTAAAACTCCTCCATCCTCTACATTCGAAATAGCAATCATAATGTTTTCTTTAGTTTCCTTCTCGGCATCCAGTTCTATAATAGCTCTAGCGAACCCACTCCTACCCCAAGAATCGGTACACATTTTAGATGTTTCGTTATCTAGCACTTTTGGGACCCCTATCTTTGATGCAATCAGACTCAAACCGTCTTCAGTATACGCAGCTAAAGAAACATCATGCATTTTAACCCACACTGGAATCTTTTTTAGTTCCTCTTTTTTTAGTTCCGTGTTTGGAGACCAATACTTCAAAAACATCAGGATATTTCTTATAAGCCACGGCCCATCTTGAAGGACTTGATCCATGCCCTCCTTTGAATTAAACTTAAAGAAGAAAAAACCTTTCCCATTCATCATGCACTTCTGTATCCCATATTTCTCCCACCTGTTTCTGACGAAATAATCTACCACAGGGAACGCTAATCTTTTTCCTAGAAAGTATCCAAACAAGACATTCGCAAACCTATCTTGAACTTGCTTGACGGACTCAATAGGTATCATCACATCAACATCATCAACAGCCTCTGTACTTTCCATAAAACGAAAATTTACCTTTTGAGAAGATTGAGTCTCTAACAGCTTGGCTGCATACGATTTCCTGAACTTTTCTTGCTTAAACTTCTGCTCAGCTCCTCCACTTGACTGATCTGCCCTAGCATCATTCATCAAATTGTTTTCAGCATTAACTGGATTGTTAGAGACTTTATCTGGTGAGCTCCCAGCCGAATCCATCTGGCCATACTTATTCAGATTCATACTAGCAACAGTAGGAGCCTTAACCGGTTGATTTTCCACAAGTTTTGAAATCTTTGACAAACCATCCAAGATAGATGTACCCGATGTGGCTTCTATTTCATGCTAAGGGGCTGCCGGTTGGTAGCAATTTCATTTTTGATGATGGCGGTTGACGTCTTTTGTTTGATTTCTTCGTTTGTCTACTAGTTAGTCATTATCATGATTGTAGTAGGCTAGATTGAGGTGGTAACTTAGTTTGTTTGTTTTTTGTTTACATATATGGGGCATGTCCTGTATATGAACTAGTGGGGAATTCATCCTCACTACTTGTACTTATTTGGCGGTTGTCTATAATAGAATCACCGGGGTAACCCTTTACCCAAAAAAAAAGATGTAGCATACAGCCCCCTCCTTGGCATCATCGGATTGCCTTCAATATTGGTTACTCGTAATCCAATTCCCCGCACAGGAGCCGTTCCAGGGGTTGTTTCCATGTCATCGTACTCTAGAGGGTTTCGAACTCCATCCTAGGTATTCATATTTTCCACCACATTATTGAAGATGGGATATCCATCCACATCAAAATATTCAACTCTCTCATTCATCACGTAAAACAAATAACCATGCACCAGAAATAACGACAAAAGTAACAAGAAAACCAAAAAACCCTAATATAGCATAAACCCTATCCCATGTCTCAATTAAAATCGAATAGAGTTCTTGTTAAGTCTAGGTTCCTGCCTAACCAGGATGACCGACAAAACAATAGATCTATCCCACCAATTCAAGTGCACAGGCTTCAGGCGGCGATTGAGAAAAACGAAATAAAACCCTAGATTCAGATCATTCACTACTTGCTAACTAGTTCGTTTCAGTTATTTGACGAATCAAACATTAAAAACAGACTGTTATACAACTAGATCACGAAGCAAACCAAGGATTCATGGGAAGAAAAATCGCAAGCTAGAGAGAGAACTAGGGTTTTTTTAAATGTAATACAACTAGCGGTTCCAGACCATGAGGGAGAAGGTTTTGTTAAAGAGAAACTGTATGTGGAATATGAGTGGACCCCGCATAGATGTGCTCATTGTAAAGTGTTTGGTCACTCAGATGATATATGCCCGAGGCAGGCTAGGAGGGCTCCAAAGGGTATGGCTAACATTCAGAAACAACATAATGGGAGCAATACTCGGCAGCAAGTGAAACAACCGCTGGTGGACAAAGATGGGTTTATGGATGTGGTTCGTAAGAAAGTGGCTAGGAAAGTAGGGTTTCATGTAAACAAACAAAAGCAGAAGGTTGAATATAGGCCGGTTGGATCCAAACCACATGGGGGGACTACTTCTTCGGCTCCTCCTCCTAATGTCAGAACCAAAAATTCTTTCGAGGTTTTACAGGATAAGGGTCTTCATACGGGCCAAACGGGCGACTCTCCTAAGGATCAGCAAGACTCGGATGATGAGGAGGTTGTCGAAGTCTATAATGAAACAAATGATTTTATGACTTCTTCGTCTTCTAGAGCAGGTGCAAGCACATCTTCCTCAAAGTTCTTCAATGGTTAGATTGTCTCAAAGTTCTTCAATGAAAGGGATGCAGGTTCGCGGCAATTTCATCTTTGATGATGGAGGATGATGTTTGGTTATGTTTTATTTGTTTTGTCTACTAGATAGTCCTTCATGGTCTTTAGTAGGATAGGTTTTTGTGATGTAATAGGTACTTTGTGTTTGTGTTTGGTTGGTTTACATATATGGGGCATGTCCTGTATATGAACTAGTGTGGAACTCATCCTCACTACTTGTTCTTATTTGCGGTTGTTTTTATAATAGAATCACCGGGGTAACCCTTTACCCAAAAAAAATCATGGCATAAACCATGCCTAGATACCCGAAGACAGGTTTTCCCGAAAAAGTAGAAACGATATGACTTATGATACCGGATCCAGGCAGAATGGGAATATACACCTCTGGATGACCGAAGAACCGAAAGAGATGCTTGTATAATATGGGGTCTCCCCCTCCAGCGGGATCAGAAAAGGTTGTATTAAAGTTTTGATCGGTTAATAACATGGTAATTGCCCCTGCCAGTACCGGAAGTGATAATAAAAGTGGGAATGCTGTCACTAGAACGGGCCACACAAATAGGGGTGATCTATGCATAGTCATTCCAGGTCCACGCATGTTGGAGATAGTTGTTATAAAATTGATAGAACCTAAAATGGATGAAATACCAGATAGATGAGGACTAGAAATTGCTGAATCAACTGCTCCTCCAGAATGGCTGGTAATACCACTTAAGGGCGGATAGACCATCCACCCAGTGCCACTACCCACTTCTACTAAGGTTGGGCTTAATAGGAGCAAGAGACTTGGTGGCAACAACGAGAATGAAATATTATTTAATCGTGGAAATGCCATATCAGGCGCACCTATCAGAATCAGAACAGACCAATTACCAGATCCACCTATCATCGCCGGCATAACTATAAAAAAGATCATTAAAAAAGCATGAGCCGTTATTAAAACATTATAAAGTTGATGATTCCCACCAAGAATTTGATCACCGGTCGTGCTAATTCCATACGAATCAGTACTGAGAAGCATGTGCCCATCACTCCAGCAATGGCACCAAAGATGAAATATAAAGTCCCTATATCCTTGTGGTTAGTGGAGAACAGCCATCGGACCAGATTTGTCATAAAATTGAGATTCTTTCTTGTAGTTCCACTTCTTGCTCGAAAAATGAGGAAAGACTTGTCGGAAATAGTTGGCTTGGTCCGACCAAGAAAGGCATGGGAGTTGTTGGGCATGAAAAAGAGCTTTTCGATCTTGTATCCGCTTGCTTCTATCTATAGAAAGATTCTCCTCTCCAACTGCTGACCTATTCACTACCAAGATTGACCTTAGTATCCGTCTTCATTCTTACACGTCCCCTTCAATCCTCCTTTTTTTTTGGGTAAAGGGTTACCCCGGTGAATTTTATATATCAACAATAAAAACAGGGTGTGACAAGAAACTGGCACACACTACTAGACTTGACATACCAAGCCTAGGAAAACCGACACAAAGAACAACCAAGGCAAAAACAGCCCATAGCTACAACTGAACCACGAAAAAAAGACACAGCCACTACTAAACAAGACACCCAAGAAACAAATTAACAACTCTTAGCCTGGATCATTAACTTGATTCTCTGAGGAGATCTTCCATTTCTCTAATAATCTTCTGTTCACCGGGTTGGTATCATCTTT
Organism: Helianthus tuberosus; assembly: GCA_030545235.1. Taxonomy (NCBI): domain Eukaryota; kingdom Viridiplantae; phylum Streptophyta; class Magnoliopsida; order Asterales; family Asteraceae; genus Helianthus; species Helianthus tuberosus. The sequence continues at coordinate 124,977,939 of CM060437.1, forward strand.
AAATCCCATTAATTTTAGCCGAACCGTATGAATAATCACTTGCGCCACCTGTTCAGGAGTTCGGAAATTTTGGGAGAATAAACGATTATGTGACAACTCGAGTTTCCGACTTTCATTTTCGCATTTAGTGCACGTTGACTTTGATTGTGTAGTTGTTTAACTTGTTCAACTTGTAACTGTACACGTTATTTTTTTTTATGAACGCATTGTGGTTGCATGATTTTGTGTTTGGCTATATAACATGAAACCTGTTGAAAAACTTAAACTGTTAACACATAAAAGGACTCGACGAAACAGAAAGGACTCGACGAAACAGACAGGACCCGACGAAACAGACTGTTTCGTCATAAGCATCCCGACGAAACAGAAGTCTGTTTCGCCAAGCCCAGTTTCGCCAAGCCCATTAAGGGCCCAGAACGGTAATTCGTTCATATTAACGTGAACCGACTCCCTGTTTCACACTTTTAACAAAAATAGAAACCCTAGAACTCTCCACTCTGTGAAGGCGATAACCATCCTCAACCATCATCTTTCTCTCTCGAATCCTCCCTTGTTCATCCCGGATATCTCGGTTAGTGCGTGCTCGTCTAATCGGTTTCTTTGTTCTTTGTTTTCTTTATACATGTTGTGTATATGCTTGATTTCTGGATTATAGGAGTATACGTGTATGATGAATACTTAGGGTTTCATGAACCTCTCAATGATTGTGCATGATAGCGGGTATACATAGAGTATGGATTTTATGAGTGTTGTTTTGTGATGATTACATGATTTTATTGATGATGATGATGATATGATCCCTGTTTCATTGATGCTTCGGTTGAGATGCATAGATTAATGGTTAGTAACATAAGACTCATTATATTGAGCGAGGATTGAACGTTTTCTGTAAAACTGTTGTATCGGCGATTAGGGTTTCTGTGTTATCCGTATCTGCTGTTACTGATGTCTGCGAAATTGACATCCGACGAAACAGAACCCTCGGCGAAACAGAAAGTGTTTCGCCAAGAGTAATCGACGAAATTGAATTCTGTTTCGTCAAATGAGACCCCGACGAAACAGAACGTGTTTCGTCGAATGTGTGTTTCGCCAATATCTGTGTTTCGCCTATATGTGTATTTCGCCGAACAGTTAATCTGCGCACTAACTTGAGCTAATTCTGTTAAGTGTTAGCTGGGTTAGTTAACTGCTGTTATGTATAAAGTATTACTTGTATGATTGCAAATACGTGTATTGTGATTGATGCGATGTTCATGATGATTATGTTTACGCACAAACAACTTTAATACAAACTGATTATGTATACGTGCATACCTTAGGACGTGATTGATTAACCGTGAGCACATACTTAGCATACCGAGCGAAACAAGGTGAGTTCACACTTCTACCAAGGCATGGGATTCCCGGGGTTGGGAATGGGTTGATTGATTATTTATGTTGAATAGTTATCGGAATTACATACCATAGGCCTCGGGAGTGGAAGGTCAATGGTATATACTACTAGACTAGTGATACACATACTTCTCTTCGCAAACATGCCTGGAATGGCCGCGAACTATACCAGAACGATCTTCGCAAACATGCCTGGAATGGCCGCGAACTATACTAGAACGATCTTCGCAAACATGCCTGGAATGGCCGCGAACTATACTAGAACGATCTTCGCAAACATGCCTGGAATGGCCGCGAACTATACTTTAATCTTCGCAAACATGCCTGGAGGGCCGCGATACAAATATAACTAGTCTAGAAAACATGGGAAACCCCCACTAAACTTCGCAAACACGCCTTGAGGGCCGCGATGCTATTACAAACGATACATGATTACTGATCGAACATACGATTTACGAAATGAACATTATCACTAAATAACCAACTGTGAACTCGCTCAACTAGTTGTTGACTCTCTGTTACATGCCTTGCAGGACCATAGGTACTTTTGGAGCTTGCACGGGAGGCACAGTCGTTGTGGATATGGATCGTGAATGTGTTGTTAAACTTTATGCCTTTTTGTAATTAAACTGATGTTGGGTTTTTACATTAATGCTTCCGCTACACACTTGTTTATATTTGGTTTTGTAAACACCTATCGTATTGATGAATGACTTTTACTTTATACTTATGTTCAATATGATTGGTGGCTTGATCCTGGTCATGTCACGCCTCCAAGCGGTAGTATTCCGTGTGTGGATTTTGGGGGTGTGACAGATTGGTATCAGAGCCAGGTTTTAGAGAACTCGGTTTTAATAAGGGGAAAACATTTTTATTAAAACCAGACTATAACCGAAACAGTGCTCAACGATCCACAACGACGCCTCGCTCCACGTGCAAGACTCATCACTCTAGGTAATAAGGTACATGTTTTATTGCCTACTTGCTAGAATTGCATAGAACTTTGCTCCGGGTATGCTTAGGTTAACTTAACACTATTGCATGAGAACACTTGTGTGACTATTCCCTTTTGTTATCGCACTACTCTCGAACCCCTCTCACTTATGTCATATTTGCTATGAAGATCATGTCTGGACGTATTAACATGACGCAAGCCCAACTGACGGCTCTCATTAACGAGCAAATTGCTGCGGCACTTGCAGCCGCACAAGCAGGAGGTATACCCTGCAGTTGTAAACTCACACTAGGATCTTGAGATCCTACACTCCTAAACCAACTCTCGTGTTTAAACTTTTCTTAATTCTTATACGCAACAGGTCAGCACGCTCAGCCACCTGTTTGCACCTTCAAAACGTTCATGGACTGTCGTCCTACTACTTTTAGTGGCACGGAAGGAGCGGTTGGACTTCTCCATTGGTTTGAAAAGCTCGAGTCAGTATTTGAAATGTGCGAATGCCCTGAGGCTCGCAGGGTGAAGTACGCCACTGGTACTTTAGAAGGCATTGCGCTGACTTGGTGGAATGCGCAAGTTCAGATGTTAGGGTTGGCTGTTGCTAACGCCACACCCTGGAACGGTTTCAAGGAATTGATTAAAGAGGAATACTGTAGTCGTGATGATATTCATAAGCTGGAGGTAGAATTTTACCATTTGAAAATGACGGGGTCAGAAATTGAAGCGTACACCAGAAGATCGAATGAGTTGGCTATTCTGTGTCCTACTATGGTGGACCCTCCCATTAAGCGTATCGAACTGTATCTCAATGGTCTGGTGCCGGAGATTCAAAGCCACGTAACTTCAGCGAATCTGGGCACTATTCAACAGATCGTTAAGCTAGCTCATCGCCTCACTGATCAGGCGGTGGAACAGAACAGGCTGCCTAAACGTATCAACGCTACTACTACCGCTACCACTCCAATTACTCCTGCTATTCCCAGTGACAACAAGCGGAAATGGGAAGGGGATTCCAGCAGGGGTTCAGCTATTGTACAGTCTCAAGCACAGCAACAGCGCAAGACTAGTGATTATCAGAGTTTGAGTCAACAATCGTCTGGTGGTCAGGGGCAGAGTGGATATCGGGGAATTCATCCACTGTGTAACAGGTGCAACAAACACCACAGTGGTCAGTGTCGTAGAGGCCGCTGTCAGAGATGTCTAAGAGTAGGTCATGATGCTAAAGATTGCAGGAGCTCAAGGCCTGCGAGTCAGAACCAGCAACAACAGTCACCCGTTCCACGAAACCAGTCACAGCAACAACAGCAAGGAAATAAGGCATGCTTTCAGTGTGGGGCTGAAGGTCATTTCAAGCGGAACTGTCCCCAATTAAACCAGAATCAAAGCAACAATAACAATAATCAGGGCAGTGGGAACAACAATGGGGGAAACAACAACAACAATGGTGCAAAAGGTCGTATGTTTGTGATTGGCCAGAGTGACGCAAGGAACGATCCTAATGTGGTTACGGGTAAGTTTCTTCTCGACGACTTTTATGTTACCGTATTATTTGATTCGGGTGCGGATACCAGTTATATGTCTCTGAATGTTAGTCAAATGCTTAAACGTGCACCAACACTGTTGAACACCAAACATGTCGTAGAGTTAGCTAACGGTAAAAGTTTAGAAGCCACACACATAGTTCAGGGTTGTAATCTTATCCTCGCCGGTCAGACTTTCTCTATCGATCTCATTCCTATAACTCTGAGTAGCTTTGATATCGTCATTGGTATGGATTGGTTATCCCAACAACAAGCAGAGATCCTATGCAAGGAGAAGATCATTCGTATTCCTCGTTCTGGAAAAGAACCTCTCGAAGTTCAAGGCGACAAGAGTGGTGTCGTGAGTGGCATCATCTCTTTCTTGAAGGCTCAGAAGTGTCTGCGAAAAGGCCACGTAGCTATTTTAGCACTCGTTACTGATACATCGACGACAGAGAAAAAGATTTGGGATATTCCTGTAGTACGCGACTTTCCTCAGGTGTTTCCTGAAGAGTTACCTGGGTTACCGCCCCATCGCCGGGTCGAATTTCAGATCGAGCTAGCTCCAGGAGCAGCACCTATAGCTCGAGCACCTTATCGCTTAGCTCCAACTGAACTGGAAGAACTGTCTAAGCAATTGCAAGAACTTTTGGAAAAGGGTTTCATACGTCCTAGCTCTTCGCCATGGGGAGCTCCAGTATTATTTGTGAAGAAGAAAGACGGTACCTTTCGTATGTGCATAGATTACCGCGAACTGAACAAGGTGACGGTGAAGAATCGCTATCCACTTCCACGCATCGACGACTTATTCGACCAGTTACAAGGGTCGAGCTATTACTCAAAGATTGATCTAAGGTCAGGTTACCATCAACTGAGAGTCCGGGATGAGGACGTCTCCAAAACAGCATTCAGAACTCGCTACGGTCATTATGAGTTTTTGGTCATGCCATTCGGGCTAACGAACGCGCCTGCGGTTTTCATGGATCTTATGAACAGGGTGTGCAAACCTTATCTTGACAAGTTTGTTATTGTTTTTATTGATGACATCCTAATTTATTCGAAGAATCGGGAGGAACACGAACAGCATTTACGACTTATTTTGGAACTCCTTCGAACGGAACAACTGTACGCTAAGTTTTCAAAATGCGACTTCTGGCTTCGTGAAGTCCACTTTCTAGGCCACGTGGTAAACAAGGATGGGATACATGTTGATCCATCCAAGGTAGATTCGATCAAGAACTGGCCTGCACCTCGCACACCGACAGAAATACGCCAATTCTTGGGATTGGCGGGTTATTATAGACGGTTTATCAAAGATTTCTCAAAGATTGCACAGCCACTTACATTACTGACACAGAAAGGTGTTGCTTACCGTTGGAGTGATACGCAGGATACAGCGTTTCAGCATTTAAAGGATAGACTTTGTAGCGCACCTATCCTCTCATTGCCTGAAGGCACGGACGATTTTGTAGTCTACTGTGATGCATCTATCCAAGGTCTTGGATGTGTGTTGATGCAGCGGGATAAAGTCATTGCTTATGCTTCGCGCCAACTTAAGATTCACGAACGGAATTACACTACGCACGATTTAGAACTTGGAGCTGTTGTTTTTGCGCTCAAGATATGGCGACATTACCTGTATGGCACCAAGTGCACCGTCTACACCGATCACAGGAGTCTTGAGCATATTTTCAAGCAGAAAGAATTGAACATGCGACAACGTCGGTGGGTCGAGTTACTGAACGATTACGAATGTGCTATAAAGTACCATCCAGGCAAGGCCAATGTGGTGGCCGACGCCCTCAGTCGAAAGGATACTATACCTAGGCGTGTACGAGCGTTGCAACTCACTATTCAGTCTAGTCTTCCTTCACAGATACGAGATGCTCAGGTAGAAGCATTGAAACCAGAAAACGTCAGGGCTGAAGCTCTACGCGGTTCAAGGCAACGGTTAGAACCAAGGACAGACGGCGCCTACTATGTAACCGGACGCATCTGGGTCCCACTCTATGGTAGTTTACGCGAACTCGTAATGGATGAAGCTCATAAGTCTCGCTACTCAGTACATCCTGGTTCGGATAAAATGTACCACGACCTCAGAACTATATATTGGTGGCCTAGCATGAAGGCCCACATAGCAACTTACGTTAACAAGTGTTTGACTTGTGCGAGAGTCAAAGCAGAATATCAGAAACCATCAGGCCCACTCCAACAACCTGAGATACCACAATGGAAATGGGAGCAAATTTCCATGGATTTTGTTACTGGCCTACCTAGGTCTCAACGTGGGAATGATACTATTTGGGTGATCGTGGATCGACTCACAAAGTCTGCTCACTTCTTGGCTATCAAGGAAACGGATAAGTTCTCCACTCTAGCAGACGTATACCTTAAGGAAGTTGTCTCGAGGCACGGGGTGCCCACATCTATTATCTCTGATCGTGATGCACGTTTTACTTCAGAACTGTGGCAAGCAATGCACAAATCTTTTGGCTCTCGATTAGACATGAGCACAGCTTATCATCCTCAGACAGATGGGCAGTCTGAGCGCACTATTCAAACTCTAGAAGACATGCTTCGGGCGTGCGTAATTGACTTTGGCAAAGGCTGGGAAAAACATCTGCCACTTGTGGAATTTTCGTACAACAACAGTTACCACACCAGCATTAAAGCTGCTCCATTTGAGGCATTGTACGGGCGTAAATGCCGATCACCTCTTTGTTGGGCAGAGGTGGGTGACAGTCAGATCACAGGTCCGGAAATGGTAGTTGATACTACTGAAAAGATTGCTCAAATACGACAACGCATGGCGGCAGCACGTGACCGTCAGAAAGTATACGCTGATAAAGACAGGAAAATACTCGAATTTCAAGTTGGGGATCGAGCACTACTCAAGGTATCACCCTGGAAGGGTGTTGTTCGTTTTGGCAAACGAGGCAAGCTCAATCCACGATACGTTGGACCATTTGAAGTCATAGAAAAGATAGGCAAAGTGGCCTACAGACTGAACTTACCAGCTGAACTTAGTGCAGTTCACAACGTCTTTCATGTGTCGAATCTGAAGAAGTGGCAGTCAGATGAGACCTTTATAGTTCCTTTGAAGGAGCTCACTATCGACGAACGGTTGCATTTCGTCGAAGAACCAGTTGAAATCACGGACCGGGATGTTAAGGTCCTCAAGAACACTAGAATACCTCTTGTACGAGTTCGTTGGAACTCCCGTCGCGGCCCAGAGTTCACCTGGGAGCGCGAAGATCAAATGGAACTCAAATATCCCCAGTTGTTCGAAAACAATGCAACTACTACTGAGGCTGAAGCTACTACGGAATTTCGGAATGAAATTCCAACTCAACGGGGGAATGATGTGACACCCCAGGAAAACCAGTAAACGATAACTTACCTAGCTTCCTCAGTAACCGCATGCTAAATTTCGGGGCGAAATTTCTTTCAAGTTGGGGATAATGTGACAACTCGAGTTTCCGACTTTCATTTTCGCATTTAGCGCACGTTGACTTTGATTGTGTAGTTGTTTAACTTGTTCAACTTGTAACTGTACACGTTATTTTTTTTTATGAACGCATTGTGGTTGCATGATTTTGTGTTTGGCTATATAACATGAAACCTGTTGAAAAACTTAAACTGTTAACACATAAAAGGACTCGACGAAACAGAAAGGACTCGACGAAACAGACAGGACCCGACGAAACAGACTGTTTCGTCATAAGCATCCCGACGAAACAGAAGTCTGTTTCGCCAAGCCCAGTTTCGCCAAGCCCATTAAGGGCCCAGAACGGTAATTCGTTCATATTAACGTGAACCGACTCCCTGTTTCACACTTTTAACAAAAATAGAAACCCTAGAACTCTCCACTCTGTGAAGGCGATAACCATCCTCAACCATCATCTTTCTCTCTCGAATCCTCCCTTGTTCATCCCGGATATCTTGGTTAGTGCGTGCTCGTCTAATCGGTTTCTTTGTTCTTTGTTTTCTTTATACATGTTGTGTATATGCTTGATTTCTGGATTATAGGAGTATACGTGTATGATGAATACTTAGGGTTTCATGAACCTCTCAATGATTGTGCATGATAGCGGGTATGCATAGAGTATGGATTTTATGAGTGTTGTTTTGTGATGATTACATGATTTTATTGATGATGATGATGATATGATCCCTGTTTCATTGATGCTTCGGTTGAGATGCATAGATTAATGGTTAGTAACATAAGACTCATTATATTGAGCGAGGATTGAACGTTTTCTGTAAAACTGTTGTATCGGCGATTAGGGTTTCTGTGTTATCCGTATCTGCTGTTACTGATGTCTGCGAAATTGACATCCGACGAAACAGAACCCTCGGCGAAACAGAAAGTGTTTCGCCAAGAGTAATCGACGAAATTGAATTCTGTTTCGTCAAATGAGACCCCGACGAAACAGAACGTGTTTCGTCGAATGTGTGTTTCGCCAATATCTGTGTTTCGCCTATATGTGTATTTCGCCGAACAGTTAATCTGCGCACTAACTTGAGCTAATTCTGTTAAGTGTTAGCTGGGTTAGTTAACTGCTGTTATGTATAAAGTATTACTTGTATGATTGCAAATACGTGTATTGTGATTGATGCGATGTTCATGATGATTATGTTTACGCACAAACAACTTTAATACAAACTGATTATGTATACGTGCATACCTTAGGACGTGATTGATTAACCGTGAGCACATACTTAGCATACCGAGCGAAACAAGGTGAGTTCACACTTCTACCAAGGCATGGGATTCCCGGGGTTGGGAATGGGTTGATTGATTATTTATGTTGAATAGTTATCGGAATTACATACCATAGGCCTCGGGAGTGGAAGGTCAATGGTATATACTACTAGACTAGTGATACACATACTTCTCTTCGCAAACATGCCTGGAATGGCCGCGAACTATACCAGAACGATCTTCGCAAACATGCCTGGAATGGCCGCGAACTATACTAGAACGATCTTCGCAAACATGCCTGGAATGGCCGCGAACTATACTAGAACGATCTTCGCAAACATGCCTGGAATGGCCGCGAACTATACTTTAATCTTCGCAAACATGCCTGGAGGGCCGCGATACAAATATAACTAGTCTAGAAAACATGGGAAACCCCCACTAAACTTCGCAAACACGCCTTGAGGGCCGCGATGCTATTACAAACGATACATGATTACTGATCGAACATACGATTTACGAAATGAACATTATCACTAAATAACCAACTGTGAACTCGCTCAACTAGTTGTTGACTCTCTGTTACATGCCTTGCAGGACCATAGGTACTTTTGGAGCTTGCACGGGAGGCACAGTCGTTGTGGATATGGATCGTGAATGTGTTGTTAAACTTTATGCCTTTTTGTAATTAAACTGATGTTGGGTTTTTACATTAATGCTTCCGCTACACACTTGTTTATATTTGGTTTTGTAAACACCTATCGTATTGATGAATGACTTTTACTTTATACTTATGTTCAATATGATTGGTGGCTTGATCCTGGTCATGTCACGCCTCCAAGCGGTAGTATTCCGTGTGTGGATTTTGGGGGTGTGACAGATTGTTCCTCTCTTGCCAAATAAAGTATGAAGACGCCGCAATTAGAAGCTTGCAAATAACATGAACCAGCTTTTTTGACTTTGCATATTGCTCCATCCATGTTATAATTGAACTCCAAGCATCATTAACACCATCCAGATCCGCCATAAGCTTCACGGTGTTCCAAATTGTAGACGCAAACGAACATTGAAAGAAAAGATGATCACGCGAGTCCCGATTGTACCTACAAAGAGGACAACACATTAGCCGTAAATTAGTTACGCTTCCTGCTTCCCAAGCCGCCAATCTATCTTGAGTCTTTAACTTATTCTTGAACACAAGCCACATGTGAAAAGAATGCCTCGGAATACATTGAGCAAACCACACCATGTTCGCCCACAAAACCACCTCATCCCGGTTACGGATGGTGTCCCACACTATTCCGGATCCGAAAGTACATGTGTCACCTTCCAGGTCCTTTCAAGTCAGCCGATCATCCATATCATTATCCAAATTCGGAACAGATAGGTTAATTAAAACCGGATATAAGTCATACCAAGCCTGAGGCCATTTCAATTGAGAGTTCTCGTCAATCAGATCCGAAACACAGGTTTGGAGGTTAAAACCTGCATTAGCAATATGTCTCGAAGTAATGAAAGATCGTAACGGGCTCAAGTCACACCAATTATCACTCCATGCATTGGTTCGAGACCCACTCCGAATAGAATACCAAATATGAGGACGCACCAGATCCCGAATAGAGAGATTTTTTCTCCATCCCCAGCTCATGCTGCCACGACTCGTAATATTCCAAAAAGACTTACCTTTCAGCTTATATGAGTGAATCCAATCGACCCATAAGGATTTCCGTTTAGTAATAATACTCCATATATGATTGGTGATCAAAGCTTTGTTCACATCAGCAACACTCCGAATGCCTAAACCACCTTCATTTTTTGGTAAGCAAACGTCTTTCCAAGCCACTTTCGCACGCACTCTACCTTCAGTTCCCGCATTCCACAAGAATCTGCGAATTCTTTTCTCAAGATCATTAATAATACGGGCCGGAATGATAAAGACAGACGCCCAGTAGATGTGCATGGAAGAAAGAACCGAATTTATAAGTTGAAGCCGACCCGCGAAAGACAAAGTTTTATTCATCCAGCTTGCTATTTTACGCTCCATACGGTCAACAAGGATTTTGCAATCCTTAAAATTCAGCTTAGTAGTAATAAGAGGAACCCCAAGATACCGAACGGGAAGGGCTCCTTGTTGGAAAGGCATCACAGTAAGGATCTCCTGACGAACCGATTGAGAAATATTACAAAAGAAAACCGTGCTTTTGGAAGGGCTCGGAACCAAACCAGAAATACGAGTGAACACTTCAAGGGCATCCTTAACCTTCTTAACCGACCTGATGTCACCATTAACGAAAATAAATAAGTCATCAGTGAAGGAGACGTTAATGATTTTCTGCTTAGCACAATGTGCATGATATCTAAATGACGTGTTGGCCGCCCGTTGTAGCAATAAAGAAAGCACCTCCATAATTAGCGTAAATAAGTATGGCGACATAGGATCCCCTTGACGCAGGCCACGCTTTCCTTGAAAATAGCCATGGATATCCCCATTAATACTTATCGAATAAGAAGCAGTAGTTACACAGGTCATGATCCACCTAACCATCTTATGATGAAACCCAAACCGGTGAAGAACATCCTCCAAAAAACCCCAATTAACCGTATCGTAGGCTTTATGTATATCAATCTTAAACGCACATCTCGGGGGACCTCTATTGAGTTGGTAATTGTGCATGAGCTCCTGAGTAAGAAGAATATTATCAGATATTTTCCTACCCGGCACAAAGGCAGACTGATTTATACCCACAAGCGAACCCAGGCTACCCTTTATTCTATCCGTGATAATCTTACTTATGCACTTGTACAAAACATTGCAACAAGAAATCGGACGATAATCCAAAACTGAGTCAGTGGTTTCTTTCTTTGGAATCAGAGCCAGAATCGTGTGATTTATTTGTTTCAAGATTTGACCGTTATCAAAAAAATCCAACACCGCATTAGTAACTTCCTCACCCACTATATCCCAAGCATGTTTAAAAAAAGCTGACGTGTAACCATCAGGGCCCGGGGCTTTATTCTCACCGATACTAAACATGGCCTGCTTAATCTCCTCACGGGTAACCTGACGAACCATGTAATCCGCCTGATTAGAAGTAAGAGTATTGACAAAGACATCCTCCAAGTTAACCGTATCTACCGGGTATTCGACCCCCAAGAATTTAGAATAATGAGACACTAACGCATCCACAACACCATCTCCTTCATGACGGGTACCCGTAGCATCCAAAATACTATGGATTTTAGTCCTCGCATTCCTGCTTTTCACCGTGTTGTGAAAGAATTTTGTATTCGAATCACCGGCACATAACCATTCCACCTTAGATTTCTGTTTTAAAAAACACTCCTCATCATAAGCAGCTGATTGAAAAGCGTGAAGACATTGAACCTCCGTTTGCCGTAAAGTAGCATCCAGCGGGTTCTTATCAATCAAGTTCTGGATATCATCCAGCTTTCTCCTCATATCAACCACCTTAGCATGAAGATTACCTTGCTCAAACAAAATTCTTCTCATATGCGGCTTTAAGTTCCCGAGTTTCTTCATAACCGAAAACATGTGAACACCATCAATGCTCTTCGTCCATTCCTTAATAACATATTTCCTGAATTCCGGCTTGGCTGTGATGAAATTAGGAAACTTGAAAGGTTTAGCACGGTTCGCCAAGTTATTAGCCGTCTTTAAGATCTTTTCTCCTTTATTCCCTGTTCTTTTTCCTCACGCTTCTCTTCCTAAGAAATTCGGCTTCCTTATAACATAACCTATAGGAAAAAAGTATTTAAAGAAAGTGTAATATTGGTATAGACTCACGAAGACTAGATTCTATTTTTTTCTGGATCAACTGTGCGGGAACTTGAAATGCAATTGACTAGCAAAAAGTGTGGGTTAAGAGCTGCTGTTGAGGCTCTCTGTTGCAAATCCTTTCTATACGTTATTTTTGATCCAATCTCGCACTTGGTCTGATCCTATTCTTTACTAATGGTTGTTGACTAAAGGATGCATGGGACTCTTTTTTCTCGTTGCTAGGCTTTCAACCAAGTGCTTTTCCATCTTAGGTGAACGAGCTACGATCTCGCAAAGCACTACTGTAGAGCTCTTTGGGCATGTCGCTGTCTCAATCGATAAACTTTGAAGATTAGCCTACTGAACGATTCTATCTTTTATTTAAAAATCAAAATAAAAAAAGAAATTTCCTACTGAACGATAGAGATTATTATTATTTAATTTCAAGATTGATTTTCGTTGAAGAGTTCTCTCTGTCCCTCCGTCCCCCAATTAGCTAGTTGTCCCATCCGTCGTCCAATCCCTCACTTCGTTTCTGATAGTCCATTAGTAGTCCCTACTGAGAAATCTAGCTGCAATCGAGCTAGCATTGAAATGGAAAAAGTAGAGTGAAAGTAGGACGAGGTCTTCCCTTACACTTCCTGTTAGTAGGAGTGGATTAGTTAGAGTCGGTCCGTTCTCTTGTTTCAGAAGCTAGGGACAAGGCTTCCTCCATCCTATTCAATAGGCTATCGAGCCTAGTCAGATCTGAAGCCAGTGACGATAACTAAGTAGTTAGTATAATTAGTATAAGTAGTAGTTTACTGGGACGATCCACTAGATCCATAAGCCCGTAAGGGAAGATGAATAGCCTTTCTTTTTAAGAACCTCGTTCGATCCCGAACTGCATTCAAAAGAGTAAATAAAGCGAGGGATTACCAAGCTAGAAAGAAGAGTTGGTTTTGAGCTAACTTCCATGATAGGAAAAGAGTGAACTCGAGAGAAGAGAAAGCTATATGCTTAACACATGCAAGTCGGACTCTCTTTTTTAGATTCACTCTCTTTCTCTCCCATATGGTCGACATTCTCTCCTCCCATCCTCTCCTCTCCCTACCGGTCGCCGAATAGAACTCTTCTTTGTCGTTCTGGTTAGCTTTAGGACTAGACAACCCCATCGGGAGCCAAGAGAAGTAAGCTTAGGCTGCACATGTTAGATCCGATTCCAATTTGACGAATTACCCTCTTATGTCAAATCTGAAAAGAACCTATTCCTATTTGTCGTAAACAAAAGGCATATTAAACAAAGGTCTTACGGAGTCTTGTCCTAAAGTCCCACGCATGCCTGCTATTCGTATATAGAGACACGATTCTTGACATCCTGCCTTTAAAGAGGCGCTTCGATAGACGATCAGTTATCAGTCTAATTCGACACCTTGTTCTCAACTGAACTAGTAGACAGACGCCTTTGTGCATTTTTCAAAAGAGTTAGATCCGCCTAATCAATGTAGTAGTTCAGCTGTTCCTTTGACAGACAGTGAAAGTTTCATGCAAAGACAGAGGATCCGATCCTGTAGGCAACTACATGGACTATTCAAAATAGAATAGACTGGATTAGCGAGATCTGTTTTCATCCGAACCCCATCTTGTTAAGCCCAAGAGGCACGAGCTATATCTTACATACTCTATTGTCCGATTATAGCCGTCTGAGAGTCCTGCCCGAGCAGGAGAAGCATCCAATCCGTACCTAGGTAGAGGAAGCTGATCCGCCGTATGCACTTCCGACTGACACAATCGACAGCTTGAGGAAGAAGTGTGCTTTAATACTTTCCGAGTATTGCAAGAATAATAATCGTGAACATGAGACCTTCGTCGACATCATACAGGAACTGACCTTAAAAAACAAGATAAGCGAAGGCGATGAACTTTTGCGTGAGGACTTTATTCACATTTTACGGACTTCCTACGGCTTACAGAATTCGGAGATAGTGGGGATAGATAGGCTAGGAAATATGAAGAGCTAACGGGATGCTTACCGACTGAACGAACTTTCGCAAAAGGAAATGAAATGGGTGGGCGAAATGACATAAGAGAAAGAACCTCTTGGTGGAGTCCAGTCCCTGGGCGGCTCTCGGTTCTTGAGGGGGATTAGGCGGCAGTTGAAAGAGCGTCTCGAAAGCTTGACGAACAAGGAAAAAGCCGATATATCTTATCTATTTTATATATCTTTTAATTTTTCTATATTTGAAAAAACCTTCTTTTGAGAGGGAGGACAAGTCTTTCATTTCCCTTCCCCCCGAGTAAGTAAATTTGTGCTTCCTTTGTCTCACACAGGAAAGCATGAACTCCAGTTAGTCTGATGCGTAGAATCCGCTTCTGATCATTTTCTTCCGAGAATTGAATATGGAAGAGAGCGAGAGCTCCTTCCTCCTAATCTTTTAGATGTTGTTGACAGAGAGGGTTTGAGGTTTCAATATCCTACTACGAATGAATTGCCTTCTTTGCGAGAGCCTAAATCCGGATATTCCGCAATTTCCAATCCCTGCAGTAGGAGGGGATTCCGCACTTTAAGTTCTGTCTTGGCGCTTTCTTTATTAGTAAGATCCGGGGGATAAGTTAGGATTCTTGAATAGTCTCTATCAGCTCAACCAAGAAAGTGTGTTATTTTGAATAGTCATTTAGGTGGTAAGAGAAGCCAAGTGAGGAGAATGAGTGAGAAAGGGTCCTATCATATTCAATTTATTCCCTAAATGAGGTCAGGCATGCACGGCTAAGTCAAATAAATCCTAACTGCTAATGCTTTAGCACATCAACAAGTGCATCAACAAGTGCCTTAGAGTCACATTGAACCTGAGCAGAAAGCTTTGTTCCATTGATTCTTTCAACCTAGAACCTGTATTAGATTTTGAATAGTCATCAAACTGATAGTAGTAGCGCATCAACAAGTGCCTTAGAGTCACATTGAACCTGAGCAGAAAGCTTTGTTCCATTGATTCTTTCAACCTAGAACCTGTATTAGATTTAAGCTATCAGGGCTGTTTGCCAGAGCTAAAATCAGCTCAGGGGAAAGTGTCGTTGAATAAGCAAAACAACCAATTGATGCCGTTATAGAAGAATTTCCACCTATGGATGAGAATTCGGAATTAGAAATGGATAATGCTGTTTGGACTCCTACCGAAGATGGAACTCAAGCCCAAGGCATGGATCTGGTTCGAGAAAGGGTGGGCGAAGACTTGGTTGAGCCTGAACCCGGTCCTTTGAGGGATCCCTAAATCCTTAAGTCCCAGGATACAGACCCCTCTCCCCTTGAGGATTGGATTGACTTGGTTATTGCGGAACCAGCGTTCTCACTTTGCCAACTTTGAAAAGAGAGATCTACGATCCCCATAAAGGAAAGATAAGAAATATATAATGTCTATGAGCCCTATGACCTTTCACTCCCGGAATGTGCTTTAATGCAAGGAAGCACTTCCCGGACATCTATATCTAGTTTGAAACCTGATATCCTTCTTTTTCTATCTGGGAACTTCATTCTATTAAATAAAGGCGCCGGTAGGTTTGAGCAACATAGCTTTTCTAATCATTGCCAGCATCACAGCCGTTGACAAATCCGCCTTAGCCTCAGGTAGTTGATACTTTCAGGGGGAGCAGGATCATCATTTCCACTAAAGTCGTGGAACCGGCTTCCATCTAAAAAAAGGATGATTAGTTTCATCTATATAAATGTATCATTCTTAATTGGCCAAAGGCAAACGACCTAATGAACCAACTACGGCAGGGAAGCCTTTATTCTGGGTGTCGGAATGAAAAGTTACCCGGCCAGAAACTTCAATCAATCCTATGGCATTGTGAAATCTCTAATCGAAGGCATTAGCAGTTCAACCTATAGGGACAACGCCAAGCGGAAGAGTCGGATTCAACAACACCCCGTGAAGACGAAGGTCTGCAATAAGGCTTTGTAACTCTGAATTGATTAATATTGGATTGATTTGTTGGTCAATCAGCCTTGATTTTATCAGTTTTTCTGTCCGATTTGTAAGATTCATAGGTTAGGGCTTCAACTAGTTTAGGGTTTTGGTTTTCTTTTTGTTCGTTGTCATCTGGTTCGTGTGGTTTCTTGGTGCTTGCTTTATTTCTTCCATAAGGTTATAGAGAGTTGCCAACTTTTCAATGGATGATCGAATGAAATCTGGTGGAAGGCCGCCACTGACATTTAAAGAGATAGCCGATCATATTCTGGATGTTGATGGTAACACTGTGCAGCCAAGACGTTGTATAAACATCATTGATGAACTCACAAAGGTCACTTTACCGGTTCAATTAGATAATCTAGGTTCATTAACAACAGGTGTGGATGGAGTGAAGTTGTCGGCCGATCAGGGGAGGTTTGTGAAACCGGCTGTTGAGCGATCGGAACATTGTTGGGATTGTCCCAATATGGGATATTCGCCTTTATCAGGTTGGATGGAATGAATGTGTCGGATGCACAAGGAAAATCACGAAATACGGGGGTTGCAAATCCTACATCATTCGCTAACAGTGTTAAGAACACCAAGGAGAATGCTAAGGTGAACTTCAGGGCGATGGAATCCACCGAAACAGTTGACGGTGCTGATGTTGTAATTCCGTTGTCATCGGTTCAACAAGTTAATGATAGGCATGCTAACACTTTGTATGGATATTTTCTGGGTAAACGGTTGGCATTTCCTGTGGTCGATTATTTTGCTAAAAACAACTGGGTTAAATATGGTCTGTCACGGCTAATGATGAATGTAAACGGGTTCTTTTTCTTTAAGTTTAAAACTAAGGATGTCACACCCCGACCGCGTAGAACATACAAATCGCGGCGGAAACATCGGGGCGTGTTGCAACAGAATTAATGTTTCACAACCATGGAAAATTAAAGTTTCGTTTTATTGATTAAAAGTGTTACAATGTCTAACAAACAAAGAAATACAACATAATTAACTAGTCTTGCATCTTTTATTGTCACTAAAGCCCAAGTCTGTCTATGTGTATCTTGATCATCTTATGCGACAGTTCCTGAAAAACACATGTGAAAATATGGTACGTCAGCATAAAAATGCCGGTGAGATACATAGGTTTTGTGAAAATAGGTTTCATGACTTATGTTTGAGAAAATGTTTAGTCATGAACCTTGTTATTTGCTTTGTTTTGTAAATCATTTGAAAAACAATGAGTTCAGATGATAGGTATAAATAAGTGAATAATGTATAGTTAAATGAATAACCAAGTTAGATGAGTTTGTAAAAGATAAGTTGTTTTGTAAAACAATGTCTTGTGATAAGTATGTTATTTGTATAAAATGTTATATGTATCAAACTGAAATGATTCAAATAACGCTACAATATGTAATACCATACAAACACTTATATATAGGAAGTACCAGCGGCGTATCCACCATGCTTGTATCATATTACACACGCATCGTTACTTAATCACATAATCAAACCAAACCATCAAGATGTAAAATGTTCATGTCTAATGTAAATCATGTAATGTAAAACCAATGTCAAATGTTGATAGTCCAAAAGTAGTCAAGTAATGTATAACCAAAATGATATGTATGGTAAGTAAAATTAAGACTACTTAAACCATAAGTAAAATGTACAAAACAAAGTATTGAAGTAAAACTTGGTTTAAATCAAAGTTATGTTTTGTAAGATATATGCATGCTATACTGAATATGAACATTTATGCGGTATTGTGAAAATTCATACATCCAAGCCTTGAGACAGACGGATAACTATGTAAAAGTGAGTTATCAAGAGAATATGTATTCGGATTCGGTCATTCCTTACGTCCAAACAAACCCGAGATTTCAGGAATGGGATTTGTCAAGTCCTATGGTACCACTACCTACTACCGAGCGGCATGATCGGTGTTAATGAATGTACATTGTCTCATTTAAACAAACCAAATGTCATACCAAAATGTAAGCATGTTTTATGAAGATAATGTACCTAGTATGCTAGAGTAAACATACAAGGTAGAGCTGTAAAACAATGTGTCCATATGCTGAGTAAACATATGCAACAGAAATGCAATGTAAAACAATGTGTCCATATGCTGAGTAAACATATGCAACAGAAATGTACTAAGTATGCTAAGTTAACATACAAAGTAGAAAAGTCATGTAAATCAATGTACTAATAGTGTACTAATGAACATAACCAGTATATGATGTGAAAACAGGAAAACATGAAAGTAACAAGTAGGCACATGTGTTTCACCCCAAAACAGTTTGGAAAACAGTAAAAGAGGGGTCTATGTACTCACTTGAGATTGCTCAGAAGTCCTAGGATAACCACCAAGCAATGCTAGAGATCGCGGAATATCAAACGGCACCTAATATAGGTAACTACATTAATAAACCGGACCTAAATCGGAAGACTGGGTAGCATGAGGGTTTGTAAACCAAATGAGTGTAGGAACTCATGTGATATGGTTAATCAAAGCCTACATACTAAATGAAACTTAACCTAAGTGTCTACGACCCATTACGACCCGTTTAGGTAGCTTATGCTACTTTAACGCGTCGTGCGCGTGAAACGCGTTCGGACCGCCTAACTAGCCCTATGACAAGTGTTATATGCCTAAACATATTACATATTCAGTTATGTGACAAAGGTTTAGGTTACATATGCTTAATTACCAATTATACATGTAAAGGGTATTCTGGTAATTTACCTAAGGCATATAAACTACCTATCATACAACTACTTAAACGATGTGACCATAAGGTATAACCTCGGAAGGTTATTCCCTATAAACTATGGTCACCTAATGTATTTGGTCCGATCCTAATGATCGACCAAATGGGTCGAGTTCGAAGGTATAGGCGATTTATCAGATCGCCTACCCTACGACTCTAGACAACGTGGTAATCAGTGGGCATAGTCCCAAGGGACTATGACCAACGTGATTACACTCACGTTGCGAAGTTCAAACGAACTTCGCATTGACCATTACTGGTCAACGCTGAAAGTCAAACAAAGTTTGACTTTCTGACTCGAAAAGCAGTAAAATAAGGAAAAGAACGAAAGAATACTAACCCAGGGTCCCCGAATGCTAATCCCGACTCGAGAACTCAGGTATGAAACAATGGTTTCAACTTAGAGCTCTCAAAATCAGAATTCTTGTGAGAAAATGCAATGGGGGTGGATGGGTATATATAGTTTTCGGGTAACCGTTAGGATCGTTTTATGGAAAACGTGCCATGATCCAACCCGTACACTTGTCGGAACCTTATGGAAGCTCAAAATGGTTCTTATCATCATGACAAGGCAATTGGGAACATGTGGTGGAGGTTAAATCTGCTGAAAACAGGCTGTCTTAAACATTGCACCTGGTCAGAAGACCCCCTGCGCATCGTAGGGCAAAAGTCCCTGCGCATCGTAGGGGTTAAGTTTGGCAGAATTACACTTTTGGTCCCTGAACTGTATTTAGGCCATTTTTGACACGTTTAAGGCCCGTTAACCCCATTTCAAAGCTCTAAAATGAAGTTAAAGTATAGGGAACTTAAAACATGCTCAAAAATATCTCGGATGTCGGTTCGTTTAGCCGTACGAACGCGATGTTCGCTTAATTACGACGGAATGCGCATAAGCGCGAAAAACGAACCAAATGACGCGACGAATGGATTTTTCTTATGGCGAACACTAAAATATAATGTAGTCATGCTTACATAAATTTTTGGATGTCCGAATGTATGCAGAACGTGAGTTACGCGTAAAAATGCAAACTTGTGCACTTTTTGACGCTTTTAGTCCCTGAATGACACAAAAGTTTATTTTAGCATACCGAACACCTCAAAGCCTATTTCTAAGCTATGCAAAGGATATTTATGGCATGTTTAACTTATGGTCATGTTCCAGAAGGTCTGTTACAGTTCAAATTGGCATACTTTCGCAGTTTGTCAACTTTAGTCCCTGTAAGCGATTAAACTTTGATTTCACCACACCAAACCTTCCAAAACTTATATCTAAGTTATGTAAAGGTTATTTAAGGTATGTTAAACCTATTTCACTATTCCGGAGTGTTTGTTGCATTAAACTGGTTATATTTACGCATTAGAGCGCGTATAACCTTCCAGAAAGCGATTTAGAGTTTGAAATCGAACAAGAGTTGATATGTGCAAAAGATACACATATTTATACAAGTCCAAAGTATGAAATACAATATTTCATTGGTTTGGCATTTGTTTGATGGTTGAAATGACACAGGTGTTACAGTCTCCCCTACTTTAGGAAATTTCGTCCCGAAATTTATTTAGAGGAAACTTGTAAGAGTTTAAAACATGAAGTTGAAAAGATCGAACAATATTGGCTAGATTTCTGAACTTCTAGTAACTTTAATAACATCATGATTGCAATGTAAGAGGGATACTTATATACAAGTATATGAAGCATCATTGGTGCGTCCACCGTACCTCAATTACATCGTCCTCATTTTGTTATTGTTGTCGCTATCGGTTCTTTCACATAATAAATCTTACTGGATTTCTGTGCACTAAATTTCATAATTATGTGCGCATACATAATTAGAGAATTCCTTGCACAGTTCACACAGTCTATTTTATAATGTGTAGTGTAAAACCAAATGAATAATCCTGTGATGAGTGTAACTAGACTGCCATAGAGTCCTTTAGACTAAATCAATAAATGATTTAAATAGACTATCAAGGAGTCTGTTCAGTTACATCACTAGATGTCATTCTTTAACCAAATTGTGAATCAATCTTTTTTATTAGACCACTAAAGGGTCTTTTATGAATCATGGAGTGGTACTATATAACCCAAGGGTCTTAACTATTACATAGAAGCCCATTAAGGATTTAAGGTAGTACCTTTTGAATATCCTGCTACGAATCCCTCATATGAAGATATGAAAGATCCTGCAAGGATTTGGATAAAGAATATCCAGAGTAGTAAAAACACCAAAAATGTATAAAAGAAAACATAAGATGAGTAAACACATAGTCACATAACCACAAAATTGTTTGTTAATTTGTCTTGTAATTTGCGTACATGCATTTAAAGCACACTAGAAATCCATTCCGTGGATTTCATTTGGTTCTTTAAACGTTATCAGGAATCCAACTATAAAGATAGAAAGATTCAAAAAGAAAATTCGATTTCGATTATTAGGAACCGAAATGTTCGAATTTAGGTATATGAGGAATCCAATTAAGGACTCTGATTTGAATGATGATCATCCACAAGGGTCTAATATATGAAGATAAAAAGATCCCATATGGATTTTTGAAGTTGAAGATGTTTTGAAATCTTGCACGGGATGTGCTTAAGTCAAAACATGAAGTAAAATGCTTATGAAGTTGAGATGCCTGATATGTCAAGGCGACATATGAAGCAGAATTTTGAAGGTTAAGTCAATGTATATGGAAAAATATTTTTGAAAACTATGCATGGGGTTCTTTTAAGAAAAATGTGTTTGACGTTTTTGAAACCTTATATATAATACTTTTGAAATCATAAAGTAGGTGTATTAGATAGATATATTTACAAAAATGTTTTAAAAATCATGCGAGATGAATTTTGAAATTATGTATAAGGTTTTTGAAAGACATGAATGATGCTTTTCGAAATCATGCACTTGATAAGAAAATGTATTGTGTTAATATTGTCTTCAGACTATATGAAATATTTTGAATTTTAAAAAGGTTGGTTTTGATAACATGGCCAATGTTTTTGAAATAACATAGACAATGTATCTAGAAAAATTTGTTTTCAAACTATATGAAATGTTTTGAGATCATGAAGATTGTTTTGAAATACTGGTACTGTGTATGTTGAAAAATCAAACGTAATGAGTAAGAGATTTGAAAATACCCTTAGTTATCTAACCAAGGATTTAAAGGCACAGATGTGTGAAAAGCACGATTACTCATAATGTCACTTAATTTTCTGTACTTTGTTTCTTAGAGTGAAACGAGTACTTAAAATTTTCGAGGGAATCATGAGCAATCATTTGAAAGAGAGAAATCACAAGAGTAGGTTGTAAGGTACACAGTTCCTTGATGTAGGTATCATAGGAAAATCATACACACATGTAACTATACTTGTATATCAGAATTTGTGAACAACGATTTATTTATAAACAAAACAGATTGTTTCACATTACACGAAAACAAAAGAAACAAAGGCATAAGACAGCAACATCCTTTGTTCAGCCAAATGCTCATCCGAGGGTTGGATTTGCACTGACTATCTTCGGGCAGTTGTTCCTGAAATGGCTCGTATCGCCACAGTTGTAGCAAGTACCACGCGGGAAACGAGCTTGAGTAGGGTTGACTTGGGGTTGGGTAGCAGCAAGATTTGCAACAGCTTTGTTCTGGATAGCAAAGCGGCATGTGTTGACCAAATGTCCCCGCCGTCCACAGTAGGTACATTTCCAGCAGGGTAGGAGGTTTGAATGATGACCGTTGCATCGCTTGCACCTAGGAGCAGTTCCTAAGTACTGCTTCCTAGCTGGTGGCCTTGCCACTTGGCTAGGTCCAGCTTGATTAGGTGTAACCGCTGCGGGTTTCCTTGAAGCCTTACGCTTCCTTGATGTTGTTGCAAGACTGACTACTGCTTCCTTTGGTGTCTCTTGAGTGGCTTCATTGTCGAGACGAGAGGCTTCATTGTTAAGACGAGAGGCTTCATTGTTAAGACGAGAGGCTTCATTGTTAAGACGAGAGGCTTCATTGTTAAGACGAGAGGCTTCATTGTTAAGACGAGAGGCTTCATTGTTAAGACGAGCCATGGCAATACCTAAATCCACAGTCCTCTGAATCACTTCGCCAATTTGCTGGACAAATTTGGTTGTTCGCTCGGGCATTTGACCAGTTCCAAGAGGAATAGACATTCTAGAAGAAAATGAAAGACAGAGGAAGAAACGAGTGAAAGGTTATTGGATAATCAATACAAAATGGTAACGAATGAAAATTGTGATCATTTGTTTGTTACCTAAGGCAAACAAATGAGATGACGACAAATCAAAGTAAATGGGTACATTGAGATGATGACAAATCAAAGTAAATGGGTCAAAAATAATGTATCGCGAAGACATGCTCGCCTATAAGTGAACACTCATCCCAAGAATTCCCAGGTAAGCCCAACTGGTCTCGCGTCTGATGAGATGTATACGAAATGCTTGCCTAGACAGAAAACCCAGAATACAGGCATTCACCCTTCCAGTTTGCACGTGTTCACATTATTTAAAACCCAAAACCTTGACGATGTTTTTGAAAACCCCAAAAGGGTTCAAAACCATATAACAGAGAGTTCAAAACCTTATAATAGAGGGTTCAAAACCTAGTAATCAATCATCCTAGATCAGATGATTAGTTTTCAAAGCGGTTTTGAAATTTATGTTCTTGTAGCGGTTGTTGCCTAAGGATAGGCGACAGTATTGTTTTATGACTAAACGCAAGTAAACTCGCGTTAGGGTCCTAAGAAAGTTATAGACTAGGTCAAAGCATTACTAATAACCTAATTCCCTATAACCATTAGCTCTGATACCATCTTTTCTGTCACACCCCGACCGCGTAGAACATACAAATCGCGGCGGAAACATCGGGGCGTGTTGCAACAGAATTAATGTTTCACAACCATGGAAAATTAAAGTTTCGTTTTATTGATTAAAAGTGTTACAATGTCTAACAAACAAAGAAATACAACATAATTAACTAGTCTTGCATCTTTTATTGTCACTAAAGCCCAAGTCTGTCTATGTGTATCTTGATCATCTTATGCGACAGTTCCTGAAAAACACATGTGAAAATATGGTACGTCAGCATAAAAATGCCGGTGAGATACATAGGTTTTGTGAAAATAGGTTTCATGACTTATGTTTGAGAAAATGTTTAGTCATGAACCTTGTTATTTGCTTTGTTTTGTAAATCATTTGAAAAACAATGAGTTCAGATGATAGGTATAAATAAGTGAATAATGTATAGTTAAATGAATAACCAAGTTAGATGAGTTTGTAAAAGATAAGTTGTTTTGTAAAACAATGTCTTGTGATAAGTATGTTATTTGTATAAAATGTTATATGTATCAAACTGAAATGATTCAAATAACGCTACAATATGTAATACCATACAAACACTTATATATAGGAAGTACCAGCGGCGTATCCACCATGCTTGTATCATATTACACACGCATCGTTACTTAATCACATAATCAAACCAAACCATCAAGATGTAAAATGTTCATGTCTAATGTAAATCATGTAATGTAAAACCAATGTCAAATGTTGATAGTCCAAAAGTAGTCAAGTAATGTATAACCAAAATGATATGTATGGTAAGTAAAATTAAGACTACTTAAACCATAAGTAAAATGTACAAAACAAAGTATTGAAGTAAAACTTGGTTTAAATCAAAGTTATGTTTTGTAAGATATATGCATGCTATACTGAATATGAACATTTATGCGGTATTGTGAAAATTCATACATCCAAGCCTTGAGACAGACGGATAACTATGTAAAAGTGAGTTATCAAGAGAATATGTATTCGGATTCGGTCATTCCTTACGTCCAAACAAACCCGAGATTTCAGGAATGGGATTTGTCAAGTCCTATGGTACCACTACCTACTACCGAGCGGCATGATCGGTGTTAATGAATGTACATTGTCTCATTTAAACAAACCAAATGTCATACCAAAATGTAAGCATGTTTTATGAAGATAATGTACCTAGTATGCTAGAGTAAACATACAAGGTAGAGCTGTAAAACAATGTGTCCATATGCTGAGTAAACATATGCAACAGAAATGCAATGTAAAACAATGTGTCCATATGCTGAGTAAACATATGCAACAGAAATGTACTAAGTATGCTAAGTTAACATACAAAGTAGAAAAGTCATGTAAATCAATGTACTAATAGTGTACTAATGAACATAACCAGTATATGATGTGAAAACAGGAAAACATGAAAGTAACAAGTAGGCACATGTGTTTCACCCCAAAACAGTTTGGAAAACAGTAAAAGAGGGGTCTATGTACTCACTTGAGATTGCTCAGAAGTCCTAGGATAACCACCAAGCAATGCTAGAGATCGCGGAATATCAAACGGCACCTAATATAGGTAACTACATTAATAAACCGGACCTAAATCGGAAGACTGGGTAGCATGAGGGTTTGTAAACCAAATGAGTGTAGGAACTCATGTGATATGGTTAATCAAAGCCTACATACTAAATGAAACTTAACCTAAGTGTCTACGACCCATTACGACCCGTTTAGGTAGCTTATGCTACTTTAACGCGTCGTGCGCGTGAAACGCGTTCGGACCGCCTAACTAGCCCTATGACAAGTGTTATATGCCTAAACATATTACATATTCAGTTATGTGACAAAGGTTTAGGTTACATATGCTTAATTACCAATTATACATGTAAAGGGTATTCTGGTAATTTACCTAAGGCATATAAACTACCTATCATACAACTACTTAAACGATGTGACCATAAGGTATAACCTCGGAAGGTTATTCCCTATAAACTATGGTCACCTAATGTATTTGGTCCGATCCTAATGATCGACCAAATGGGTCGAGTTCGAAGGTATAGGCGATTTATCAGATCGCCTACCCTACGACTCTAGACAACGTGGTAATCAGTGGGCATAGTCCCAAGGGACTATGACCAACGTGATTACACTCACGTTGCGAAGTTCAAACGAACTTCGCATTGACCATTACTGGTCAACGCTGAAAGTCAAACAAAGTTTGACTTTCTGACTCGAAAAGCAGTAAAATAAGGAAAAGAACGAAAGAATACTAACCCAGGGTCCCCGAATGCTAATCCCGACTCGAGAACTCAGGTATGAAACAATGGTTTCAACTTAGAGCTCTCAAAATCAGAATTCTTGTGAGAAAATGCAATGGGGGTGGATGGGTATATATAGTTTTCGGGTAACCGTTAGGATCGTTTTATGGAAAACGTGCCATGATCCAACCCGTACACTTGTCGGAACCTTATGGAAGCTCAAAATGGTTCTTATCATCATGACA
Organism: Helianthus tuberosus; assembly: GCA_030545235.1. Taxonomy (NCBI): domain Eukaryota; kingdom Viridiplantae; phylum Streptophyta; class Magnoliopsida; order Asterales; family Asteraceae; genus Helianthus; species Helianthus tuberosus. The sequence goes on from CM060437.1 coordinate 125,004,309, forward strand.
AGGCAATTGGGAACATGTGGTCGAGGTTAAATCTGCTGAAAACAGGCTGTCTTAAACATTGCACCTGGTCAGAAGACCCCCTGCGCATCGTAGGGCAAAAGTCCCTGCGCATCGTAGGGGTTAAGTTTGGCAGAATTACACTTTTGGTCCCTGAACTGTATTTAGGCCATTTTTGACACGTTTAAGGCCCGTTAACCCCATTTCAAAGCTCTAAAATGAAGTTAAAGTATAGGGAACTTAAAACATGCTCAAAAATATCTCGGATGTCGGTTCGTTTAGCCGTACGAACGCGATGTTCGCTTAATTACGACGGAATGCGCATAAGCGCGAAAAACGAACCAAATGACGCGACGAATGGATTTTTCTTATGGCGAACACTAAAATATAATGTAGTCATGCTTACATAAATTTTTGGATGTCCGAATGTATGCAGAACGTGAGTTACGCGTAAAAATGCAAACTTGTGCACTTTTTGACGCTTTTAGTCCCTGAATGACACAAAAGTTTATTTTAGCATACCGAACACCTCAAAGCCTATTTCTAAGCTATGCAAAGGATATTTATGGCATGTTTAACTTATGGTCATGTTCCAGAAGGTCTGTTACAGTTCAAATTGGCATACTTTCGCAGTTTGTCAACTTTAGTCCCTGTAAGCGATTAAACTTTGATTTCACCACACCAAACCTTCCAAAACTTATATCTAAGTTATGTAAAGGTTATTTAAGGTATGTTAAACCTATTTCACTATTCCGGAGTGTTTGTTGCATTAAACTGGTTATATTTACGCATTAGAGCGCGTATAACCTTCCAGAAAGCGATTTAGAGTTTGAAATCGAACAAGAGTTGATATGTGCAAAAGATACACATATTTATACAAGTCCAAAGTATGAAATACAATATTTCATTGGTTTGGCATTTGTTTGATGGTTGAAATGACACAGGTGTTACAAAGGAAGGGATGAGTCAAATGTTAGAGGACGGGCCTTGGTTGATCAGAAATGTACCGATAATCTTGAAGGAATGGTCGGCTTCGTTAAAGATGGAAAAAGAGGATATTAAAGTTGTTCCAGTTTAGGTCAAGATGCATGATGTGCCGTTAGCGGCTTTTACCGAGGATGGTCTTAGCTTGGTTGCTTCTAAGATTGGGAATCCTAAGATGTTGGATTCGTATACTGCCACGATGTGTGCTGAGTCTTGGGGAAGAAGCTGCTATGCTAGAGCGCTTATTGAAGTTCAGGCAGAGGCTGAGTTAAAGAAAAGTTTTACTGTTGCAATTCCATCTTTGGATGGTAATGGTCATTCAAAGGTAGAGGTCAAAATTGAGTATGATTGGGAGCCTCTAAGGTGCTCCTCTTGCTGTGTGTTTGGTCATGACGATAGCTCATGCCCAAAGAACCCTCAGGTTACTTCAAGTGGGGATTCTGGAAAGAATAATGATGATTTTCAGGATGTGGGTGCTAAGAAAAAGAAAGTTAATAACCAAGGCCTCCATATGAAAAATCAGAAGCCTAAGGTAGTGTACAGACCAGTTGTCAAACCTAAACCAAAATCATCCTTGAGGAGTCCGATGAATAACCAGGTTTCAACATCAAACCCGTTTGACATTCTTAAGGACGAAGATGGTAATCAGGGAGGTAGTACTGTCGGTCGAGTGGAGAAGAAAGTTGCGCAGACTAGTAGTGACAAGCAGGATTCGGATGAGGAGGAGGTCGTTGAAGTCTATAATGAAACTAGTGAATTTATGACCTCGGGTACACATTCGTCATCTTCGAGAGCAAAGGCTAGCACCTCTTCCACAAAATTCTCCAATGGATAGATCTTTTTTGGTTCGTGTGAAGGGGTTGCCGGTTTCTGGCAATTTCATTTTTGATGATGGTGGATGAGGACTTTATTTTTGTTTTTTTATATTGTTTCGTCTACTGATGTATAGTAGGCTAGGTTATGGGGTGTCATAGTTTTCCTTGGTTTTTTGTGATTTACATATATGGGGCATGTCCTGTATATGAACTAGTGTGGAACACATCCTCACTACTTGTACTTATTTGCGGTTGTTTTTAATAGAATCACCGAGGTAACCCTTTACCCAAAAAAACTCTAAATTGATTAAAAGAAGAAATTAGCGTATAAAATCTTGCTTACTATCTCCTAAGAGAAGTGCGAAAGGATTGCAGGCTAGATTCAAGGTCTGCGAGTTTCTTGATTCCACTCCGCTTGCAAGCAAGATTGGGTTAGTGTTCCGTGTGAGTAATAGTTGGATCTAGTGGGCGTACTTTTTGACTTTACTTGCTCTTTATTCTCTTATTAAATTGATAGTTAGATGAACAGGTCACTCCTAAAAGCAACCGTTCTCTTATTATACGATACCCCCGCCATGGATGATACGATTCCAAGAGACAAAAGCATATTCGATTAGCTACTTAGGAGGAACCACACTGAGGCAATCTCGAACATAAAAAATAGATCAAATTTTCATTTTAAAAAGACAGAAGACCCTCCTAAGAGAGATGGAGAACTCACCCCTCTCTCCTATCAATATTGTTTACACGAGCTTTAGTAAGCCTATCATGCTAACATCCTATCGCCTGCCTGACCTGCTTTCTGGCTAGCTTCTTTATGGCAAGCGCTACCGTAACCTAGCTGGCGCTACATCTTGCTAACGTCGTCTGAATTGCCTTGCAAGCGCTACATCTATATGGCAAGCCCACGTCACCTTCGTCTCCCGTTTTAGTCGCCTTCTTCATATGGCATGCGCTACCCGTCGCTTGCACTACATTGTCTGACGATAACCTTGCCTGACCACTTCCGCTCTGACTGAGCTGACCGTCGCACCTGACTTCTATATCCCATTATCCATAGATCTCCTTCCTTATCGTTGCCGGTCTAAGCAGAAGGTTGCTAAGTCAGATGTCTGGTGAACACATTCGTAATGACTATGGGTCTAGTAGGTGTACTAGGAAGGAAGCGAGGTACTGAGTTTAGCGTCGACAAGTGGATCTTTATTCTCAATGATATGGGAGACAGTCAAAGCATCAGTCTCAGCATCAACAAAAGAAAAGGACTGACCGACCGCCGTTCAAGAGAGATCCCGGAGGCTCGAACTTTTTGCTAGCTTTATAACATGGGCCGAAGGAAAGAGGAAGACCAAAAAAAGTCGCGGTCAAAGCAAAGAAAAAGATGCCAAAAAAGATTCACTTTAGCTTCTAGCTCGCTTAGTGTAGGTTGCTTGCAATCCTGACATCCCGAGTTACAGTTTGGGGGATTGATTACGTGGCTGAATCTCCCGTTAAGGAGCTTTCCTACGTTCCTGTCCTTGATGTCTCTCTCATTCCGAGGTGAGAGTGAGGTTGCTTGCAAGACTTTCGATAGCTGGCTCGGCCGAACGGAATCACCGATCTAGATACTAGATAGAAGGGTCGTTCACTCCCTATTCTTTAGAGGTTGCTTGAGACGGTAGCATTAGCTAGGCAATCAAGGCAGGTCGAACAGAGTCAGTCCTAGGGTGAAGATCATCGAATGGAAAAATGGATTGAGCTAGCTAATCACTTGATGACCCGGTGGAGAATGGGAACAGAGAGTCGCTCCCATAAACGAATGAATGGGACTCCTGGTCCTGATCGAACCAGAGATTCCGACAACCCGGGGAATCGGCAGAAAGAGATGGGTCGAATACTGGAATCTGCCTAAAAGTCCTGACTTTTTCGAGGCATGGCTTCGATCCGTATCTGGCCAACTCCTCGAATTCCTGGCTTGCTTATAAAAAATCGTATTCCATTCCAATTCTGGCTTCTCTCCCAATACTCCACCCTATTTATTCCTATTATTTAACTATTTTAGATTGAACAACGGATAGCTTATGCTTCTAATAGATTCCTAGCTAGTTATGAAAGTACCTGACATGTAAGTAGGGAAAAGGGCACCCGTGGCTATATTCTATTCTCTTACGAGATTTGGAGGACAAAGAATAGCACGCTTCTCTTGCCTCTAGGAAGAATAGAAGGAACCTATTCTCTTATACAATTAGTTGTGCACAAAGATGTTCCTACAACTATTGAGAGGGATATACTACGCTTAAGCGAGACCTTACCTCTTATTGACTTGAAAAAACCCTTCCTAGTGAGTGTAATATGTTTATTAAGCTTCTTGTTTTCACGAAACCATTCTCTCATTTCCTCTATCCCTATGAGTCTCCTTTTCTTTTCTTTCTCTTCTCCCCTTCTGCATTTAGTAGTGACAAGTTGCCATGGAAGAGTTTGACAACCGCTTGGCTTGGCTTGGGGACCAAATAGCGGATACGAGTAGAAGAGGTAGAGGTACAAAACATGTGAGTCAGTGCCAGGACCAGGGGGGACAAGATTCCTAAAGATCTCGACACCTAAAAGAAAGAGCGCACTCAATGGGTGAAGTTGGCTTCCCAGATGGTTACTGGTACGGATTCACCTAAACATCTTCCCATTGAATCAAAGCTAAATAAACTACTGCTCAGGTGGCTGAAAAACTATACACTACTTTCACAATCCGTAAGAAAATAAGTTTTCCCAGTATCAATTTGTCTAAAAGGTCAATTGCCTCTATATGGCCGACGAGAACTCCTAGTCCATAGTCGAAGCCCAACATCTTTGACAGTCCTCCTCTTTAGAGTGGCTTCCTCCCGCTTCCAGTCGAGTTTTATAGATTCCGATAGAGTCACCGCTAACTTTTGCTTTTGACAAGATGCCCTAGTCCTTTTGGTAAGCGTAAGCATTTTGTAAGCAGAAAAATCTAGATATTAAACTCCTGGTATCAGTTACAATGCTCACTATTACAGATCCCACGACGACAGCTCCCGCTGAAGCAATTGTTGCTGCGGAGGTAGCTAAATTACCTATCCGCTATAGATGGAAAAGGCATGTTGTGCCGGACTTAAATAAACCTTAGTTGAAAAAAAAAATTCTTGGTGGACCAGAAAGAAATTATTGACCTTGATATAACTTTATACCGGAGTAAATGAAGACTCCTAGAATGGCAAGCACGAAGAAGCCTACTCAGAGTAGGAATCCAGCACATTATAAAAAAAGGAAAATGGACCTGCAACTAACTTAGACTTTCTTTAAGGAAGATTGCAAATAAGAGCTGATCCTATAATTGTAATAGTAAGATTAGGATCCTGACTCATCTGTAAATTTAAGGCATATAAGGTAAATACATAGATATAGGGAAACTTGCGTATACTATACCTATAGGATCCTTTCTCTTATGAAAAGGAAAACTACGGGATAGCTATGCCGCAGTCAAAAAGACATATTTATGGATATGTACTAAGCCAGCTCTTTATACTAAGGCGTATCGAAAATGGGGTTCGATATAGGGAGTCTTTGCTGTTTAGTGTTTACTTTACCTTTACCCAGCTTAAAGAACTGTGCCATAAATTCATAAGAACTGCTATTTGTAGAGCTTCTATAGCTTCGAGCCCTTTAGTTCGTTATCAAGCGTATAGCTTAGAGGGTGATCGCTGGCCACAAACTTGCAAGAGTCAGCTATTTGTTCACATTCAAGCATTCGTTCCCCACGTTCGAGCTAGTCGAATTAGTACTTATTGTTATACCGTTCGTGCCCCTTAGAGCCACTTAACTCGCTTTGAAGAATCAAAATCCTGCTTCCAATTAATAGACTGAAATGAAAACTTTTAAAGATGTTATGGAGGGTTTAAAAGTCATCGGTGCTGGAACTGCTACAATTGCTTTAGCTGGAGCTGCAGTCGGAATTGGAAAGATATTCAGTTCGTTGATCCATTCAGTAGCACGGTGTCCGTAATTGGATACTAAATTGTTTGGTTATGTCGTTTTAGGCTTTGCTCTCACGGAAGCCACTGCCTTGTTTGCTCTTATGATGGCCTTTCTAATCTTATTCGTATTCTGAGATTCGCTACCGTCAGTAGCCTTCCTCCCATGGCGAGCGAAGTGACGTGAGGCGAGCGTCTGAGTGAGTTGAGTGAGGAAGTGAGGGCCCTGAGGAAGCGGAAGGAGCGAAAGCTGGATCGGGTTTCACTGTTGTGTTGGTTAATGCCCAACCACCTTCAAGAAGGCAAAGAAGCCAACTTCATAACCTTTTCCATTATCAGTAGCAGCAGTGGACTAATCGGGACAATAAAAATACAGGTAGGAATTTATCTACTTGCCTTTCAACCTCAGAGCATTCAGTTCAGGTACCGCAGCGGTCGACGACTTGGTTGGGGCAGATCTTCACTCATTATCCTTCTTCGAACCTTTTGGTATGTATTGCCCCTAACTATAGATCAGATCCAGCAAACGAGAAAGAAAATTCCGCACTGCTGCTAAGTCGTCGGACTTATCCACCAAGGGATTTGTGGAATTTCTGTGGATTGCGTTGGGGGAAATCTACCAAAGCTAGGCAGATAGATAGACTCCTTTCTCGCTGCTAAGGGAGAGCAAGAAAGAGAAATTTTTTTGTTTTTTAACCAGCGCCCCCTTTTGGGCATGCAGGTACTAAGAGTCCTCTCACTACCAACCAGCAGACATCATCTGGCTGGGACTTGCCGGTATCAACAACGAGAAAAAACTACCAAATGGAAACAACAACTAACTATGGCTCTTGGTGGGCCCAGACAACGTCCTAGGCGTAGGGGAGATCAGAGCAACAGGTAACGCCTAGACGACGTTTTCATTCCTAGGCTGCAGTAAGTAGATCGAGAGGTCGTTTCGCCCCTTGTCCCCGAATATGGGTAATATGTTCTCATGCAATGTTGCTCCAATCTGACCTAGCTGGCGAGCGATCCCAGTTCGCGACAGAGAACAAGACAACAAGCGAGCGTACCTTTGTTCGCTTCTTCTCCACCAAGCACGGAAGTTTAAGGATAACTGTAGGTCGGTGGCTACCTAAGGAAACTCCGATTCGATCCACCCCCCTAGCTAGGAGGCATCTACCTCTTCCCGATCACAAGGAGAGGTTCACTCTGATGGGGGGTATTTCTTTTTTTCCCTTCCAGAAAGAATGAAATGCATAGGGGACCATCCTTTTGTTGTGGCATGCTCCGCAGATTTACGGATTCACAGGGGGCCTCAGGCCCTACTTAGTTGACTGACAATGACAAAGGCTTGCGAAACTAAGTAGGGCCTTTTGAATTGAATCTTAAGTAGTCTATCAGTGGTGCAAAGCTAATTGCCCCTTTTCAGTAGGGGCGAAAGGTTAGACCTTAGAAAGTCAGCGAACAGTGGTTCTTCTATGTAGGTATGGCGTTCCCCCTTGACTCTCCTAACGTCGAGCTAAGTGATTTCCTAACCTTTTCATAGCATAGTAGAATGAAGGCTACGCACCGACGCTCTCTTTTCTATTAGCCTAAGCGTCTTCGCTAACTCGCTCGCCTACTATACCCTACTATACCACTTTTACGGTAGGCTAGGCTAACTCAGCCGCTTACTTCTACTAATGTAGGGCTAAATAGTGCCTTTTCTTTTTAAAACAACCAATTTTCATTATTGCGAACCTATAGGTCCTTAGTAGCGTTGACAAAGAAGAACAGCCAGTTAAAAGACAACGTTTTTTATTTCTATCTTCATTTTATATATTTTTTTGGGTAAAGGGTTACCCCGGTGATTCTATTAAAATGCAACCGCAATTAAGAACAAGTAGTGAGGATGTGTTCCACACTAGTTCATATACAGGACATGCCCCATATATGTATGACAAACAAGACAAAATACCTATGATACCCCATAACTTAGCCTACTATACATCATGAAAAGATTTCTAGTAGACAAAACAATGCAAAACAAAAACATAATACTCAACCGCCATCATCAAAGATAAAGCTGCCACAAACCAGCAACCCCTTCATACGAACCAAAAACAGCCTATCCATTTGAGAATTTAGTGGAAGAGGTGCTTGCCCCTGCTTTTGAAGAAAAAGAATGAGTACCCGATGTCATAAATTCACTAGTTTCATTGTAGACTTCAACGACCTCCTCCTCATCCGATTCCTGCCTGTCACTCGACTGTTTTTCCTTCTTCTCTACTCGACCCACAGTGGTACCTCCTTGATTACCGTCATCATCGTTTAGGATATCAAATGAGTTTGACGTTGAGACCTGATTAATCATCGGATTCCTCAAAGACGATTTCGGTTTAGGTTTGACAACTGGTCTATAGACTAACTTAGGCTTCTGATTTTTCATATGAAGCCCTTGATTATTAGCTTTCTTCTTTTTGGCACCCACGACCTGAAAGTCATCATTATTCTTCTTCTCAGTATCCCCAATCGAGCTTACCTGAGGGTTCTTAGGACACGAGCTCTCTTAATGACCGAAAACACAACAAGATGAACATTTTAAAGGCTCCCAATCATACTCAATTTTTACCTCCACCATTGAATGACTACGACCATCCAAAGATTGGATTGCAACAGTAACACTCTTCTTTAAATCCACCCCTACCTGAACTTCAATAAGTGCTTTAGCATAGCTGCTTCTTCCCCAAGACTCCGCACACATTGTGGCAATATACAAATCTAACATCTTAGGCACCCCAATCTTAGATGCAAGTAAACTAAGCCCATCCTCAGTAAATGCCGCTAAAGGCACATCATGCATCTTGACCCAAACTGGAATAGATTTTAAATCCTCTTTTTCCAACTTAATAGAGGCCGACCACTCTTTCAAAATTATTGGAACATTTCTTATCATCCACGGTCCATCCTCTAACATTTGATCCATCCCTTCTTTAGTTTTGAACTTAAAGAAAAAGAACCCGTGTGCATTCATCATAAGTCTTGACAGACCATATTTTGCCCAATTGTTCTTTGCAAAGAAATCCACCACGGGAAATGCCAGTCGTTTCCCCAGAAAGTAACCATACAAAGTGTTTGCATACCTGTCAGTGACTTGTTTAACTGAAGACAGTGGAATAACAACGTCAGCTCCATCAACAGCCTCACTCGATTCCATCACCCTAAAGTTTACCTTAACATTATCTTTAGTATCCTTCACAACATTCGCAAAAGACAAACGTTCCGCAGATCCAGAACCTGTTGGTTTCCCCTTGTCAGCCGAGAAAGAAGTTCCAGTGTAGTCTGATTTTGGCGCATACTCCATGGTAGTGTGAACAGTTCCTGCACGATCCGAACCTGAACGCAGCTTCTCCACAGAGATTGGAGCAGAAACCTTTGTCAATTCATCAATTATATTAATCTGACGAGGTTCAGTTGAAGACTGAACTGTTCCCGGTCGAGGTAACCAAGTATTACCTTCAACATCCATAACTCGGCTGGCCAAACCCTCAAACGAGATTGAAGATCTGCCGCCGTCATCATGGTGAAAGACGCCTTGAGTCTTATGTTCATCCATTCGGAACAATACATCTCTCTCCAATAAACACAAACACAGCCGATCATGCACCAAAAACTCCGAGCAACAATGATATCAATGAACAAGACCTAAACAACAACCCTAATCTAGCAATACCCTAATCTATCCCATGAATCTTGCACATCAGATAGCGATAGTCTATCCAATACAATCGAACCACAGAAAAGAACAAGGCGGCGATTATACTTTAATCAAAACTCTAATTCGCACGATCACTACAATGAATGAAAGATTCCCTTGTTTATAAATAAGCTTCCTAAGTGGAGCCTTCAGAAGCTTAAGTTTCTTCACAACTTTAAACATAGCATGGCCAATCACATCTTCATTTTATATATTTTTATATAGAATAATGAATAATAATGATTTAGGCTAGCTTGACAAGCCTCTTGATCTGAGGTGCGAAGATCAAGATATCATTTTTATGACTTCCATTCCACTTATCGATCCCGGCCCAGAAAAGTGACCGACAGGGCCCTATTGATATATGAAAGAAAGGCTTTATGAGCCCTGTAAGCCCACACTTATGTAGAGTGGATCGTTCAACACCTGCGACACAAACCCATTTTTGACCTATTGATCCTAGTATCATAGGCGACCGAACGGCCGCCCCCTAATTACTAGACCGACCTGCTATAATAATTCCATAAACACCCAGCGAACATATGGCAAACAAATAAAGTAGCCCTATGTTCGGATCTGACAATACCATACCATAATCAAAAGGTACAACGGCCCGAGTGACCAGACTTAACATAAATGTAGCCACTGGAGCCATTCTAAAAAGGGAGAAATTTGCACTACTTGGTGAAATAGGTTCTTTTATAATCAATTTAAAACCATCTGCTAGAGGTTGTAACAATCCAAACGATCCCACTACATCAGGACCCTTTCGACGTTGCACAAAAGCCATTACTTTACGTTCAGCTAGCACTAAAAAGGCTACTCTAGTAGAAGTGGTAGAATTATTCCAAGTATTTCAGCTGGAACTTCTATGTACATTTTTTATTTTCTATTCACTCATGATATGGCCTAGTCGACCCGATCATGATATTTCACTCATGATCTGGCCTGGTCGACACAATCATGATATTGAAGGATGGGACCTTTTCTAGAAAAAGAAAGGAGATTCTATTTCTTCTTCCAAGCCCTTCTTAGAAGATGCAGTCAGTAAGCTCTCACTTATCTTCTTCATTTACGAAAATAGATAGATAAGAAAAGATGTCAGCCTCTCTTTTCTCGTGGAACACTTACTTAATGGGGCTCTTTGAATTGGAAGACAACGACAAAAGTGAAAGAAGGAGGTCTATTTCGATGTCACTGGACCAAGAAATCTGTCCTTTGCTGAAAGCTCATAGGGTAAGAAGAATTGAAAGGTAGGTTTTGTCAGTGATTAAATGGAAAGGTCAGCTGCAGCGAAAACCAATCAAACTCAGAAAGATAGGTAGGGAAATTCGAGAGATCTGGAGACATGGCCACTACTGGCCTACGGTCCTTGCAGATTACGTAGCACATGCTAAGAGCTGCGATGCCTGCCAGAGGTATGCAGGAATCCAGCACAAGCTGGCTTCCGAGTTATACCCGATTATAAAGCCTTGGCCATTTCGAGGGTGGGCCATGGATATCATCGGAAAGATCTATCCCAGATCTTAAAGAGGTCATACTTTTCTCCTAGTATAGTAGCTACGGCCCAGCCTTCTCCACCTTCTGCCCCGTAAAACCCTTTCTCTGCCCAGAGATAAAGCACTCCCCTGGCCTCGCGGTCTCGTCTATTCAAAGTTCTGTCCATTTCACCGATACGCAGGTCGTACCATCGAAGAGTGTCATACTTTGCGTGATGTCATCTAGATGAAAATCTTCTCAATTGGAAAGAAGTTAAGGAATACCTTAAAGCCGCCAATGTCACTGAAGCTACTGGGGATCTATACTAATCCAATGCCACAACATCAAGGGGGACAAGCCACCACTCAGGGACCTACACCGGTACAAACTAATCCAGGACTTTCTGCCAGCGCTAACACCATCCGAGCTTGCACTGCCGCTCGAAGAGAGATGCCTGTGAGACCCTCTCAAGTTCTTTCATTCGAAGGAGGTTCTGAGAATTCAAAAGTCCAAAGTCACTTTCTTTGTCCCTAGGAATCTAAGTGCCAAAAGCAGACGAAATCACTATAGAACCGGACCTCCTCGCTGCCGCTTAATTCATTACCCGGAAGAGGCAAATTCGCTTTTTTAGTAAGCCCTATTAGCTAGTAAGGGTGGGTTGAAAAGGTAAAGAAGGAAGAATGGATCCGAACGAATGCATGGGCAGGTGAAATGAGCCCTTTTTTTAATCCCCTCGTCACCTACTAGTGAGCCAGGGACGCCTCTCGTTCCTCTTCCCCCATTTGACAACATTATCTCATTCGGATGATTCTCTGAAACCCCCTTAACTAAGAGATAAAAAGGCGAAGGGAAGTTCGGGAAAGCCTAGCAGACGGGACTATCAACCGCTTTCTATTAAGACCTCGACACCATCCTTACCCCCCTACGAAAGATTTAGCCCTCTTTATAAGAGGAAAGCTCCCAGGTTCCACATCTTAAAGAAGTGCATGACCAGATTGGAAGCACGGAGGTTCATTCACAATGGGACAACTCACCCAGCCATGATTCATGATAGATGAGATCGTGCACAAAATGGAGTTTCCCTCTTGGGTGAGGCTCACATCCGGAAAGAATCTTTTTCAAGACTTTATCTCCTATGTTGACCTTTCTCTACATTACCTTATTTTGGAATTCACTTGAATGCCCCTTTTCTGGTAGACTGGGCATGTTCCATGGCGCGAAGCCTCTTCTCATCTAATAGCTCTCATTTTGGGGATATATAAAAAATATGCTCTCTATCATCCACATCTAAATCTTTTTCAAGCTGGGCCCTGATGTTTCAGGGAATGGTGGAATCCGTCTCTAGCAAGTACGCAACTAGCCATAAATTGTATCGAGCTACAGGCCCTTCTCATAAGATGTTGTAAGCTACGGGCCTTATTCGACGAAGCTTAAATTAAAGCAGACATCAAGAGCTAAGAAGGGGGCCAACAAGCCCCTTTGAAGCTAATGCCTTAGAAGCTACAGGACATAGAAGCAAGCCAACAAGTGGATTGAATCTTTTCCAGTCTAGAGACTGGCGGATTACCTTCGAAACAAAGGATTGAAAAATTCCTTCTGCTTTGGACAAGATAAGTGGACATATGAGTTGAATAATACTGGGACTGATAAGCTAAGCGAGGTTCCCCTTTGAGATCTCCCAACCTAAAGGCTTTATTCAGAGGTGGGTCTTTCAACCGCCTACTCTTTCGATGAAGGGTGCACTACAAGAGAATAGGTACTAAAGAGATTCAATGGGGGGATTTCGCCGATACTGAGTCGACGATAAACTATTCATCTTGCTTGGAACCGTCATTGTGTATGGGAAAGAGGGCTTCTACCTATGCTTGGAAAAGGGTGAATGGTCCCAAAAGGGACGGGAAAAAGCCACTAGAAAGGTCATCCACCAAGTATCAAAGGCACTGGGTAGTCCACTTTATCCGAGACTCTGAGTACAAGATTTTCGGGATCAAGAAACTAGCAAAAAAATATGCTCGGCTGGACTCTTTTCTCGTATGCCCGGAAAATTGCATTTCGGTACAACTCCGCTTGCTGCAAAGCCTTTATTTCTCGTCCAAACACTCCAGATCTGCACTTTCCTTTACTCCAAAGGGCCGAAGCCTTATTAAGTTAAGAATTAAGAAGGGCTTTTTTATAGAGAGAGAGTCAGGGGTGATCTATATTGCTTACCACAGCTCTATTCCCGACTTGAAATCCATAACGGACTTTAAGAGAGGATGAACATTCCCGTTCTATAGGTAGCACTGCCCCTACTAGAGAAGGGTGAGGGCCCACTTCCGTACTTCTGATCTGCTAGCACTGTGAATTACCTTAGACCTACACAGCAGGAACGAGATGGAGCACCTACTCTACTGGTCGTCTACTCTCTCGAGGTCGTCCTTATCTAGGTACAAAAAGGACACTACGGGATATCTCCAAAATTCGATGTACTTTGTGCAGGACACATCTCATGTTTGCCGAATCTAAAAACCATCGCCTTTGCATCCAAACACTTCACGACGGCTATGATCAGATCCCAGTGTTGGTTCACTTTTGACTTTATCCTCCACCAAATCTTCTGATCTCCTGTTCTCAATGATGTTAAGCTGCTCCTGATCGCAGCCTTCGAAGGTACGTTTTTTTCATTCGGGGTCTTACCTTAGGGATAGACGATGGACCCGCCATTCGACATGATGCAGCATTTTGAAAGAAATTTCCATCAAATCAAAGGAGTTAACATTTCTGACATCTCTTGACACCCTTACTTTTCATATGGGCCTTGCCTCATGATTTTCTTGGCAAGCATTTGGCTGTTGACTTGTCCTCCGCACCCACTTGAATGAGCTTGTTCAACAATGCATGCTCCTTATTTCGGAAGGGCGAGTGACCTTTTGTAAAGGACATCTCCCAAGATCACAAATCGTCTGGAAAGTTCCCTCCGGGTTCTCCTCTGACCACGAGTGGCGTACTCCGGTATGAACCCGTCTTGAGGTAATTGTAGAAAGAATAATACCATGGTTCCCATCGTCCTCGTATTCTTCCTCGTCTTGACTGGTGATAGTCTTCATCCAAGAAGAGAAATGAGTCCCGTTCGGTGGAAGGGCTCTCTGTGGCTCGGATGTCGATGACAAGCGACTCTGTGCTTCGGTGTACAAGCATGTGTACTAGAGCGGCTGAGTATGAATTCCATAAGGGCTGGTGAGTCAGCCAAGCGATTTTCTATTCTCGGAACATGGGTGAAGGGGATCTCCCTAAAGCGCTTGATCAGGTCAATGGCAAGTTCTTGGTACGATATGAGTTGGGTCTCTTTGGTCTTCCATTCTCCTATAACTCTCTCTATAAAAAAAACCTTTCCCCTTTTCATAATACCCACGGTAAGCATCCTGCTCTCGATCTAGAGCTACTGCTTCAACAATCAACTGAGCTTAGGAAGTCAGGTTAAGACGTTGACTTATAATTGGTCTTGCCCGAGGAGATGAAAAAGAATTAGGGCTTGCTTTCTCAATTCACATCTATGAGCGATGATTCCTCTATCTCTTGCTCGCTTCAATCAGACTCTGGCAGCTTAGGGAAGAATGATGGCTCGCTAACAAGGCCCCTAAATGACCGCTCAGAAGGCCTACCTCTTTTTTCCCAGTCTCTCACTCGCTCGTCCCTCTCTCATGAAATATTGTCTCTCCTCTCCCGGTGGCTTTTAGTCATGTCTATAGCAAGTTGCTAAGACGAATCCCATTCAAGCATTCTCATTCAACGGTCTATCAATGCTGTCTTATTTAGTTCAAAATTCCTTTCTTTCTACTAGTTCTTACCTAAGAATTTGCAGGAAGTAAACGAAGTCTTTCCTTCTGAAATCCACTCCTGAAGTCACGTCTTTCAGTAGTGGGACTGAAGTCAGGTACTTTCGAGTTGCTCTTTGCCCAAAGCCCTCTTTCCGACTTAGAAAGACCAATTCACAATAGCTTTAGCATCTCTTGAGTTGGAAAGGTCTTTATAGAACTAAAGGGAAGGTTTGGAACCCTAGTAGCAGAATGGAGCGGGCTGACTTCCATGCTAACACGAGTAGTTTAACTCAGAATTACCTCGTAAGAGCGTTTCTCATTTTTTTGCTTTGCTAGAAACTTTTGAAAAAGTCTTCAAATAGCCATTCATAGTTTACGAATTATGCTTAGTAGGGACCTAAACACAGGAATGGTTCAGAGTCAGACCACGCCTTATGACGAAAGGGGGAGAAAGGACTGTCGATCTGAGATCAAAGAAAATTATACCTGAAGAATGGGATACAGATTGACCGGCACAAAATCCATCTCTATCAATCTACGCTCATTGAGGAGACGGCGACATAGAGAACTTTGTCACCCTCTTGTCACTTAAAAGTAAAGAAGAGATACAAACTTTTGAATATCAGTTTGGTGGGATCGAGGATGGAATCGAATAGCGAATGCACTTGACCGAGCCGCCATCTCTTTCCTTCAATAATGCCTTCGCTTCACTTCAAGATGCTATTTGCCAATAAGAAAAAAACTACCTTTTTGAATGGAAGAAGCCGAAGGGGTGAATGAGCGCTGCGGTAACGAGCTTTCCTTCTGCCAGCCTTTATAGGAGTAGGGGAGCGTGGTGAGATAGATAGACGTCCAATCCTGCAGCAGCTAGTTGCTCGGCCTTAGTCTTGGGCTAATCTCACACTTCAATCAAGCCCCTCATACTTCGATCCAATCGATCGATCGAGAGGCTAATCTCTTTTGTTTGGGCCGGTAGCTAAAAGAAAGTCCTCGCTTTCTCTTGAACAAGGGAAGGGCAGGATAGCATTAGCTTCAATGAAACAAGCTCAACCTTGATCAAGGTGGTAGGTCGAAGAACCGGTGAACACTTCAACTTGGCCACTGAAGAAGGCGAAGGCTGGGTGAGAGACTAGGCCAACTTACTGCTATGCCATGGTTGAAGCTTTAGGCTCCATAGACAGAACTATGTATTAGGTATTAAGGAGGGGAGGACACCACTCAGCACCCCACGGAGCGGCGGGGTTCAATGCCTAAAAAGAAAAATAAAGAAATAAAAAGAAAAGGGGGAAAGATGACTCTATGGCTGAGGGGAGGAGAGAAAGAACGCATGCATGGATATTATGTCTATCGGAGGTTCGAGAATCTATGAAAGGACATCTAAATCTAAGGTTACGAAGTAAAGGAAGTCCGAGAGAAGTGGTGATCTCATCTTGCTTGCTGGGAGAGAGGAAGCTTCCGGACCACCTTTTCCAGCCAGATAGCGAGCGATCACTCAGCAATGAACACTAACTGAAAGTGGCCGGGAATGAGTACCTATCCCTTACGGGAATCGAACCCGTGTCTTCGACATGAAAAGACGATGTCCTAACCACTGGACGAAAGGGACCAAAAAGCCATTCTTTATATACCGCTCCGTGGGCTCCGAGAATAGAAGTGGTTCGTTTTCTTTATATACGAAATTAAAGATTTTGTTTGTGTTCATGTTGGCGATTTCAGATGTAAATTTGGCGGTTTGTCCCCCTTCCTACGGTTCCCCCATCCCCCTGAATAAGTAAGGCCCCGCTCTTTCTAAGAAAAAAGAGGGGCGAAGCGCCCGTTTGAAGTGGCGAAGGCCTATGCTACAGTAAGAAAAAAAGTAGGTTTCGGTTACAAAGTCACTTAGTCGAACTATAAAGAAAGCGAGGCTAAGGTTATGAAATAAGGTCAACTGGTTAAGGAAAGCTCAGGTTATGAAAAAGTTTAGCCATTAATTAATTAAGTAGTAGTGAGACGGAGTTGCGTCAGCTATGGATATAGACTAGGCTAAGGGGCGGACTTCATCTCTTCTATTCTCTTCACTTACACCTTACACTTCTGCTGAGTCTAACGAGGCTCAGGTGCGGAGCCTTCCGCTATCACTGTGGAGCGAGACTGCGCAAAGGTAGAACATCATAGAAACTTCGCTGACTTTCTCATAAACCTTGATTTCGCTACGCTCAATAAGAAGCCGGAATAGCTGAAATTGGTTCGTATTCCGTTTCCAAAGTCAGTCGTCTTTACCCAAGTGTGAACTTCAGACGACTCTCAAGCGGTTCCATTCCTTCTTACTGTACTTCTGGGCCAACCCAACCCGAATGGGAAGAAGGGGATCAGCCAAACAGTGGTCCACTTTGTACGTTTGCTGAGCAGACCAATCAGGCATTTTCTTTTTTTAGAAAAGGAAGGGAACTTCTCACCGAAGGAGGCAGTAGGAATGAAGGAGGTGGGAAGCTACCGCTTCTAGAAGGGTTGCTTATCCTTCACCTTTTTTAGAGCGTATCGCTATGAAAAAGAAAAAAAGTTTATGTAATCGGAAAAAGGGTTATGGTTGCGGAAACCAGAGAAAGTCGGGAACCAACGGTTACCTTTTGAATCAAAGTAGCGACAAGCCGAGTATTACGACTACAGGAGGAGAAGCAAAGCTTCTTAGACAACTTCGCTTCCACGTCGCTTCTTTCTAGCGACCAGCTTCTCAAGTGGGTGGCTTGGTAAGCATCTGTCACACCCCCAAAATCCACCCGCGGAGTATCACCGCTTGGAGGCGTGACTGACCAGGATCAAGCCATCAATCATATCAAACATAGTATTTAAGTGTAAAAGTAGGAAAATGTAATTCATCTTGACATGACTGATGTTCATAACCAAACATTGTTTAAGTAGCGGAAGCATAATAATGAAAACCCAAAGTAAGTTATAAGTTCAAATATCGTCTACGATCCGTATCCCACAACGACCTGCTCCTCCCTGTGCAAGCTCCATATGTACCTAAAGTCCTGCAAGGCATGTAAGAGAGAGTCAACAACTAGTTGAGCGAGTTCACAGAAAGTAATTGCGTAATAGTAAGTTCGTAATGTAACATGTGGCTCTACTGGGCCGATAGTACGTTCTATTGGTGGGGGCTTCCCATGTTATATATCCCCCAGACTATTCGTAATCATAAGTATCCTTCCCAATCCGAGGATAGTAGTAAGTATAGGTTTACGCAGGTTTTATGTAAGTGCCCTTCCCAACCGAGGACAGTACGTAGCGAGTACGTAGATTTAGCGCTGGCGTCCTTCCCAATCCGAGGACGGTAGTACGTAGGTTTAGCACTGGCGTCCTTCCCAATCCGAGGACGGTAGTACGTAGGTTTTACGTAGGTTTAGTGCTGGTGTCCTTCCCAATCCGAGGACAGTAGTACGTAGGTTTAGCACTGGCGTCCTTCCCAATCCGAGGACGGTAGTACGTAGGTTTAGCACTGGCGTCCTTCCCAATCCGAGGACGGTAGTACGTAGGTTTAGCACTGGCGTCCTTCCCAATCCGAGGACGGTAGTACGTAGGTTTTACGTAGGTTTAGTGCTGGTGTCCTTCCCAATCCGAGGACAGTAGTATGTAGGTTTAGCACTGGCGTCCTTCCCAATCCGAGGACGGTAGTACGTAGGTTTTACGTAGGTTTAGTGCTGGTGTCCTTCCCAATCCGAGGACAGTACGTAGGCTTTGCGTAGAATTTGGCACAGGCATCCTTCCCAACCGAGGACCGTGGTAAATAGTCTAGTGTTAATGTAAGTGCAGGTAATCATTCAATCCCATTCCCAACCCAACTGGGGAATCCCATGCCTTGGTAAGAGTGTGAACTCACCTTGGTTTGCTCGGTATGCTAAGTATGTGCTCAAGGTAAATCAATCACGTCCTAAAGTATGCACGTATACATAATCAGTATGTAGTCACAAGGTACACGTATAAGCATGTAGTACGTATTCGCAAACACACAAGTCATGTATATCATTTAACAGCAGTCAGATATTCCAGTTAACACTTAACAGGATTAACTCAAGTTCCTGCACAGATCAGCTATTCGGCGAAACACACATGTTGGCGAAACACAGATATTGACGAAACACATAAGTTGGCGAAACACACATTTGGCGAAACAAGTTCTGTTTCGTCGTGGTCTTAATTGGCGAAACAGAATTCAATTTCGTCGATTACTCTTGGCGAAACACTTTCTGTTTCGCCGAGAGTTCTGTTTCGTCGGATGTCAGTTCCGCAAACATCAGATGCAGCAGTTACGAATATACACAAAACCCTAATCATACTAGCAGCCGTCATCAATATCAGAAATCATATGAAGGTCAAAGTGCATAACGAATCATCATAACCCAATCATCCAAGAATCATTGTCTAGCATAAACCCTAGTTTTTGTGTATAACACATTAATTTAACATCCAACAATTATATCATTGGACCCTATCAAGATGCTAGCTTGTATTCATAATCAGAACATAATAACAATATCCAGAACCGAGCATTCGATTGTATTAAGTTTCGCATATCATTGTATATCCTACTACATCATACATAAATCGAAATCTATTTCACCGTCATACTAGAATCGCAGCAGTAACACGCATCAATCATTTACACAAACATGAATCAAGATGGTACAGAATCAAGAAACCGATTAACATACACACGACTAACCGAGATAAGAGGAATACGAATCGATCGCTAAGGATATCTTCGAGAAGCTCCAACTGCCATCACACAGGAGAGAAGGGTTCTAGGGTTTCGATTGTTTTGAGAGCAGATGTAAAACTGAGGCTGTTACACGATTAAAAACCCGAAATAACAAGCTGGGCCCGAACTGGGCTTTGGCGAAACTGGGCTCGGCGAAACTGACCTGTTTCGTCGAGTGGATGGTTGGCGAAACAATCTGTTTCGTCGGGATCGATCTTGGCGAATCTCACTTGTGTTTCGTCGGATTCTTATATGGTTTAACAGTTTAAGTTTTACAAACAGTACACATGTTATACAATCACACATAACCATGCAAACACACTAGGTTTTATCATAACACAACTAAATAGTCAAAGTCAACGTGCATTAAATGCAAATAAAGAATGTCGGAAATTCGAGTTGTCACATTATCCCCAACTTGAAAGAAATTTCGTCCCGAAATTTAGTATGCAGTTACTGAGGAAGCTAGTAGTGTGACGTTGTTTACCTGAATTGTATCGCGGCTCCCCTGAGCATGTTTGCGAAGATTACTGGTTTTCTTGGGGTGTCACATTATCCCCCCATTGATTTGGAATTTCGTCCCGAAATTCTGCATTGGTAGCTTCAGCCTCAGTAGTAGTTGCATTGGTTCCGAACAACTGGGGATATTTGAGTTCCATTTGATCTTCGCGCTCCCAGGTGAACTCTGGGCCGCGGCGGGAGTTCCAACGAACTCGTACAAGAGGGATTCTCGTGTTCTTGAGGACCTTAACATCCCGGTCCGTGATTTCAACAGGTTCCTCGACGAAGTGCAACCGCTCGTCGATAGTGAGTTCCTTTAAGGGAACTATGTGGGTCTCATCTGACGTACACTTCTTCAGATTCGACACGTGAAAGACGTTGTGAACTGCACTGAGTTCAGGTGGTAAGTTCAGTCTGTAGGCCACTTTGCCTATTTTCTCAATGACCTCGAAAGGTCCGACGTATCGTGGATTAAGTTTGCCGCGTTTGCCAAAACGAACCACACCCTTCCAGGGTGAAACTTTGAGTAGCGCTCGATCCCCAACCTGGAATTCGAGTAGTTTTTTTTTTTTTCTATCTTTATCGGCGTATGCTTTCTGACGGTCACGAGCTGCCGCCATGCGTTGTCGGATTTGAGCAATATTTTCAGTAGTATCGAATACCATTTCTGGACCTGCGATTTGACTATCTCCCACCTCTGCCCAACAGAGAGGTGACCGGCATTTACGCCCGTACAATGCCTCGAATGGTGCAGCTTTAATGCTGGTGTGGTAGCTGTTGTTATACGAAAATTCTACAAGTGGCAGATGTTTTTCCCAACCATCGCCAAAGTCGATTACGCACGCCCGAAGCATGTCTTCTAGAGTTTGAATCGTGCGCTCAGACTGCCCATCGGTCTGAGGATGGTACGCCATGCTCATGTCTAAACGAGAGCCAAACGATTTATGCATTGCTTGCCACAGTTCTGAAGTAAAACGTGCGTCACGATCAGAGATGATGGAGGTGGGCACTCCGTGCCTCGAGACCACTTCTTTTAAGTAGATGTCTGCCAAGGTAGAGAACTTGTCTGTTTCTTTGATTGCCAAGAAGTGAGCAGACATTGTGAGTCGATCCACGATCACCCAAATAGTATCATTTCCGCGCTAAGATCTAGGTAGGCCAGTAACAAAATCCATGGAAATTTGTTCCCATTTCCTTTGTGGTATCTCTGGTTGTTGGAGTGGTCCTGACGGTTTCTGATATTCTGCCTTGACTCTCGCACAAGTCAAGCATTTACTAACGTATGTGGCTATGTGGGCCTTCATGCTAGGCCACCAGTATGTAGTCTTAATATCGTGGTACATTTTATCCGAACCAGAATGTACCGAGTAGCGAGACTTGTGAGCTTCATCCATTACCAGCTCGCGTAAGTTGCCGTACAGTGGGACCCAAATGCGTCCTGTGACGTAGTAAGCACCATCTTCCCTCTGTTCTAAGCGTTGCCTTGAGCCACGTAGGGCTTCAGCCCTGACATTTTCTGGTTTCAATGCTTCTACCTGAGCATTTCGTATCTGGGGAGGAAGGTTAGACTTTATGGTGAGTTGTAAAGCTCGCACGCGCTTAGGCGCGGTGTCCTTTCGACTGAGGGCGTCAGCCACAACATTGGCCTTGCCTGGGTGGTACCTGATTGAGCATTCGTAGTCGTTTAGCAGTTCGACCCATCGTCGCTGTCGCATATTCAGTTCCTTCTGTTTGAATATATGTTCGAGGCTTCTGTGATCAGTGTAGATTGCGCACTTGGTACCATACAAGTAGTGTCGCCATATCTTTAGTGCAAAAACAACCGCTCCCAGCTCTAGGTCGTGTGTCGTATAATTCCGTTCGTGAATCTTAAGTTGGCGCGAAGCATAAGCAATAACTTTATCCCTTTGCATCAACACACATCCAAGACCTTGGATAAATGCGTCGCAGTAGACTACAAAATCGTCCGTGCCTTCAGGCAGTGAGAGGATAGGTGCGCTACAGAGTCTATCCTTTAAGTGTTGGAATGCTGTTTCCTGTGCATTACCCCAACGGTAAACAACACCCTTCTGTGTCAGTAGTGTAAGCGGCTGAGCAATCTTTGAGAAGTCTTTGATGAACCTTCTGTAATAACCCGCCAAACCCAAGAATTGGCGTATTTCTGTCGGTGTACAAGGTGCAGGCCAGTTCTTGATCGAATCCACCTTGGATGGATCGACATGAATCCCATCCTTGTTTACCACGTGGCCTAAGAAGTGGACCTCACGAAGCCAGAAGTCACATTTAGAAAACTTAGCGTATAGCTGTTCCGTTCGTAGAAGTTCCAAAATAAGTCGTAAGTGCTGCTCGTGTTCCTCCTGACTCTTCGAATAAATCAGGATGTCGTCGATGAAAACAATGACGAACTTTTCGAGATAGGGTTTGCACACTCTGTTCATAAGATCCATGAAAATTGCAGGCGCGTTCGTTAACCCGAAAGGCATGACCAAAAACTCGTAGTGGCCGTAGCGTGTTCTGAACGCTGTTTTGGAGACGTCCTCATCCCGGACTCTCAGTTGATGATACTCCGACCTTAGATCGATCTTCAAGTAATAGCTCGACCCTTGCAACTGGTCGAATAGGTCGTCGATGCGTGGAAGAGGATAGCGATTCTTCACGGTCACCTTGTTCAGTTTGCGGTAATCTATGTACATGCGGAACGTACCGTCTTTCTTCTTCACAACAATACTGGAGCTCCCCAAGGCGAAGAGCTAGGACGTATAAAACCCTTTTCCAAGAGTTCTTGTAGCTGCGTTGACAGTTCTTCCAATTCAGTTGGAGCTAGACGATAAGGTGCTCGAGCTATGGGTGCTGCTCCTGGAGCTTGTTACTATAAGTTTACCAAAGGTTCTTAATCCAGCACGAGGAATGCGGATGATCTTTTCTTTGCAAAGAGTCTCTGCTCGATGTTGAGGTAGCCAATCCATACTAATATCGATGTCAAAACCATCACAATGTTGGGGTCAATCCTAGTATCACCCTGACCAATCACGAACACTCGACCCCTGACACCATTGCCGTCGTTATTACCCCCGTTGTTGTCTTCCCTGGTTCCCGTTTCCTTGGTTGCGGTTCTGATTCTGGTTCAACCGTGAGCAGTGTCTTTTGAAGGGTCCTTCAGCACCACACTGATACCATCCCTTGTTACCTTACTGTTACTGCTGATTCTATAGATCTTGTGGCTGTTGTTGTTGGTTCTGGTTTGCAGGACGTGAGTTTCTACCATCTTTGGTTCCATGACCAAGCTTGTTGCATTATTGACAATGTTTGCGTTGGCCCTACCCGCTGTGGTGCAGGTTACATCGTTTGCGCTTAGGGTGGTTCCCCTGTATCCATCCTGCCCTTGACTACTAAAAGGTTGCTGATCAGGACTTTAGTTGTCATCGACCTTTCACTGCTGTGCCTGGGACGGAATCGTAGTCGAACCCTTGCTAGAGGTTCCATCCCACTTTCATTCGTTGTCACTGAGGGTAGCAGAAGTAGTTGAAGTAGTAGTGCTGATACGTTGAGGCAGCTTGTTCTGTTCCACTGTCTGGTCTGTGAGACGATGAGCAAGATGAGTAACATCTTGAATAGTAGCAAGTTTAGCCGTCAACACATGGTTTTGAATTCCTGGTACTAAACCCTTGAGGTACAGCTCAAAGCTCTTTATGGGAGGATCCACCATGGTTGGACACAAAATTGCCAGTTTGTTGGATCGTTATCGCGTACGCTTCTATCTCTGACCCCGTCATCTCCATGTTAAAGGACTCCACTTCCAACTTGTGGATGGCATCATAACTACTGTATTCACGTTTGATCAGTTCCTTAGAATCATTCCATGGGGTGGCATTAGCAGCCGCCAGCCCCAGTATCGTAACTTGCGCGTTCCACCAAGTTAACGCAGTGCCTTCGAGAGTATCAGTGGCATATTTCACCTTACGAGCCTCGGGTCTTTCACACACTCGAAGACCGATTCGAGTTCCTCGAACTAATGGAGGAGTCCAATAGCTCCTTCAGTGTCGCTGAAAGTAGTAGGACGACAGTCCATAAAAGTCTTGTATGTGCATACAGGTGGCTGAGCGTGTTGACTTGTCGTGTGCGTTAGAGTAATCAAAATTAAGCACAAGGGTTGAGTTACAAGAGTAGGATCTAAAATCCTAGAGTGAGTTGTGATGGCAGGCTACACCTCCTGCCTGGGCAGCTGCGAGTGCTGCAGTAACTTGTTCAGTGATCGAAGCCGCCAACTGGGCTTGAGTTAGGTTAACGCGTACACCCATGATCTTGACATCAAGGAGAACATGTGGGTGAGAGGTTCGCGAATAGTGTGAAGAGAGTGAGCACACGAGTATTCTCAAGCAATAACATATAGCAAGTTCTGTGATCTAAGCATACCACGAGCAAAGGTCTATGTAGTTCTAGCATGTAGGTAAAGTAACATGAATAGTAATACCTATGGTGTTGAGCCTTGCACGTGGAGCGAAGCGTCGTTGTGGATCGTTGAGAGCACTGTTCTGGTTATAGTCTGGTTTTAACAAAATCGTTTTCCCCTTATTAAAACCGAGTTCTCTATAACCAATGGCTCTGATACCAATCTGTCACACCCCCAAAATCCACCCGCGGAGTATCACCGCTTGGAGGCGTGACTGACCAGGATCAAGCCATCAATCATATCAAACATAGTATTTAAGTGTAAAAGTAGGAAAATGTAATTCATCTTGACATGACTGATGTTCATAACCAAACATTGTTTAAGTAGCGGAAGCATAATAATGAAAACCCAAAGTAAGTTATAAGTTCAAATATCGTCTACGATCCGTATCCCACAACGACCTGCTCCTCCCTGTGCAAGCTCCATATGTACCTAAAGTCCTGCAAGGCATGTAAGAGAGAGTCAACAACTAGTTGAGCGAGTTCACAGAAAGTAATTGCGTAATAGTAAGTTCGTAATGTAACATGTGGCTCTACTGGGCCGATAGTACGTTCTATTGGTGGGGGCTTCCCATGTTATATATCCCCCAGACTATTCGTAATCATAAGTATCCTTCCCAATCCGAGGATAGTAGTAAGTATAGGTTTACGCAGGTTTTATGTAAGTGCCCTTCCCAACCGAGGACAGTACGTAGCGAGTACGTAGATTTAGCGCTGGCGTCCTTCCCAATCCGAGGACGGTAGTACGTAGGTTTAGCACTGGCGTCCTTCCCAATCCGAGGACGGTAGTACGTAGGTTTTACGTAGGTTTAGTGCTGGTGTCCTTCCCAATCCGAGGACCGTAGTACGTAGGTTTAGCACTGGCGTCCTTCCCAATCCGAGGACGGTAGTACGTAGGTTTAGCACTGGCGTCCTTCCCAATCCGAGGACGGTAGTACGTAGGTTTTACGTAGGTTTAGTGCTGGTGTCCTTCCCAATCCGAGGACAGTAGTACGTAGGTTTAGCACTGGCGTCCTTCCCAATCCGAGGACGGTAGTACGTAGGTTTTACGTAGGTTTAGTGCTGGTGTCCTTCCCAATCCGAGGACAGTACGTAGGCTTTGCGTAGAATTTGGCACAGGCATCCTTCCCAACCGAGGACCGTGGTAAATAGTCTAGTGTTAATGTAAGTGCAGGTAATCATTCAATCCCATTCCCAACCCAACTGGGGAATCCCATGCCTTGGTAAGAGTGTGAACTCACCTTGGTTTGCTCGGTATGCTAAGTATGTGCTCAAGGTAAATCAATCACGTCCTAAAGTATGCACGTATACATAATCAGTTTGTAGTCACAAGGTACACGTATAAGCATGTAGTACGTATTCGCAAACACACAAGTCATGTATATCATTTAACAGCAGTCAGATATTCCAGTTAACACTTAACAGGATTAACTCAAGTTCCTGCACAGATCAGCTATTCGGCGAAACACACATGTTGGCGAAACACAGATATTGACGAAACACATAAGTTGGCGAAACACACATTTGGCGAAACAAGTTCTGTTTCGTCGTGGTCTTAATTGGCGAAACAGAATTCAATTTCGTCGATTACTCTTGGCGAAACACTTTCTGTTTCGCCGAGAGTTCTGTTTCGTCGGATGTCAGTTCCGCAAACATCAGATGCAGCAGTTACGAATATACACAAAACCCTAATCATACTAGCAGCCGTCATCAATATCAGAAATCATATGAAGGTCAAAGTGCATAACGAATCATCATAACCCAATCATCCAAGAATCATTGTCTAGCATAAACCCTAGTTTTTGTGTATAACACATTAATTTAACATCCAACAATTATATCATTGGACCCTATCAAGATGCTAGCTTGTATTCATAATCAGAACATAATAACAATATCCAGAACCGAGCATTCGATTGTATTAAGTTTCGCATATCATTGTATATCCTACTACATCATACATAAATCGAAATCTATTTCACCGTCATACTAGAATCGCAGCAGTAACACGCATCAATCATTTACACAAACATGAATCAAGATGGTACAGAATCAAGAAACCGATTAACATACACACGACTAACCGAGATAAGAGGAATACGAATCGATCGCTAAGGATATCTTCGAGAAGCTCCAACTGCCATCACACAGGAGAGAAGGGTTCTAGGGTTTCGATTGTTTTGAGAGCAGATGTAAAACTGAGGCTGTTACACGATTAAAAAACCGAAATAACAAGCTGGGCCCGAACTGGGCTTTGGCGAAACTGGGCTCGGCGAAACTGACCTGTTTCGTCGAGTGGATGGTTGGCGAAACAATCTGTTTCGTCGGGATCGATCTTGGCGAATCTCACTTGTGTTTCGTCGGATTCTTATATGGTTTAACAGTTTAAGTTTTACAAACAGTACACATGTTATACAATCACACATAACCATGCAAACACACTAGGTTTTATCATAACACAACTAAATAGTCAAAGTCAACGTGCATTAAATGCAAATAAAGAATGTCGGAAATTCGAGTTGTCACACAAGCTACCTTCAGCATCGGTAAAATCCCTATAATAGGCCGGAATGGTGGGGAAGGAAGCCCTCCCTGCTTCAATGGAAAGGGGGAAGAGCCCTTTCACAGCCGCTCCTCTACAACTACCTTTCGCCCAACATGATCACGAACGAAGACAGAAAATTGCGTAGATAGGAGGACGAAACCAACCAACCCACTTGTCCTGATCGGAATGATTGAAGAAAGAAAGAGAATGGTGTCCCTTTCGCCCAGGGGACATCGTCGGAGAACAATGTCGGGGACAGGGTGAGAACCTTCCGTTGCTTACACCCTTTAAGTGTTGGTTCTTCCGGGGATAGATCTGGTTTCAAGATCTATGAACAAGAGAGATCCCTAAATCTCCATTTTAAAAAAGTGATGAATAGATAAGGCCAAGCCAGCTGAAGGAAGGGTGCTAACGAGCAAGAAAATGGATGCGC
Source organism: Helianthus tuberosus (assembly GCA_030545235.1). NCBI lineage: Eukaryota > Viridiplantae > Streptophyta > Magnoliopsida > Asterales > Asteraceae > Helianthus > Helianthus tuberosus. The sequence continues at coordinate 125,031,724 of CM060437.1, forward strand.
TAACACGCAACGGCTTTCCTTTCTCTGATAGAGGCTCGCTTTTTCAATTCAAGTTCAGCTTCTTTTCATTTTGATAGGAGTAGGTGCTTGCTGCTCGCTCGCTGTCTACTAAATGAGCCTTTACTGCCCACCCGGCCCCTCTCTTTAATCTTAAGTAAAGTGAAGTCAAATCAATGAAGTGAACAGCCCAACCTCTTTGTTTGAAGCTTTGTTTCACTTCATTCGGAAAGAGAACAATAGACTTGTAACTATAGTATAGGAAAAAGCTTCTCTTTGATAGCGGTCATAGGGGAGTTCAGAAAGGATCTGATCGTAGATAGAGACTGAAACCTGTGCGGGGGTAGGGGCGGATGTAGCCAAGTGGATCATGGCAGTGGATTGTGGATCCACCACGCACGGGTTCAATCTCCGTCGTTCGCCCATCAATAAATGGACCATTTGTTACCGAGACAGAAGACAAACCTAGAAAGCTTTTTTTTTTTTGCAAGTCATCTCGAGGCTTCAAACGCATCCAAGCAATTGGTATCCGATTGAAGCATAGAAATAGATTCGCGTCGCCTACTTGCTGAAAGCACAAATGGAATGGCCGATCATAAATTCTATGAAGTTTTTAAGACCTTCACTTTTGAGTGCATAATGAATGAAATGAACCCCCGGATGAGGAGCAAATCTCCCCTCCCTTTTAATAAACCATGCGGAGCCCCTAGTAGTTTACCGGACAAATTGAGTTGTCGTGACAAGACCTTTCTTAGTGGAAGATCGGAATTCTCTTCATCACGAGACTGATCGGATCAGACACTTGAGAGACCTCCACAATTGAGTAAGTAAGAGGACAACAAGCAAAGAGTTATGCTTTCATTTCTTTGTTGAGATTGAAATCAAGTTTTTTTAAAAAGGGGGTAGGTATAATGAACGCAGGCCAAGTCAAGAAAAGGACTTCCTTACTTTTAGTCTTAATGAAGCGAAACCGGTTTTTTTGCACTCGGTTCGTCCGTCTTAAGTAAAGTGAAGTTTCCTTTTTTTATTCAGAACTCTTAGTCGAGCTGATGCCGAGATCTTTTTTTGTTCGAGGTTCAGAGGAAGAAGAGAAGAGGAACCACCACCCAATGGTGCTTTTACGAAAGTACGGTCACCGGTGGCTAATACCTTCTCAACACTATTGAACCTGAAATCCACTCTCAATCGCTCTTTTTAGTTGGCGGGCAAGGTTTCCTACCCACTAGCTACTGGCTACCGGCTAAGGAGGTACAGTGTAGCTACTGCTGCTACTGTCTTACTATGTACAGGAACTGTGTGTGACTGTAGCTACCAGACCCCAAGGGAGGTACTTGTTACTGCTCCTCAGGTGGTTAGTGAAATGCTTCTCAGGTGAGGAGCATGAACGAGATAATACTGATTGAATCAGAAGATTATTTTAATCGACTTAATTAGAAGCTCTAATAACTATTCAAAATTGATGGTATTTCAACCACGATAATCTTGGTTGGTACCAAACCCGATAGTGATTCTTTCGATTCGTATTAGAGTGATGACCCCTGTTTCACTAATAGCTGGGAAGGGAGTACGTTCTCCAATTGGCATGTGTTAACCCTTTTCTATTCTTTGGATGAAATGTCGAGATTCAAGAGAAATAGGATAGGAGCGAGGCCAGTCGACTATACCGGAGAGGGAGAGGAGAAGGGGGCCTAACGAGCGGGAAAAGGGATAGCCCTTCAAATCGTAGTCTCGCTTAAAAGCCTAAGCTATCGGATGACAGAGGATATCGGCCAATTCATTCCTATAATAGAACTCCACCTAGAGAGCCGAAAGAGCGAAGAAAGCATAGAAAGAGGTCCTTGGTCCGAGGAGAATCCAAATATCATTATGATCGGCGCATCATTAGGTCCCGAAGAAAGGGCAAGGTTTGCCCAATTTCCTCGCCGATACCGGGACGTCTTTGCTTGGTCATATAACGATATGCCAGGCTTAGATCCAGTCCTAGTAGAGCATAACTTTAATATAGGTGTAAAAAGAAAGTCTCCAAGCGCCATCCCGACTTTGAGTTTTCAAAGAAAAAAAGAAAAGTGGCCCGCTGAATTAGGACTTGGATTATTCTGATTGGATCTCTAACCTTCCCCGTACCAAAAAAGGATGGGAAGGACTTTTCTTTTAGAAAGCTAAACTAAATAAAGCCTGCCCCAAGGACGATTTCCCACTCCCAAATTTAGATGTCGGGGTACAAAACGCTATCATTTATGGAAGGTTTCTCAGGATACAACTAAAGACGGTTGGCCGAGAAAGACCAAAAGAAGACTTCCTTCATCACGGGGTGGGAAACCTTCCAGAGGGCTATGACGGCCATCTTCTATGAGATGATGTATAGACTATATGGATGACATAGTAGTCAAATCCAAGACAAGGGTCAATCACATAGAAGTCCCCCCGATTAGTCTTCGAGAGTCTTAAAAAATCAAAGAACACGGAGCGGTAAAATCAAACTCATGGGTTTGTTAAGCTGAGTGAACTGCCTAGGCGGTTGACTAGGCCTTTGCCTTGGCATATAGCCATGTTGGCCTTGATTTGGTGGAGACGGGCGAACCCGCTGAGACTGTGGTAAGGTTGCCTAAGGTGGTGGAGCAAAAGATACATGCATACCTTGAGTTGATTGGGGAAGAGCCGGTTGTTGCAACATTGGTACGTAGGATTCCGAGAAGAAAGAGGCGAGCACATTTTTTAGTTAGAGAAAGGGCTCTCACAGACCCCTAATCTCATCCAATAAAAAGATATGGGATATGCCAGTCTATTGTCCTTCCAAGCTAAAATAACGAGTTATTATTGCAGCAGGATTGTAGCGGTTGGCTTTCATGCAGGTAGCCGTAGCTTGAAGACGATGGGCGGTGTGGTGTAAGGGTTATGGCGAGTCAAGCAATGATCGGAGAGGGAAGCTTATAGGCTAGCTAGGTTTTCTTTTTCACAGGCTTATGGTCTAAGGGTACCCTTTCCGCCTAACCATTGTTTGGAAAGTAAAAAAAAAAGAATTCTTAAATTGTTTAGACTAAACTTTGTTCTTCGACTTCACTTTGTCTTCGTTTAGTCCAGTTCAAAGTTTAGTGCAGCCATAGGACAATGGCATTTTCTTAGCTAAAGGTAGATCAAAAAATGAAAACTTTTACAAAAGCCCGTATTTCGTGACTCTAACAAATGCTTATCTGGTGCAAATCCTTTATCCTACGCACGACGTCAACAAAACGAGGCATGAGAACCAAAGCGCAGGAAGGGAGAGCCGGGCCAACTACTAATTATTAACCGTCCTTTCAGTTGGGACTTTCAAGCAAGCCTTGCGAAGGCAGCCCCCTTTCTCGTGCATCAATGACTTCATTTCCCGCAAGTGACCAACCGAAGCCATGCAATTCCTTATATTATAAAAGGAGTGCTAGAATTTCTTTTCAATTGTAGGGGCGCTAACACGCTAATATAAAGCAAAGGGCTTTTTCAGCTGGATCCAGAACAAATAGGAGATATATAAGTACGACATCCATGGGACACCTTTCATAGTGAGGGAAGTCCTCTGTTTTTAGGTTGACGAGCTACTTTAGTTTAGTTTCCGAAAAAAGCATAAAGCCTGGTATTTTCGTAAACGTAAAAGAGGGACGGGGGACAAGGGACTTGAGTGGCTCACCCTAATCAATAAGCGGGAGCAGGTATCGAGTGTTGTGAGGGCTTTGATTTGCGTGTTAAGGGCAGTTTCTGTTATAGCACTAGGAATCGGTGCCGTTAGCCTAAGCTAAAACAGAGGGGCTTTGGAATCTATTCCGTATTCCGTACACTAGGAAGTCGATCTGAACTGTAATTATAGCCTTCGCTTGAACCGAAGATAGCAATGCGAACAGTTCTGGAGGCCGCAGATCAAACCCTTAGTTCAGTGTCGGGTTTCATAAGTACTCTCGGTCAAGCATATCATTCTCCAGACGGGATGGGGTGTAGGCACGTTTATTGGAGCAGTTGGGAAGAACACCAGCCTCTTTCTTTTTTCAATCGTTAGAAAAAGGAGCTTGGTCAGCCATGTTCCCTACGTACCCTCTCGTTATTCCTATGATTCCCCGTTGCACCTATTCTCCGCAACCGTCGGTTCAGATCTATCTCGGGTACGGTCACTGCACTCCAATCGTTGTATCTCCAATCTCCGCCTCGGTTGGTGGCACCTATGGTTCTTAAGGTTTTTGATTCCAAGAAAGATAAAGAAAAGAAGAGGGTTTCTCCTCTAGTTGCGAAGGATACTGCTTACTACAGATTCGAGTGAAATGGAGAATTAGGGGAAAAAAGGATTCTCTTACGGTGTTAACTATTGTTTTTTGGGGTGAGATAGGGTCAGAGGGCCTCACTCGGGTGTCTGCACATTATTTTATTCTTTATTTAGTTTTATTACTAGCTTTCATTCTGATTTATTGAATAAGGAGAATTAGGGGAAAAAAGGATTCTCTTATGTTCGTCTTTATTCTTTTTCTAATTTCGTTTTTGGGTGCTTGGCTGAAATCATATTTGCTTTCTTTTGGTGTTGGCTCCTTTTTATTCTTTTTAGGTGGCTCTCCGGGCAACGGTGCCGAAAGAGGGCTTTTCTTCCTTCCGCTTCTTCCGGCCCATTGGGCCATGAAGATGATTCTTTCGCAGTCGATGTGTTGATGGAAAGCTAGTCAACATCAATGAAGAGCGGAGAAAGCAACGCGACGGTGAATCAGCCAGAGCCTAGGCGCGTGCCGCCTGCGGCTCATGTTGCTCCCGGGGGGACGAAGCTGGTCCATCGAATCAGCCAGAACCTAGGCACGTGCCGCCTGCGGCTCATGTTGCTCCGCGGGGGTCCCCTACCCATATCATCCGGAGGGGGTGATAGGAGGGGATTCGGTCCTCTCGATCGAGGCCCGACTTTTGTCGGGAAACCTTGCGCCTTCGCCCTTCGATAAGTACATCGCGCGAATCACCGCCCAAGACCTGTTCGAGGTCAAGGTTGAGATCGTTCGACGAATGGCTTATCTTGATCCAGATGGGGATTGGTTAGGGTGGGGGGCTCGAGAGAGCTCTATTCCTTTTTAGAGGATCTCAATAATAACGGACTTCTTACCAAAAGGACTAGGGCATCTTGTCAAAAGCAAAAGCGAGCGGTGACTCTATCGGAATCTATAAAACTCGACTGGAAGCGGGAGGAAGCCACTCTAAAGAGGAGGACTGTCAAAGAGTCATGTTGGGCTTCGACTATGGACTAGGAGTTCTCCTCGGCCATAGAGAGGAAATTGACCTTTTAGACAAATTGATACTAGGAAACTTATTTTCTTGCGGATTGTGAAAGTAGTGTATAGTTTTTCAGCCACCTGAGCAGTAGTTTATTTATCTTTGATTCAATGGGAAGATGTTTAGGTGAATCCGTTCCAGTAACCATCCGGGAAGCCAACTTCACCCATTTAGTGCGCTCTTTCTTTTAGGTGTCGAGATCTTTAGGAATCTTGTCCCCCCGGTCCTGGCACTGACTCACGTGTTTTGTACCTCTACCTCTTCTACTTGTACCCGCTATTTGGTCCCCAAGCCAAGCCAAGCGGTTGTCAAACTCTTCCACAGCAACTTGTCACTACTAAATGCAGAAGGGGATAAGAGAAAGAAAAGAAAAGGAGACTCATAGGGATAGAGGAAATGAGAGAATGGTTCCGTGAAAACAAGATGCTAACTAAACATATTACACACACTGGGAAGGGTTTGTTCAAGTCAATAAGAGGTAAGGTCTCGCTTAAGCGTAGTATCTCCCTCACAATAGTTGTAGGAACATCTTTGTGCACACCTGATTGTATAAGAGAACATGTTCCTTCTATTCTTCCTAGAGGCAAGAGAAGCGTGGTATTCTTTGTCCTCCAAATCTCCTAAGAGAATAGAATATAGCCTCGGGTGCCCTTTTCCCTACTTACTTGTCAGGTACTTTCATAACTAGCTAGGAATCTATTAGAAGCATAAGCTGTCCGTTGTTCAATCTAAAATAGTTAAATAATAAGAATAAACATGGTGGAGTAGTGGGAGAGATGCCAGAATTGGAATGGAATACGACTTTTTATAAGCAAGCCAGGAATTCGAGGAGTTGGCCAGATACGGATTGAAGCCCTGCATCGAAAAAGTCAGGACTTTTGGGTAGATTCCAGTATTCGACCCATCTCTTTCTGTCGATTCCCCGGGTTGTCGAAATCTCTGGTTCGATCAGGACCAGGTGTCCCATTCATTCGTTTATGGGAGCGACTCTCTGTTCCCATTCTCCACCGGGTCATCAAGTGATTAGCCAGCTCAACCCATTTTTCCATCCGATGATCTTCACCCTAGGACTGACTCTGTTCGACCTGCCTTGATTGCCTAGCTAATGCTACCGTCGCAAGCAACCTCTAAAGAATAGGGAGTGAACGACCCTTCTATCTAGTATCTAGATTGGTGATTCCGTTCGGCCGAGCCAGCTATCGAAAGTCTTGCAAGCGACCTCACCCTCACCTCGGAATGAGAGAGACATCAAGGACAGGAATGTAGGAAAGCTCCTTAAGGGGAGATTCAGCCACGTAATCAATCCCCCAAACTGTAACTCGGGATGTCAGGATTGCAAGCAACCTACACTAAGCGAGCTAGAAGCTAAAGTGAATCTTTTTTGGCATCTTTTTCTTTGCTTTGACCGCGGCTTTGTTTGGTCTTCCTCTTTCCTTCGGCCCATGTTTCAAAGCTAGCAAAAAGTTCGAGCCTCCGGGATCTCTCTTGAACGGCGGTCGGTCAGTCATTTTCTTCTGTTGATGCTGAGACTGATGCTTTGACTGTCTCCCATATCATTGAGAATAAAGATCCACTTGTCGACGCTAAACTCAGTACCTCGCTTCCTTCCTAGTACACCTACTAGACCCACACTCATTACGAATGTGTTCACCAAACATCTGACTTAGCAACCTTCTGCTTAGACCGGCAACGATAAGGAAGGAGATCTATGGATAATGGGATATAGAAGTCAGGAGCGACGGTCAGCTCAGTCAGAGCGGAAGTGGTCAGGCAAGTTTATCGTCAGACAATGTAGTGCAAGCGACGGGTAGCGCTTGCCATATGAAGAAAGCGACTACAATGGGAGACGAAGGTGACGTGGGCTTGCCATATAGATGTAGAGCTTGCAAGGCAATTCAGACGATGTTAGCAAGATGTAGCGCTAGCTAGGTTACGATAGCGCTTGCCATAAAGAAGCTAGCCAGAAAGCAGGTCAGGCAGGCGATAGGATGTTAGCAGGATAGGCTTACTAAAGATCGTGTAAACAATATTGATAGGAGAGAGGGGTGAGTTCTCCATCTCTCTTAGGAGGGTCTTCTGTCTTTTTAAAATGAAAATTTGATCTATTTTTTATGTTCGAGATCGCCTCCGTGTGGTTCCTCCTAAGTAGCTAATCAAATATGCTTTTGTCTCTTGGAATCGTATCATCCATGGCGGGGGTATCGTATAATAAGAGAACGGTTGCTTTTAGGAGTGATCTGTTCATCTAACTATCAATTTAATAAGAGAATAAAAAGCAAGTAAAGTCAAAAAGTACGCCCACTAGATCCAACTATTACTCACACGGAACACTAACCTAATCTTGCTTGAAAGCGGAGTTGAATCAAGAAACTCGCAGACCTTGAATCTAGCCTGCAATCCTTTCGCACTTCTCTTAGGAGATAGTAAGCAAGATTTTATACGCTAATTTCTTCTTTTAATCAATTTAGAGTTACAAAGTCTTATTGCAGACCTTCGTCTTCACGGGTTGTTATTGAATCCGACTCTTCCGCTTAGCGTTGTCCCTATAGGTTGAACTGCTAATGCCTCCGATTAGAGAATTCACAATGCCATAGGATTGATTGAAGTTTCTGGCCGGGTAACTTTTCATTCTGACATCCAGAATAAAGGCTTCCCTGCCGTAGTTGGGTTCATTAGGTCGTTTGCCTTTGGCCAATTAAGAATGATCCATTTATATAGATGAAACTAATCATCTTTTTTTAGATGGAAGCTGGTTCCACGACTTTAGTGGAAATGATGATCCTGCTCCCCCTGAAAGTATCAACTACCTGAGGCTAAGGCGGATTTGTCAACGGCTGTGCTGCTGGCAATGATTAGAATAGCTATGTTGCTCAAACCTACCGGCGCCTTTATTTAATAGAATGAAGTTCCCGAATAGAAAAAAGAAGGATATCATGTTTCAAACTAGATATAGATGTCCGAGAAGTGCTTCCTTGCATTAAAGCACATTCCAGAGTGAAAGGTCATAGGGCTCATGGACATTATATATTTCTTAACTTTCCTTTATGGGGATCGTAGATCTCTCTTTTTAAAGTTGGCAAAGTGAGAACGTTGGTTCCGCAATAACCAAGTCAATCCAATCCTCAAGGGGAGAGGGGTCCGTATCCTGGGACTTAAGGATTTAGGGATCCCTCAAAGGATCGGGTTCAAGCTCAACCAAGTCTTCGTCCACCCTTTCTCAAACCAGATCCATGCCTTGGGCTTGAGTCCCAGCTTCGGTAGGAGTCCAAACAGTATTATCCATTTCTAATTCCGAATTCTCATCCGTAGGTGGAAATTCTTCTATAACGGCATCAATTGGTTGTTTTGCTTATTCAACAACCCTTTCTGTGACAACTCGTATTTTCAAACCTCTCTTTGTACGTTGATGTGAGATGTGAGAACTTTGAGAGTTTGACAAATGTGTTTGTTTGCACCAAACGTTATGCTTTAATATGTGGTATGTGATATAAGATTGTGATACGTTATGTATATGTGTATAACTTATGTGAATCGTATAAGCTTAGTTCGATCGCACAACACCTTATGGGCCGTACCTCTAGTTGCACTACTCCTCTTGGCCCAACTCCACTTTGCTTGACCCGTGACTAAGGACAACTCAATGATTGAGTTCGGCCCACTTCCTAGTATGCGCTCATATATTCCATTAGGGGCTAGTTCTCATAACTATCAATAACACACAAGGATAACCAAACCCTAATTCTTTCCCCCTCTCTAACCCAAAGACGGCAGCCCCTTCATTCGGAACTCTTGCATCGATCAAGCCAACACCTTCTATCCTTCGGTTAGTGCCACATAATTTATTAACTTGTCAATACTTGATACTTGATATTGTAATGGTTATAATATTGAATGATGATTCTGTTTATGTGCATTCGGATCTAACAAATCATATATGTACGATGACACATCACTAGGCTTTGATGATTCTATAGATGTGGGGTTAATAGTTGTTAAAAATTGGATAACTATGACAATAAAAAATGGCGGCCATGTGATCATTGATGTTACCAATGACAATTTCTAGTACTATGTGAATTGAATTGAATTAATGTGATTTGAGTTTATGATAAGTTGTCAGATCCACTATCTAGGTTCATTGGAATTGTAATAGGTTGGTGTTTGGTCAAATGGAAACATGAAATCAATATTACACTTGTCGGCCATGTTGATTATTTTAATATATGACTATTATGGAATCAATCTTTGGTTGCGAATTTATTTATGATTTGTTATGTGATTTGAATTAAATGTCCATTGTTTCGATTAGAGTAGTTCATGTGAAGTCTTGAATAATGCAAACTAATGATAAGGATCAATATAGAATTTGTCGGCCATTGTGTTATATTGAGGGTTGTAGGATAATAGTAATATATTGATCCACTACATAAATATGATATGAAATCGGTCCAATACCATCTGGAGGTGTTATTAGATTGTCGGCCATTGAGATGTTTTGTATGTATATAATTAGATTAATGGTAATAGGAAACATGTTGATTGGTTGAATGTATCGATGAAACTGTTGACTTATTAATTGTAAATATGGAAATTGTCTAGAATAGATTAACCGATTGGCATGATTGGCGGAGAATAAAACAAATCGCACAAGATCAAATCTTATCACATAAGCTTTCTGATCGCACAAGATTGTCCAGTCGTACAAGCTTGGCTGGATCGCACAAGATTTAAAACAAACTGTTTTGGGTCGCACAAACTATTGGGCTTATTCACATGTTGGGCCGGGTTATTTAGTGGGTTATGTTAGTGAGTCGCACAAGATACATTGTAATCGTACATGATGTATTGGATCGCACAAGTTGTTTATCTGTTTATTAATTTGATCCGTGTGTATAGGTGTGTTAGGCATTTCGGTTAATGGGCCGGGTACTATTGGGCTTCAATTGGGTGATCGCACAAGGTTGCTGAACTTGTGCGAGCCCAATCTTTTAGATCGTACAAGTTGAATACGTTATGACTGTTAAACGTGATGATGTGTGTTTGCCATGATCCGTGTGTGTTCTTACATGCTATCTTACGTGATACTTATGTGCACTACTTGAAATCAAAACCTGACTTGTATGGTAACCATGTTAGGACGTGGTTGACCACTAGCTGCTAGACTTGACCTTTCTGTGTATCTGCCGAGCAAACCAAGGTGAGTTCACACTTCTCTACAAAGCATGGGATTCCCAGGGGTTGGGAATGGGTTAAGGAATAGGGATTCCTCGTCCTGTTGAGACGTATTCAGGAACATAGATTCCTCGTCCGGTTGAGACGTAATCAGGAACATAGATTCCTCGTCCTGTTGAGACGTATTTAACTATACCAGACTAGAACTCTATCAACGAAGTCCCTCCTTTTATATCGACTTAATCGCCGAGGCCAATGGCGAACGGGTCATTAGTTAAATAGCGCTATTAGGTTTAACAAACCTCACACCGTGCCGCAGAGGACGGGCGTGGACTAATGGACTATGGCACGTCAGTGATGATAGACACAGACGTTAGGGCACTTAAACATGACGAACGTTAGTAGTCGATATGGTAACGAGTCTGGTGAATTAAACATGGGGTAGCCCCCACGGCCATAGAGCCGGGCTGGAATAGCCAACGTAAGAACGGGTAACTAATAAACGTTTTTCGAACTATGGGGTAACCCCCACGGCTGGATAGCTGGTAAAGAGCAAACTGTGTTTTCGGAACAACTATAAACTGGACAACCAAACGTGAACTCACTCAACTTGTTGTTGACTCGTTACTACATGCTTTGCAGGTCAATAGGTACTTAGCTGGAGCTTGCACAAGGAAGAGTCGTTGTGGGACATGGACAGCTGTGTGCCATGTGAGACCTTTGGATATTTAAACTTAAGTTTTGGTTTTAAACATTATGCTTCCGCTCATAACTTAACTATGGTTGTTTTGGACACTAATTGTGTTGGTTGGACTTTTACATTTAATTATTTACTTGTTCAATATGATTAGTGGTTTGATCCTGGTCAGTCACGCCTCCAAGCGGTGATACTCCGCATGTGGATTTTGGGGGTGTGACAGATTGGTATCAGAGCCATTGGTTATAGAGAACTTGGTTTTAATAAAGGAAAACGTTTTTGTTAAAACCAGACTATAACCTGTACAGTGCTCTTCGATCCACAACGACGCTTCACTCCACGTGCAAGGCTTGACATTCTAGGTGATATGGTTTACGTTTTATATTGCCTACTTGCTAGATTGCATAGAACTTTGCTTATTGTATGCTTAGATGAACGTAGCAACTATAGTTTGAAAACACATTTGTGCTTTGCTCCCTACTGTCACTCCACACTTACACACATTCGCGACACCTTTCCTACTTGTGTTTCCTTCGATGTGAGATCATGAGGGAACGTGTGAACCTAACTCAAGCCAGCTGACGGCTCTTATCAACGAACAAGTTACGGCAACACTCGCGGCCGCTCAGGCAGGAGGTATAACCTGCTATTACGAATCTACCCTAGGATGTTAGATCCTACTCTCATGATCCAGCTCTCGCGCTTAACCCGGTCTTTCTTCCTCACGTAACAAGGTTAGAACGCTCAGCCGCCTGTATGCACCTTCAAGACGTACATGGACTGTCGTCCTAATACTTTCAGTGGCACTATAGGAGTTGTTGGACTCCTCCATTGGTTTGAAAAGCTCGAGTTTGTCTTAGAGACGTGTGAATGCCTTGAGGCTCATAGGGTGAATTACGCCACTGGTACTCTCGAAGACACTACACTAACTCGGCGGAACGCGCAAGTTCAGATGCTGGGGCTGGCGGCTGCTAATGCCACCCCATGGAATGATTCTTAAGGAACTGATCCAAACGTGAATGCCGTAGTCAAGATGACATCCGCAAACTGGAAGTGGAGTTCTTAAACCTGAAGATGACAAGGTCAGAGATAGAAGCGTACACGAAACGATCCAACGAATTGACAGTGTTATGTCCAACAATGGTGGAACCTCCCATCAAGCGCATTGAGCTGTACCTCAAGGGCTTAGTACCAGAGATTCAAAGTCATGTGACATAGGCCAACCTTGCAACCATTCAGGATATTACTCGTCTTGCTCAACGTCTCTCAGATCAGGCGATAGGACAGAACAAACTGCCGAAGCGTATTAATGCTGCTACAACTACTTCGGATGCTCCCAGTGACAACAAACGCAAGTGGAATGGAAATTCGAGCAAGGGTCCCACTTCGGTTCAGTCTCAGTCGCAGCAGCGAAAAACGGATGAGTATAGGAGCCCCAGGCAGCAGTCTTTTGGTAATCGAAGTCAGGATGGATACCGGGGAAATCACCTTAAGTGAAATTGATGTAAATTGCACACAGCGGATCGTGCAACAAAGATCGTCGTTAGAGATGCAACAAGCTTGGTCATGGAGCCAAAGATTGTAGAAGCTCACGTCCTGCAAACCAGAACCGACAACAACAGCCACAAGCCCCACAAAATCAGCAGCAACAGCAGGATAACAAGGGATGTTATCAGTGTGGTGCTAAAGATCATTTCATGAGACGCTACCCACGACTGAACCAGAATCAGAATCAGAACCACAACCAAGGAAACGGGAACAATAGTGGAGACAACAACGGGGGTAATAACGACGGCAATGGTGCCAGGGGTCGAGTGTTCGTAATTGGTCAGAATGATGCTAGGAAGGACCCTAACGTGGTGATGATTTCGACATCGTTATTGGTATGGATTGACTACCTCAACATCGAACAGAAATCCTTTGCAAAGAAAAGATCGTCCGCATTCCTCGTGCTGGTGAAGAACCTTTGGTAATTCATGGTGACAAGGGTGGTGCTGTTGTGAGCATCATTTCTTCCCTTAAGGCTCAAAAGTGTTTGCGTAAGGGCCACACTGCCTTTCTGGCTCTTGTTACTGACACCTTGAAGAAAGAGAAAAAGATAGAAGACTTTCCGATTGTACGCGACTATCCTGAGGTATTTCCTGAAGAACTACCTGGCCTCCCGCCTCATCGTCAGGTCGAGTTTCAAATCGAGTTAGCCCCTGGAGCGGCACCTATAGCCCGTGCACCGTATCGTTTAGCTCCATCAGAGTTGAAAGAGCTATCTACGCAATTACAAGAACTCTTAGATAAGGGTTTTATTCGTCCTAGTTCTTCGCCCTGGGGAGCTCCTGTACTATTTGTGAAGAAGAAAGACGGTATGTTCAGAATGTGCGTCGACTACCGTGAACTGAACAAGGTGACTGTGAAGAATCGCTACCCTCTTCCACGCATTGACGAACTGTTCGACCAACTGCAAGGGTCGAGCTACTACTCAAAGATTGATTTGAGATCAGGGTATCACCAGCTGAGAGTCCGAGAGGAGGACGTCTCCAAAACAGCCTTCAGAACTCGATATGGCCACTATGAGTTTTTAGTGATGCCTTTTGGACTGACAAACGCACCAGCGGTCTTCATGGACTTGATGAATCGAGTGTGCAAGCCTTACTTAGACAAGTTCGTTATTGTCTTCATCGATGGTATCCTGATCTATTCGAAGAGTCAGGAGGAACACGAGCAACATTTACGACTTATTTTGGAACTCCTTCGAGCAGAACAGCTGTACGCCAAGTTTTCAAAATGTGACTTCTGACTTCGTGAAGTCCATTTCTTAGGCCATGTAGTGAACAAGGATGGGATTCATGTTGATCCATCCAAGAGTCAACCAAGAGCTGGCCTGCACCTCGTACGCCAACAGAAATTCGCCAATTCTTGGGATTGGCAGGTTACTACAGGAGGTTTATTAAGGATTTTTTTTTCCAAGATTGCACAGCCTCTCACCTCACTAACGCAGAAGGGCGTTGTTTATCGATGGGAAATGCACGGGAATTAGCATTTCAGCACCTAAAGGATAGACTTTGCAGTGCACCTATCCTTTCATTGCCAGAGGGCATAGACGACTTAGTGGTCTACTGCGACGCATTAATTCAGGGTCTTGGTTGGGTATTGATGCAACGGGACAAGGTTATAGCCTACGTCTCACGCCAACTCAAGGTTCATGAAAAAAACTACACTACACACGACTTAGAGCTGGGAGCTGTTGTTTTTGCACTTAAGATATGGCGACACTATCGGTACGGTACCAAGTGTGCCATCTACGCAGATCACAGGAGCCTCGAGCATATCTTCAAACAGAAGGAACTCAATATGCGACAGCGACGACGGGTCGAGCTACTGAATGACTACAAATGCTCGATCAGGTATCAACCAGGCAAAGCCAATGTGGTGGCTGACGCCCTCAGTCGAAAGGGCACAGCGCCCAAGCGCGTAAGGGCTTTACAACTCACTATACGGTCTAGTCTTCCTTCTCAAATACGAAATGCTCAGGTAGAAGCATTGAAACCAGAGAATGTCAGGGCTGAAGCCCTACGCGGCTCAAGCCAACGCTTGGAACAGAAGGAAGATAGTGCTTACTACGTAACAGGACGCATTTGGGTTCCACTATATGGCAACCTACGAGAGCTTGTGATGGATGAGGCACACAAGTCTCGTTACTCAGTGCACCCTGGTTCGGACAAAATGTACCACGACATCAAAACCACATATTGGTGGCCTAGCATGAAGGCACACATAGCAACTTACGTTAGCAAGTGCTTGACTTGTGCGAGAGTCAAGGCGGAATACCAGAAACCTTCAGGCCCACTTCAACAACCAGAGATACCACAATGGAAATGGGAGCAAATTTCCATTGATTTTGTTATTGGCCTGCCTAGATCTCAACGTGGTAATGATACTATTTGGGTGATCGTGGATCGACTCACAAAGTCTGCTCACTTCCTGGCTATCAAAGAAACGGATAAGTTCTCCACCCTAGCAGAAGTATACCTCAAGGAAGTTGTCTCGAGGCACAGGGTGCCCATCTCTATCATCTCGGATCGAGATGCACGTTTTACATCAGAACTGTGGCAAGCAATGCACAAGTCCTTTGGCTCAAGGCTAGATATGAGCACAGCTTATCACCCGCAAACGGATGGGCAGTCGGAACGTACCATCCAGACTCTCGAAGACATGCTTAGGGCATGTGTAATTGATTTTGGCAATGGCTGGGAAAAGCATCTGCCACTTGTGGAATTTTCATACAATAACAGCTACCACACCAGCATTAAAGCTGCTCCGTTTGAGGCATTGTACAGGCGTAAATGCCGGTCACCTCTTTGTTGGGTAGAGGTGGGGGATAGTCAGATAACTGGTCCAGAACATGTGGTGGACACAACAGAGAAAATTGCGCAGATACAACAATGAATGACGGCAGCTCGTGACCGTCAGAAAGTCTACGCCGATAAGGGCAGAAAACCACTAGAGCTCCAGGTTGGGGAGCGTGTACTACTCAAAGTTTCACCCTGGAAGGGTGTGGTTCGTTTTGGGAAACGGGGCAAACTTAACCCACGATACGTTGGACCTTTCGAAGTCATTGAGAAAATAGGCAAGGTGGCCTACAGACTGAACTTACCAGCAGAACTCAGCGCAGTTCACGACGTTTTCCATGTGTCAAATCTGAAGAAGTGTCTGTCAGATGAGACCCACGTAGTTCCTTTGAAGGAGCTCACTATCGACGAGCAGTTACGATTCATCGAGGAATCAGTTGAAATCATGGACCGGGATGTTAAGGTCCTCAAACATACTAGAATACCTCTCGTTCGAGTTCATTGGAACTCACGTCGCGGCCCAGAGTTCACCTGGGAACGCGAAGATCAGATGAAACAAAAGTATCCCCAACTGTTCGCAACCGGTACAACCACTACTGAGGCTGAAGCTACGGAATTTCGGGACGAAATTCCAGATCAACGGGGGGAGGATGTGACACCCCAGGAAAACCAGGAAAACCATGCAACTTAACTAGCTTCCTCAGTGAGTACGTGCTAAATTTCGGGACGAAATTTCTTTCAACTTGGGGATAATGTGACAACTCGTATTTTCAAACCTCTCTTTGTACGTTGATGTGAGATGTGAGAACTTTGAGAGTTTGACAAATGTGTTTGTTTGCACCAAACGTTATGCTTTAATATGTGGTATGTGATATAAGATTGTGATACGTTATGTATATGTGTATAACTTATGTGAATCGTATAAGCTTAGTTCGATCGCACAACACCTTATGGGCCGTACCTCTAGTTGCACTACTCCTCTTGGCCCAACTCCACTTTGCTTGACCCGTGACTAAGGACAACTCAATGATTGAGTTCGGCCCACTTCCTAGTATGCGCTCATATATTCCATTAGGGGCTAGTTCTCATAACTATCAATAACACACAAGGATAACCAAACCCTAATTCTTTCCCCCTCTCTAACCCAAAGACGGCAGCCCCTTCATTCGGAACTCTTGCATCGATCAAGCCAACACCTTCTATCCTTCGGTTAGTGCCACATAATTTATTAACTTGTCAATACTTGATACTTGATATTGTAATGGTTATAATATTGAATGATGATTCTGTTTATGTGCATTCGGATCTAACAAATCATATATGTACGATGACACATCACTAGGCTTTGATGATTCTATAGATGTGGGGTTAATAGTTGTTAAAAATTGGATAACTATGACAATAAGGGGAGATTCAGCCACGTAATCAATCCCCCAAACTGTAACTCGGGATGTCAGGATTGCAAGCAACCTACACTAAGCGAGCTAGAAGCTAAAGTGAATCTTTTTTGGCATCTTTTTCTTTGCTTTGACCGCGGCTTTGTTTGGTCTTCCTCTTTCCTTCGGCCCATGTTTCAAAGCTAGCAAAAAGTTCGAGCCTCCGGGATCTCTCTTGAACGGCGGTCGGTCAGTCATTTTCTTCTGTTGATGCTGAGACTGATGCTTTGACTGTCTCCCATATCATTGAGAATAAAGATCCACTTGTCGACGCTAAATTCAGTACCTCGCTTCCTTCCTAGTACACCTACTAGACCCACACTCATTACGAATGTGTTCACCAAACATCTGACTTAGCAACCTTCTGCTTAGACCGGCAACGATAAGGAAGGAGATCTATGGATAATGGGATATAGAAGTCAGGAGCGACGGTCAGCTCAGTCAGAGCGGAAGTGGTCAGGCAAGTTTATCGTCAGACAATGTAGTGCAAGCGACGGGTAGCGCTTGCCATATGAAGAAAGCGACTACAATGGGAGACGAAGGTGACGTGGGCTTGCCATATAGATGTAGAGCTTGCAAGGCAATTCAGACGATGTTAGCAAGATGTAGCGCTAGCTAGGTTACGATAGCGCTTGCCATAAAGAAGCTAGCCAGAAAGCAGGTCAGGCAGGCGATAGGATGTTAGCAGGATAGGCTTACTAAAGATCGTGTAAACAATATTGATAGGAGAGAGGGGTGAGTTCTCCATCTCTCTTAGGAGGGTCTTCTGTCTTTTTAAAATGAAAATTTGATCTATTTTTTATGTTCGAGATCGCCTCCGTGTGGTTCCTCCTAAGTAGCTAATCAAATATGCTTTTGTCTCTTGGAATCGTATCATCCATGGCGGGGGTATCGTATAATAAGAGAACGGTTGCTTTTAGGAGTGATCTGTTCATCTAACTATCAATTTAATAAGAGAATAAAAAGCAAGTAAAGTCAAAAAGTACGCCCACTAGATCCAACTATTACTCACACGGAACACTAACCTAATCTTGCTTGAAAGCGGAGTTGAATCAAGAAACTCGCAGACCTTGAATCTAGCCTGCAATCCTTTCGCACTTCTCTTAGGAGATAGTAAGCAAGATTTTATACGCTAATTTCTTCTTTTAATCAATTTAGAGTTACAAAGTCTTATTGCAGACCTTCGTCTTCACGGGTTGTTATTGAATCCGACTCTTCCGCTTAGCGTTGTCCCTATAGGTTGAACTGCTAATGCCTCCGATTAGAGAATTCACAATGCCATAGGATTGATTGAAGTTTCTGGCCGGGTAACTTTTCATTCTGACATCCAGAATAAAGGCTTCCCTGCCGTAGTTGGGTTCATTAGGTCGTTTGCCTTTGGCCAATTAAGAATGATCCATTTATATAGATGAAACTAATCATCTTTTTTTAGATGGAAGCTGGTTCCACGACTTTAGTGGAAATGATGATCCTGCTCCCCCTGAAAGTATCAACTACCTGAGGCTAAGGCGGATTTGTCAACGGCTGTGCTGCTGGCAATGATTAGAATAGCTATGTTGCTCAAACCTACCGGCGCCTTTATTTAATAGAATGAAGTTCCCGAATAGAAAAAAGAAGGATATCATGTTTCAAACTAGATATAGATGTCCGAGAAGTGCTTCCTTGCATTAAAGCACATTCCAGAGTGAAAGGTCATAGGGCTCATAGACATTATATATTTCTTAACTTTCCTTTATGGGGATCGTAGATCTCTCTTTTTAAAGTTGGCAAAGTGAGAACGTTGGTTCCGCAATAACCAAGTCAATCCAATCCTCAAGGGGAGAGGGGTCCGTATCCTGGGACTTAAGGATTTAGGGATCCCTCAAAGGATCGGGTTCAAGCTCAACCAAGTCTTCGTCCACCCTTTCTCAAACCAGATCCATGCCTTGGGCTTGAGTCCCAGCTTCGGTAGGAGTCCAAACAGTATTATCCATTTCTAATTCCGAATTCTCATCCGTAGGTGGAAATTCTTCTATAACGGCATCAATTGGTTGTTTTGCTTATTCAACAACCCTTTCTGTGACAACTCGTATTTTCAAACCTCTCTTTGTACGTTGATGTGAGATGTGAGAACTTTGAGAGTTTGACAAATGTGTTTGTTTGCACCAAACGTTATGCTTTAATATGTGGTATGTGATATAAGATTGTGATACGTTATGTATATGTGTATAACTTATGTGAATCGTATAAGCTTAGTTCGATCGCACAACACCTTATGGGCCGTACCTCTAGTTGCACTACTCCTCTTGGCCCAACTCCACTTTGCTTGACCCGTGACTAAGGACAACTCAATGATTGAGTTCGGCCCACTTCCTAGTATGCGCTCATATATTCCATTAGGGGCTAGTTCTCATAACTATCAATAACACACAAGGATAACCAAACCCTAATTCTTTCCCCCTCTCTAACCCAAAGACGGCAGCCCCTTCATTCGGAACTCTTGCATCGATCAAGCCAACACCTTCTATCCTTCGGTTAGTGCCACATAATTTATTAACTTGTCAATACTTGATAC
Source organism: Helianthus tuberosus (assembly GCA_030545235.1). Taxonomy (NCBI): domain Eukaryota; kingdom Viridiplantae; phylum Streptophyta; class Magnoliopsida; order Asterales; family Asteraceae; genus Helianthus; species Helianthus tuberosus. Next base: position 125,051,188 of record CM060437.1, read on the forward strand.
TTGATATTGTAATGGTTATAATATTGAATGATGATTCTGTTTATGTGCATTCGGATCTAACAAATCATATATGTACGATGACACATCACTAGGCTTTGATGATTCTATAGATGTGGGGTTAATAGTTGTTAAAAATTGGATAACTATGACAATAAGGGGAGATTCAGCCACGTAATCAATCCCCCAAACTGTAACTCGGGATGTCAGGATTGCAAGCAACCTACACTAAGCGAGCTAGAAGCTAAAGTGAATCTTTTTTGGCATCTTTTTCTTTGCTTTGACCGCGGCTTTGTTTGGTCTTCCTCTTTCCTTCGGCCCATGTTTCAAAGCTAGCAAAAAGTTCGAGCCTCCGGGATCTCTCTTGAACGGCGGTCGGTCAGTCATTTTCTTCTGTTGATGCTGAGACTGATGCTTTGACTGTCTCCCATATCATTGAGAATAAAGATCCACTTGTCGACGCTAAATTCAGTACCTCGCTTCCTTCCTAGTACACCTACTAGACCCACACTCATTACGAATGTGTTCACCAAACATCTGACTTAGCAACCTTCTGCTTAGACCGGCAACGATAAGGAAGGAGATCTATGGATAATGGGATATAGAAGTCAGGAGCGACGGTCAGCTCAGTCAGAGCGGAAGTGGTCAGGCAAGTTTATCGTCAGACAATGTAGTGCAAGCGACGGGTAGCGCTTGCCATATGAAGAAAGCGACTACAATGGGAGACGAAGGTGACGTGGGCTTGCCATATAGATGTAGAGCTTGCAAGGCAATTCAGACGATGTTAGCAAGATGTAGCGCTAGCTAGGTTACGATAGCGCTTGCCATAAAGAAGCTAGCCAGAAAGCAGGTCAGGCAGGCGATAGGATGTTAGCAGGATAGGCTTACTAAAGATCGTGTAAACAATATTGATAGGAGAGAGGGGTGAGTTCTCCATCTCTCTTAGGAGGGTCTTCTGTCTTTTTAAAATGAAAATTTGATCTATTTTTTATGTTCGAGATCGCCTCCGTGTGGTTCCTCCTAAGTAGCTAATCAAATATGCTTTTGTCTCTTGGAATCGTATCATCCATGGCGGGGGTATCGTATAATAAGAGAACGGTTGCTTTTAGGAGTGATCTGTTCATCTAACTATCAATTTAATAAGAGAATAAAAAGCAAGTAAAGTCAAAAAGTACGCCCACTAGATCCAACTATTACTCACACGGAACACTAACCTAATCTTGCTTGAAAGCGGAGTTGAATCAAGAAACTCGCAGACCTTGAATCTAGCCTGCAATCCTTTCGCACTTCTCTTAGGAGATAGTAAGCAAGATTTTATACGCTAATTTCTTCTTTTAATCAATTTAGAGTTACAAAGTCTTATTGCAGACCTTCGTCTTCACGGGTTGTTATTGAATCCGACTCTTCCGCTTAGCGTTGTCCCTATAGGTTGAACTGCTAATGCCTCCGATTAGAGAATTCACAATGCCATAGGATTGATTGAAGTTTCTGGCCGGGTAACTTTTCATTCTGACATCCAGAATAAAGGCTTCCCTGCCGTAGTTGGGTTCATTAGGTCGTTTGCCTTTGGCCAATTAAGAATGATCCATTTATATAGATGAAACTAATCATCTTTTTTTAGATGGAAGCTGGTTCCACGACTTTAGTGGAAATGATGATCCTGCTCCCCCTGAAAGTATCAACTACCTGAGGCTAAGGCGGATTTGTCAACGGCTGTGCTGCTGGCAATGATTAGAATAGCTATGTTGCTCAAACCTACCGGCGCCTTTATTTAATAGAATGAAGTTCCCGAATAGAAAAAAGAAGGATATCATGTTTCAAACTAGATATAGATGTCCGAGAAGTGCTTCCTTGCATTAAAGCACATTCCAGAGTGAAAGGTCATAGGGCTCATAGACATTATATATTTCTTAACTTTCCTTTATGGGGATCGTAGATCTCTCTTTTTAAAGTTGGCAAAGTGAGAACGTTGGTTCCGCAATAACCAAGTCAATCCAATCCTCAAGGGGAGAGGGGTCCGTATCCTGGGACTTAAGGATTTAGGGATCCCTCAAAGGATCGGGTTCAAGCTCAACCAAGTCTTCGTCCACCCTTTCTCAAACCAGATCCATGCCTTGGGCTTGAGTCCCAGCTTCGGTAGGAGTCCAAACAGTATTATCCATTTCTAATTCCGAATTCTCATCCGTAGGTGGAAATTCTTCTATAACGGCATCAATTGGTTGTTTTGCTTATTCAACAACCCTTTCTGTGACAACTCGTATTTTCAAACCTCTCTTTGTACGTTGATGTGAGATGTGAGAACTTTGAGAGTTTGACAAATGTGTTTGTTTGCACCAAACGTTATGCTTTAATATGTGGTATGTGATATAAGATTGTGATACGTTATGTATATGTGTATAACTTATGTGAATCGTATAAGCTTAGTTCGATCGCACAACACCTTATGGGCCGTACCTCTAGTTGCACTACTCCTCTTGGCCCAACTCCACTTTGCTTGACCCGTGACTAAGGACAACTCAATGATTGAGTTCGGCCCACTTCCTAGTATGCGCTCATATATTCCATTAGGGGCTAGTTCTCATAACTATCAATAACACACAAGGATAACCAAACCCTAATTCTTTCCCCCTCTCTAACCCAAAGACGGCAGCCCCTTCATTCGGAACTCTTGCATCGATCAAGCCAACACCTTCTATCCTTCGGTTAGTGCCACATAATTTATTAACTTGTCAATACTTGATACTTGATATTGTAATGGTTATAATATTGAATGATGATTCTGTTTATGTGCATTCGGATCTAACAAATCATATATGTACGATGACACATCACTAGGCTTTGATGATTCTATAGATGTGGGGTTAATAGTTGTTAAAAATTGGATAACTATGACAATAAAAAATGGCGGCCATGTGATCATTGATGTTACCAATGACAATTTCTAGTACTATGTGAATTGAATTGAATTAATGTGATTTGAGTTTATGATAAGTTGTCAGATCCACTATCTAGGTTCATTGGAATTGTAATAGGTTGGTGTTTGGTCAAATGGAAACATGAAATCAATATTACACTTGTCGGCCATGTTGATTATTTTAATATATGACTATTATGGAATCAATCTTTGGTTGCGAATTTATTTATGATTTGTTATGTGATCTGAATTAAATGTCCATTGTTTCGATTAGAGTAGTTCATGTGAAGTCTTGAATAATGCAAACTAATGATAAGGATCAATATAGAATTTGTCGGCCATTGTGTTATATTGAGGGTTGTAGGATAATAGTAATATATTGATCCACTACATAAATATGATATGAAATCGGTCCAATACCATCTGGAGGTGTTATTAGATTGTCGGCCATTGTGATGTTTTGTATGTATATAATTAGATTAATGGTAATAGGAAACATGTTGATTGGTTGAATGTATCGATGAAACTGTTGACTTATTAATTGTAAATATGGAAATTGTCTAGAATAGATTAACCGATTGGCATGATTGGCGGAGAATAAAACAAATCGCACAAGATCAAATCTTATCACATAAGCTTTCTGATCGCACAAGATTGTCCAGTCGTACAAGCTTGGCTGGATCGCACAAGATTTAAAACAAACTGTTTTGGGTCGCACAAACTATTGGGCTTATTCACATGTTGGGCCGGGTTATTTAGTGGGTTATGTTAGTGAGTCGCACAAGATACATTGTAATCGTACATGATGTATTGGATCGCACAAGTTGTTTATCTGTTTATTAATTTGATCCGTGTGTATAGGTGTGTTAGGCATTTCGGTTAATGGGCCGGGTACTATTGGGCTTCAATTGGGTGATCGCACAAGGTTGCTGAACTTGTGCGAGCCCAATCTTTTAGATCGTACAAGTTGAATACGTTATGACTGTTAAACGTGATGATGTGTGTTTGCCATGATCCGTGTGTGTTCTTACATGCTATCTTACGTGATACTTATGTGCACTACTTGAAATCAAAACCTGACTTGTATGGTAACCATGTTAGGACGTGGTTGACCACTAGCTGCTAGACTTGACCTTTCTGTGTATCTGCCGAGCAAACCAAGGTGAGTTCACACTTCTCTACAAAGCATGGGATTCCCAGGGGTTGGGAATGGGTTAAGGAATAGGGATTCCTCGTCCTGTTGAGACGTATTCAGGAACATAGATTCCTCGTCCGGTTGAGACGTAATCAGGAACATAGATTCCTCGTCCTGTTGAGACGTATTTAACTATACCAGACTAGAACTCTATCAACGAAGTCCCTCCTTTTATATCGACTTAATCGCCGAGGCCAATGGCGAACGGGTCATTAGTTAAATAGCGCTATTAGGTTTAACAAACCTCACACCGTGCCGCAGAGGACGGGCGTGGACTAATGGACTATGGCACGTCAGTGATGATAGACACAGACGTTAGGGCACTTAAACATGACGAACGTTAGTAGTCGATATGGTAACGAGTCTGGTGAATTAAACATGGGGTAGCCCCCACGGCCATAGAGCCGGGCTGGAATAGCCAACGTAAGAACGGGTAACTAATAAACGTTTTTCGAACTATGGGGTAACCCCCACGGCTGGATAGCTGGTAAAGAGCAAACTGTGTTTTCGGAACAACTATAAACTGGACAACCAAACGTGAACTCACTCAACTTGTTGTTGACTCGTTACTACATGCTTTGCAGGTCAATAGTGTGACAACTCGAAATTTCCAACATTCTTTATTTGCACTTATTGCACGTTGACTTTGACTGTTTAGTTGTTTGACTTGTAACTGTACACTTCGTGTTATAATAAACGTATTGTGTTTACATGATTATGTGTTTGATTGTATAACATGGAACCTGTCGAGAAACGTAAACTGCTTAACTTATGAAAGAACCCGACGAAACACAAGTGTGTTTCGCCATAGCAAATCTCGACGAAACAGACTGTTTCGCCAAAAGCATCTCGACGAAACAGAAGTCTGTTTCGCCGAGCCCAGTTTCACCGAAGCCCAGTTCGGGCCCAACACGCTATTTTGAGTTTAAAACGTGAAACAACATCAGTTTTTACATCTGCTATCAAACAACCAAAACCCTAGAGCCCCTTTCCCTCCTGTGCGACGGCAGTTGGAGGTTCCCGGCGATATCTTAGCGATCGATTCGTATTTCTCTTATTCCGGTTAGTGTGTGTTCGTTAATCGGTTTAATATTTCTGTAATAGCTCGATTCATGTTTGTGTATATACTTGATTTCTGGATTATATAGGAGTATATGGGTAGGATGTTCTTGATTGCGATATACATGGTTAATCGGATGCGTAATTCTATGCGAAACTGAATATGATCGAATGCTCGGTTCTGAATGTTGTTAATATGATTTGATTCTGAATTCAAGTTAGCATCTTGATAGGGTTCAATGATATGATTATTGGATGTTAAATTTATATGTTATACACAAAAACTAGGGTTTATGCTAGACAATGATTCTTGGATGATGAGTTGTGATGATTCGTTCTGCACATTGACCTTCATATGATTTCTGATACTGATAACGGCTGCTAGCATGATTAGGGTTCTGTGTATACTCGTAACTGCTGCATCTGTTGTCTGCGAAACTGACGTCCGACGAAACAGAACTCTCGGCGAAACAGAATGTGTTTCGCCAAGAGTAGTCGACGAATCAGAAGTTCTGTTTCGCCAGAGGACACCTCGACGAAACAGAATGTGTTTCGTCAATATCTTGTTTCGCCAACATATGTGTTTCGCCGTATATGTGTTTCGTCGAGCTGTGCTGTAACTTGAATGGATTCTGTTAAGTGTTAACTGGAATATTTAACTGCTGTTAGACGTTAGACATGACTTGTATGATTGTGAATACGTGCTACCTGCTTATACGTGAGCAACTTGAACACCAACTGATTATTCTATACGTGCGTACTTTAGGACGTGATTGACTTACTTTGAGCACATACTTAGCATACCGAGCAAACTCAGGTGAGTTCACACACTTTCTAAGGCATGGGATTCCCGGTGGTTGGGAATGGGTTAAAGAAATTAAACGGAACCTACATATCCTCCTTGGGTAGGATATGTACCGCCATCCTCCATGGGTAGGATGCCAATATTAATCCTGCGTATTCTCCTTGGGTAGAATACGTACGTTCGTCCTCCTTGGGTAGGACAACAACCTTAACTATACTAAAACGATCTTCGCAAACATGCCTGGAATGGCCGCGAACTATACTAAAACGATCTTCGCAAACATGCCTGGAATGGCCGCGAACTATACTAGAACGATCTTCGCAAACATGCCTGGAATGGCCGCGAACTATACTTTAATCTTCGCAAACATGCCTTGAGGGCCGCGATGCTATTACATACGATACATGATTACTAATCGAACATACGATTTACGAAATGAACATTATAACTAAATAACCAACTGTGAACTCGCTCAACTAGTTGTTGACTCTCTGTTACATGCCTTGCAGGACCATAGGTACTTTTGGAGCTTGCACGGGAGGCACAGTCGTTGTGGACATGGATCGTGAATGTGTTGTCAAACATTATAACTTTTTGTACTTAAACTTATGATGGGTTTTACAGTAATGCTTCCGCTACACACTTGTTTATATTTGGTTTTGCAAACACCTATCGTATTGATGAATGACTTTTACTTTATACTTATGTTCAATATGATTGGTGGCTTGATCCTGGTCATGTCACGCCTCCAAGCGGTGGTACTCCGTGTGTGGATTTTGGGGGTGTGACAGATTGGTATCAGAGCCATTGGTTATAGAGAACTCGGTTTTAATAAAGGGAAAACGATTTCGTTAAAACCAGACTATAACCAGAACAGTGCTCTCAACGATCCACAACGACGCTTCGCTCCACGTGCAAGGCTCAACATCATAGGTACTACTATTCATGTTACTTTACCTACATGCTAGAACTACATAGAACTTTGCTCGCGGTATGCTTAGATTACAGAACCTACTATATGTTGTTGCTTGAGAATACTTGGGTGCTCACTCTCTTCGCACTATTCGCGAACCTCTCACCCACATGTTCTCCTTGATGTCAAGATCATGTGTGGACGCGTTAACCTAACTCAAGCCCAGTTGGCGGCTTCGATCACTGAACAAGTCACTGCAGCACTCGCAGCTGCCCAGGCAGGAGGTGTAACCTGCCATCGCCACTTACTCTAGGATTTTTAGATCCTACTCTCGTAACTCAACACTTGTGCTTAATTTTGGTTACTCTTACGCACACGACAAGTCAACACGCTCAGCCACCTGTATGCATATACACGACTTTTTATGGACTGTCGTCCTACTACTTTCAACGACACGGAAGGAGCTGTTGGACTCCTCCGTTAAGTTCGAGGAACTCGAATCGGACTTCGATTATGCGAATGACCCGAGGCTAGTAAGGTGAAATATGCCACTGATAGTCTCGAAGACACTGCACAAACTTGGTGGAACGCGCAAGTTACGATGCTGGGGGCTGGCGGCTGCTAATGCCACCCCTTGGGACGAATTCAAGAAACTAATCAAACTAGAATACTGTAACTATGATAACATCCACAAACTGGAAGTGGAGTTCTTTAACCTGAAGATGACGGGGTCAGAAATAGAGACGTATACGAAGCGATCTAACGAACTGGCAACTTTGTGCCCTACTATGGTGGAACCTCCCATCAAGCGCACCGAGAGCGGTACCTCAAAGGCTTAGTACCAGAAATTCAAAGTCATGTGATGACTGCTAATCTTGCTACTATTCAAGATGTTACTCATCTTGCTCATCGTCCCACAGACCAGGCAGTGGAACAGAACAAGCTGCCTAGACGTATTGGTGCTACTACTTCAACTACTTTTGCTATCCTCAGTGACAACGAATGAAAGTGGAATGGAACCTCTGGCAAGGGTTCGACTACGATTCTGTCCCAGGCACAACAGTGAAAGATCGATGACAACCAAAGTCCTGGTCAGCAACCTTTCAGCAGTCAATGGCAGGGTGGATACAGGGGAAACCACCCTAAGTGCAAACGATGTAACTTGCACCACAGCGGGCAGTGCAACCGAAATCATTGTCAATGATGCGACAAGCTTGGTCATGGAGCCAAGGATGGTAGAAACTCACGTTCTGCAAGCCAGAACCAACAACAACAGATACAAGATCTATAGAATCAGCAGCAACGGCAGGGTAACAAGGGATGTTATCAGTGTGGGGCTGAAGGTCACTTCAAGAGACACTGCCCACGATTGAATCAGAACTAGAATCAGAACTACAACCAAGGAAATGGGAACTAGGGAAGACAACAACGTGGGGTAATAACGATGACAATGGTGCTAGGGAACGAGCATTCGTGATTGGTCAGGCTGATGCAAGGAACGATCCTAATGTGATTATGGGTAAGTTTCTTCTCGACGACTTTTATGTTACTATACTATTTGATTCGGGTGCGGATACCAGTTTTATGTCTCTGAAAGTTAGTCAAATGCTTAAACGCGCACCAACACTTTTGAACACCAAACATGTCGTAGAGTTAGCAAACGGTAAAAGTTTAGAAGCCACACATAGTTCAGGGTTGTAACCTTATCCTCGCTGGTCAGACTTTCTCTATCGACCTCATTCCTATAACTTTGGGTAGCTTTGACGTCGTCATTGGTATGGATTGGTTATCTCAACAGCAAGCGGAGATCTTATGTAAAGAAAAGGTTATTCGTATTCCTCGTTCGGGCAAGGAACCTCTCGAAGTTCAAGGCGACAAGAGTGGTGTCGTGAGTGGCATCATACCCTTCTTGAAGGCCCAGAAGTGTTTACGAAAGGACGGCCACACAGCTGTTTTAGCACTCGTTACTGATACATCGAAGAAAGAGAAAAAGATTGGGGATATTCCAGTGGTCGAATTTCAGATCGAGCTCGCTCCAGGAGCAGCACCCATAGCTCGAGCACCTTATCGCTTAGCTCCAACGGAACTGGAAGAACTGTCTAAGCAACTACAAGAACTCTTGGAAAAGGGTTTCATACGTCCTAGCTCTTCGCCTTGGGGAGCTCCAGTGTTATTCGTAAAGAAGAAAGACGGTACGTTCAGGATGTGTATAGACTACCGTGAACTCAACAAGGTGACGATCAAGAATCGTTATCCTCTTCCGCGCATAGATGATTTATTCGACCAGCTGCAAGGGTCGAGCTACTACTCCAAGATAGACTTAAGGTCAGGATACCATCAGCTGAGAGTCCGGGATGAGGACGTCTCCAAAACAGCATTCAGAACTCGCTACGGCTATTACGAGTTTTTGGTCCTGCCATTCGGGCTAACGGACGCGCCTGCGGTTTTCATGGAATCTTATGAACAGGGTGTGCAAACCTTATCTTGACAAGTCCGTTATTGTTTTTATTGACGACATCCTGATCTATTCGAAGAGTCAGGAGGAACACGAGCAGCACTTACGACTTATTTTGGAACTCCTTCGAACGGAACAACTGTACGCCAAATTTTCGAAATGCGACTTCTGGCTTCGTGAAGTCCACTTTCTAGGCCATGTAGTAAACAAGGATGGGATTCATGTCGAACCATCCAAGGTAGATACGATCAAGAACTGGCCTGCACCTCGCACACCGACAGAAATACGCCAATTCTTGGGTTTGGCAGGTTATTACAGACGATTCATCAAAGACTTCTCGAAGATTGCTCAGCCGCTTACACTACTGACACAGAAAGGTGTTGCTTACCGTTGGGGTAATACACAGGAGACAGCGTTTCAGCACTTAAAGGATAGACTTTGTAGCGCACCTATCCTCTCATTGCCTGAAGGCACGGACGATTTTGTAGTTTACTGCGACGCATCCATCCAAGGTCTTGGATGTGTGTTGATGCAACGGGATAAAGTCATTGCTTATGCTTCGCGCCAACTTAAGATTCACGAACGGAATTACACTACTCATGATTTAGAGCTGGGAGCCGTTGTTTTTGCGCTCAAGATATGGCGACATTACCTGTATGGCACTAAGGGCACCATCTACACCAATCACAGGAGTCTCGAACATATTTTCAAGCAGAAAGAGTTGAACATGCGACAACGTAGATGGGTCGAGCTGCTGAACGATTATGAGTGTGCCATAAAGTACCATCCGGGCAAAGCCAATGTGGTGGCCGACGCCCTCAATCGAAAGGATACTACACCTAGGCGTGTACGAGCGTTGCAACTCACCATTCAGTCTAGTCTTCCTTCACAAATACGAGATGCTCAGGTAGAAGCACTGAAACCAGAAAACGTCAGGGCTGAAGCTCTACGCGGTTCAAGGCAACGGTTAGAACCAAGGACAGACGGCGCCTACTATGTAACCGGACGCATCTGGGTCCCACTCTATGGTAATTTACGCGAACTTGTAATGGATGAAGCTCATAAGTCTCGCTACTCAGTACATCCTGGTTCAGATAAGATGTACCACGACCTCAAAACTACATACTGGTGGCCTAGCATGAAGGCCCACATAGCGACATACGTTAGCAAGTGCCTGACTTGTACAAGAGTCAAAGCCGAATACCAGAAACCATCAGGTTCACTTCAACAACCTGAGATACCACAATGGAAATGGGAACAAATTTCCATGGATTTTGTTACAGGCTTACCTAGATCTCGGCACGGAAATGATACTATTTGGGTGATCGTGGATCGACTCACAAAGTCTGCTCACTTCCTGGCTATTAAGGAAACAGACAAGTTCTCTACCCTAGCAGACGTCTACTTAAAAGAAATGGTTTCAAGGCACGGGGTGCCAACCTCTATCATCTCTGATCGTGATGCACGCTTTACTTCAGAACTGTGGCAAGCAATGCACAAATCTTTTGGCTCTCGACTAGACATGAGCACAGCTTATCATCCTCAGACGGATGGGCAGTCTGAGCGTACTATTCAAACTCTAGAAGACATGCTTCGGGCGTGCGTAATTGACTTTGGCAATGGTTGGGAAAAAACATCTGCCACTTGTGAAATTTTCTTACAACAACAGCTACCACACCAGCATTAAAGCTGCACCACTCGAGGCACTGTACGGGCGTAAGTGCCAGTCACCTCTCTGTTGGGCAGAGGTGGGAGAAAGTCAAATCACAGGTCCAGAAATGGTAGTCGATACTACAGAAAAGATTGCATAAATACGACAACGCATGGCGGCAGCACGCGACCGTCAGAAAGCATACGCTGATTGAGACAGGAAACTACTCGAATTCCAGGTTGGAGATCGAGCGCTACTTAAAGTTTCACCCTGGAAGGGTGTGGTTCGTTTTGGCAAACACGGCAAACTAAATCCACGATATGTTGGACCTTTCAAGGTTATTGAGAAAATAGGCAAAGTGGCCTACAGATTGAACTTACCACCTGAACTCAGTGCAGTTCACAATGTCTTGCACGTGTCGAATCTGAAGAAGTGTACGTCAGATGAGACCCACATAGTTCCCTTAAAGGAACTCACTATCGACGAGCGGTTGCACTTCGTCGAGGAACCTGTTGAAATCACGGACCGGGATGTTAAGGTCCTCAAGAACACGAGAATCCCTCTTGTACGAGTTCGTTGGAACTCCCGTCGTGGCCCAGAGTATACCTGGGAACGAGAAGATCAAATGGAACTCAAATATCCCCAGTTATTCGGAACCAATGCAACTACTACTGAGGCTGAAGCTACTATTGCAGAATTTCGGGACGAAATTCCAAATCAACGGGGGGGGGGGGGGGGACAATGTGACACCCCAGGAAAACCAGTAATCTTCGCATACATGCTCGGGGAGCCGCGATACGAAACAGGTAAACAACGTCACACTATTAGCTTCCTCAGTAACTGCATACTAAATTTCGGGACGAAATTTCTTTCAAGTTGGGGATAATGTGACAACTCGAAATTTCCAACATTCTTTATTTGCACTTATTGCACGTTGACTTTGACTGTTTAGTTGTTTGACTTGTAACTGTACACTTCGTGTTATAATAAACGTATTGTGTTTACATGATTATGTGTTTGATTGTATAACATGGAACCTGTCGAGAAACGTAAACTGCTTAACTTATGAAAGAACCCGACGAAACACAAGTGTGTTTCGCCATAGCAAATCTCGACGAAACAGACTGTTTCGCCAAAAGCATCTCGACGAAACAGAAGTCTGTTTCGCCGAGCCCAGTTTCACCGAAGCCCAGTTCGGGCCCAACACGCTATTTTGAGTTTAAAACGTGAAACAACATCAGTTTTTACATCTGCTATCAAACAACCAAAACCCTAGAGCCCCTTTCCCTCCTGTGCGACGGCAGTTGGAGGTTCCCGGCGATATCTTAGCGATCGATTCGTATTTCTCTTATTCCGGTTAGTGTGTGTTCGTTAATCGGTTTAATATTTCTGTAATAGCTCGATTCATGTTTGTGTATATACTTGATTTCTGGATTATATAGGAGTATATGGGTAGGATGTTCTTGATTGCGATATACATGGTTAATCGGATGCGTAATTCTATGCGAAACTGAATATGATCGAATGCTCGGTTCTGAATGTTGTTAATATGATTTGATTCTGAATTCAAGTTAGCATCTTGATAGGGTTCAATGATATGATTGTTGGATGTTAAATTTATATGTTATACACAAAAACTAGGGTTTATGCTAGACAATGATTCTTGGATGATGAGTTGTGATGATTCGTTCTGCACATTGACCTTCATATGATTTCTGATACTGATAACGGCTGCTAGCATGATTAGGGTTCTGTGTATACTCGTAACTGCTGCATCTGTTGTCTGCGAAACTGACGTCCGACGAAACAGAACTCTCGGCGAAACAGAATGTGTTTCGCCAAGAGTAGTCGACGAATCAGAAGTTCTGTTTCGCCAGAGGACACCTCGACGAAACAGAATGTGTTTCGTCAATATCTTGTTTCGCCAACATATGTGTTTCGCCGTATATGTGTTTCGTCGAGCTGTGCTGTAACTTGAATGGATTCTGTTAAGTGTTAACTGGAATATTTAACTGCTGTTAGACGTTAGACATGACTTGTATGATTGTGAATACGTGCTACCTGCTTATACGTGAGCAACTTGAACACCAACTGATTATTCTATACGTGCGTACTTTAGGACGTGATTGACTTACTTTGAGCACATACTTAGCATACCGAGCAAACTCAGGTGAGTTCACACACTTTCTAAGGCATGGGATTCCCGGTGGTTGGGAATGGGTTAAAGAAATTAAACGGAACCTACATATCCTCCTTGGGTAGGATATGTACCGCCATCCTCCATGGGTAGGATGCCAATATTAATCCTGCGTATTCTCCTTGGGTAGAATACGTACGTTCGTCCTCCTTGGGTAGGACAACAACCTTAACTATACTAAAACGATCTTCGCAAACATGCCTGGAATGGCCGCGAACTATACTAAAACGATCTTCGCAAACATGCCTGGAATGGCCGCGAACTATACTAGAACGATCTTCGCAAACATGCCTGGAATGGCCGCGAACTATACTTTAATCTTCGCAAACATGCCTTGAGGGCCGCGATGCTATTACATACGATACATGATTACTAATCGAACATACGATTTACGAAATGAACATTATAACTAAATAACCAACTGTGAACTCGCTCAACTAGTTGTTGACTCTCTGTTACATGCCTTGCAGGACCATAGGTACTTTTGGAGCTTGCACGGGAGGCACAGTCGTTGTGGACATGGATCGTGAATGTGTTGTCAAACATTATAACTTTTTGTACTTAAACTTATGATGGGTTTTACAGTAATGCTTCCGCTACACACTTGTTTATATTTGGTTTTGCAAACACCTATCGTATTGATGAATGACTTTTACTTTATACTTATGTTCAATATGATTGGTGGCTTGATCCTGGTCATGTCACGCCTCCAAGCGGTGGTACTCCGTGTGTGGATTTTGGGGGTGTGACAAATAGGTACTTAGCTGGAGCTTGCACAAGGAAGAGTCGTTGTGGGACATGGACAGCTGTGTGCCATGTGAGACCTTTGGATATTTAAACTTAAGTTTTGGTTTTAAACATTATGCTTCCGCTCATAACTTAACTATGGTTGTTTTGGACACTAATTGTGTTGGTTGGACTTTTACATTTAATTATTTACTTGTTCAATATGATTAGTGGTTTGATCCTGGTCAGTCACGCCTCCAAGCGGTGATACTCCGCATGTGGATTTTGGGGGTGTGACACTTTCCCCTGAGCCGAATTTAGCTCTAGCAAACAGCCCTGATAGCTTAAATCTAATACAGGTTCTAGGTTGAAAGAATCAATGGAACCAAGATTTCTGCTCATGTTCAATGTGACTCTAAGGCACTTGTCGATGCGCTACTACTATCAGTTCGACTTTAGCATTAGCAGTTAGGATTTATTTGACTTAGTCGTGCCTGCCTGACCTCATTTAGGGAATAAATTGAATATGATAGGACCCTTTCTCACTCATTCTCCTAACTTGGCTTTTCTTACCACCTAAATGACTATTCAAAATAACACACTTTCTTGGTTGAGCTGATGGAGACTATTCAAGAATCCTAGCTTATCCCTCGGATCTTACTAATAAAGAAAGCGCCAAGACAGAACTTAAAGTGCGGAAACCCCTCCTACTGCAGGGATTGGAAATTGCGGAATATCCGGATTTAGGCTCTCGCAAAGAAGGCAATTCATTCGTAGTAGGATATTGAAACCTCAAACCCTCTCTGTCAACAACATCTAAAAGATTAGGAGGAAGGAGCTCTCGCTCTCTTCCATATTCAATTCTCAGAAGAAAATGATCAGAAGCGGATTCTACGCATCAGACTAACTGGAGTTCATGCTTTCCTGCGTGAGACAAAGGAAGCACAAATTTACTTACTCGGCGGGAAGGGAAATGAAAGACTTGTCCTCCCTCTCAAAAGAAGGTTTTTTCAACTATAGAAAAATCAAAAGATATATAAAATAGATAAAGATATATCGGCTTTCTCCTTGTTCGTCAAGCTTTCGAGCAGCTCTTTCAACTGCCGCCTAATCCCCCTCAAGAACCGAGAGCCGCCCAGGGACTGGACTCCACCAAGAGGTTCTTTCTCTCATGTCATTTCGCCCGCCTGTTTATTTCCTTTTGCCGAAGTTCGTTCAGTCGGTAAGCATCCCGTTAGCTCTTCATATTTCCTTGCCTATCTATCCCCACTATCTCCGAATTCTGTAAGCCGTAAGAAGTCCGTAAAATGTGAATAAAGTCCTCACGTGAAAGTTCACCGCCTTCGCTTATCTTGTTTTTTAAGGTCAGTTCTTGTATGATGTCGACGAAGGTCTCATGTTCACGATTATTATTCTTGCAAAACTCGGAAAGTATTAAAGCACATTTCTTCCTCAAGCTGTCGATTGTGTCAGTCGGAAGTGCATACGGCGGATCAGCTTCCTCTACCTAGGTATGGATTGGATGCTCCTCCTGCTCGGGCAGGACTCTTAGACGGCTATGATTGGACAATAGAGTATGTAAGATATAGCTCGTGCCTCTTGGGCTTAACAAGATGGGGTTCGGATGAAAACGGATCTCGCTAATCCAGTCTATTCTATTTTGAATAGTCCAGGTAGTTGACTACAGGATCGGATCCTCTGTCTTTGCCTGAACTTTCACTGTCTGTCAAAGGAATAGCTGAACTACTACATTGATTAGGCGGATCTAACTCTTTTGAGAAATGCCCATAGGCGTCTGTCTACTAGTTCAGTTGAGAACAAGGTGTCGAACTAGACTGATAACTGATCGTCTATCGAAGCGCCTTTTTAAAGGCAGGATGTCGAGAATCGTGTCTCTATATACGAAGAGCAGGCATGCGTGGGACTTTAGGACAAGACTCCATAAGACCTTTGTTTAATATGCCTTTTGTTAACGACGAATAGGAATAGGTTCTTTTCCTATTTGACATAAGAGGGTAATTCGTCAAATTGGAATCGGATCTAACATGTGCAGCCTAAGCTTACTTCTCTTGGCTCCTGGCGGGGTTGTCTAGTCCTAAAGCTAACCAGAACGGCAAAGAAGAGTTCTATTCGGCGACCATAAGGGAGAGGAAGAGAGTGAATCTAAAAAAGAGAGTTCGACTTGCATGTGTTAAGCATATAGCTTTCTCTTCTCTCGAGTTCACTCTTTTCCTATCATGGAAGTCAGCTCAAAACCAACTCTTCTTTCTAGCTTGGTAATCCCTCGCTTTATTTACTTTTTTTAATGCAGTTCGGGATCGAACGAGGTTCTTAAAAAGAAAGGCTATTCATCTTCCCTTACGGGCTTATGGATCTAGTGGATCGTCCCAGTAAACTACTACTTATACTAATTATACTAACTACTTAGTTATCATCACTGGCTGCAGATCTGGCTTGGCTCGATAGCCTATTGAATAGGATGGAGGAAGCCTTGTCCCTAGCTTCTGAAACAAGAGAACGGACCGACTCTAACTAATCCACTCCTACTAACAGGAAGTGTAAGGGCAAACCTCGTCCTACTTTCACTCTACTTTTTCCATTTCAATGCTAGCTCGATTGCAGCTAGATTTCTCAGTAGGGACTACTAATGGACTATCAGAAACGAAGTGAGGGATTGGACGACGGACGGGACAACAAGCTAATTGGGGGACGGAGGGACAGAGAGAACTCTTCAACGAAAATCAATCTTGAAATTAAATTATAATAATCTCTATCGTTCAGTAGGAAATTTCTTTTTTTTTATTTTTAAATAAAAGATAGAATCGTTCAGTAGGCTAATCTTCAAAGTTTATCGATTGAGACAGCGGCAGGCCCAAAGAGCTCTACAGTAATGCCTTGCGAGATCGTAGCTCGTTCACCTAAGATGGAAAAGCACTTGGTTGAAAGCCTAGCAATGAGAAAAAAGAGTCCCATGCATCCTTTAGTCAACAACCATTAGTAAAGAATAGGATCAGACCAAGTACAAGATTGGATAAAAAATAACGTATAGAAAGGATTTGCAACAAAGAGCCTCAACACCATAGGGGGGCTCACTGGAATAGTTCCGGCAAATTCTGGGCTAGACATTGCTCTACATGATACTTATTATGTGGTTGCACATTTCCATTATGTACTTTCTATGGGAGCCGTTTTTGCTTTATTTGCAGGATTTCACTATTGGGTAGGTAAAATCTTTGGTCGAACATATCCTGAAACTTTAGGTCAAATCCATTTTTGGATCACTTTTTTCGGGGTTAATCCGACCTTCTTTCCCATGCATTTCTTAGGGCTTTCGGGTATGCCACGTCGCATTCCAGATTATCCAGATGCTTACGCTGGATGGAATGCCCTTAGCAGTTCTGGCTCTTATATATCTGTAGTTGGGATTTGTCGTTTCTTCCTGGTCGTAACAATCACTTCAAGCAGTGGAAACAACAAAAGATGCGCTCCAAGTCCTTGGGCTGTTGAACAGAATCCAACCACACCAGAATGGATGGTACAAAGTCCTCCAGCTTTTCATACTTTTGGAGAACTTCCAGCTATCAAGGAGACGAAAAGCTCTGTGAAGTAAAAGAAAAAAAGGTCACCGATTGCTACTAAGAACCTAACAGAACTTTTCAAAATTGAAAACGATCAGTCGACCTGGTCTACGAATCTATTCTAACTATAAACGAATTATTTATACTTCTCGAGGTATAATGACAGACCGGGAGGCTAGATTCGAAGGAATCGGCGGATCAATTTTGTGTTATATATGGTATTCTGATATCTGAATTAGATCCTAAATTTACTATTTGTGAAAAAAGAGAAAGGGCGGGTTGTATAATCTCACTCCTACCCCATTAGTTGATACTTCAAGGAGGTTTTATCCGGAATGAATAAAAAAAGAAAAAAGAAAGAAAATAAATAAATAAAAGAAAAGAAAAGAAACTGGTTCACGTAAGAATGGACGTCTTGGTTCACGCAAGAGTGCACGTAGAAAAAGGACTTATTCATGTTCAAGCAAGCTTCAACAATACCATTGTGACTGTTACAGATGTAAGGGGACGGGTGGTTTATTGGGCCTCCGCCGGTACTTGTGGATTCCGGGGTACAAGAAGAGGGACACCGTTTGCTGCTCAAACTGCAGCGGGAAATGCTAATCGTACAGTAGTGGAACATGGTATGCAACGAGCAGAAGTGATGAAAAAGGGTCCTGGTCTCGGAATCCCATCTTCCAGGGTCAGGAGCCACGGAGCCAGAAGACCGTTTGACGATCTTACTTCTGATGCCATCCCCTTCTGTTCCCTCCCTATTGAATATCCCAACTATTCTCTATCAATTCCAGGATGGATCATGAAAGATTTTGTCTTGAAATGCTGATAAGGAATAGCCAGTTATAGAAGCGGGTGGCAGGGAATGAAAGCAAGCACTCCTGTGCTATCAAAGTGGAGAGATTAGTTAGAGCTAGGGGCAGGCCATCTAGTCCTGCTTGACTTTCTTCAAGATACGAAATGAGCAGCCATTTCTCATGACATCATCTCACTATTCGGCAAGTCAATCCCGCTTACTGGCTCAATATATCTCTCAATAGATTCGCTTGCCACAACGACCAGATAGGATAGGAGATCTCCCAACCTTCCAATTTCTCTTTCTGAAGCAACTATAACGGATGGGCAGCTTCCCCTTAAACTTTTTCCAACCCCATAGAAGAGAACTTCGAGGATATGTGGTAGACATGCTTTTACCAAGAATCTTCAAACTTTTTGCTTATGTAACGGGGGAGGTACCAACTGATGTCTTTGAAGACATTCAGAAGGATGTTCTAGATATGGAGGGGTGCTTTGGGTTTGATCTGAGATGGGTTCATGCCAGGCTGGGTGCAGTGGCCAAGGCAAGATTTGATACCCATCATCTCAAGGAGTACGCCCAGACTTTAGCAGCGCTCGAGAAAGCTACAAGTGCATTGGCTCAACTTGAAGGAGAGTTGTCTCGGCGTAGTGAAACTGCTTCTGCCCATTTGGTGAACAACTCTGTTGCTACTAAAATGAAACATTTTCCCCTCGAGGGAGTGGTTATTTTCCCGATGAAATCGAGGGCACAAGTTTTAAATGGGTAGGGAGCTCCACGGCTGGAGCATGTATGAGGTTGCCATGTAGTTGACAAACCTTGCACCTCTTAACAAATGTTGCTGAATCTATCTCCATAGTTGGCCAATAGTACCCCAGGGTCATCAGGTGATCATATATCTTTGCGCCGCCAATATGTCCTGGGGCGTGGGCTTCCTCGAGAACCTGCTGCACATCCCCTCGAGGGGTGGAGAGGATGGCCATTATAGCCCTTCTTGTAAAGTTATCCTTGCTTAGCAAAGAAGCGAAATGCCCTTTTATTTATTCCAACTACATCTTTTGTTTTAGAGGGGAGGATTTTGTGATCCAGAAAAGAAATACAATAAATATAGGGCTTTCTCCAGTCTTCATAATATAATATAATGCTCTAAGGCACAGTCTGCTGGACATGGGTAGAATTTACATTGGAGGCAAGTTTTCTGAAATTTGTTGGCTTCCTCCAATACTGCAGCTGAGAGTTATGCTCTGATGGAGGTGCATATTCATATTCTCCACTCGGGAAATGGGCAAGCAAATCAACTAAGGCTTTACTTTTCATTGCGTTGGGAGTTACACATTTCATGTCATAGCCTGCTAGAGTGAGGAACCGCCGAGCAGCTCTCCCTATGAGTATAGTATAGCTCGAGACATTAAGTGTTTGATTGGGTCACATCTTGTCTCAATATGAACTGTGAAGGACATGAAGTAGTGACGCAACTTCTGAGTAACAAAGACTAATGTGAGGCGGTGCCCTTCCACAACCGAGTACCTTGTGTTGGACTATGTATGCCCAAGACACATATTAAATTGATGTGGCTAGTACGTTATGATCCAAGTCGAGTCATACCCAAATACAAGCTAGACAAACACATACAATATTTATTTATGATATGATCAAACAAATAAATATTAACACTTAAAATATTTAGAAATTGGTTTTCTAAATAATTGCACTTGACAAACTAATAAATTATATGGATAATTTATTTTTGAGAGAATATTTTATTGGCAAATTGGAAATAAATAATCCCAACTCACTGTTATTGGCCAATAATAATCCCAACTCATTTAATCACCAATAATAATCCGAACTATCCACATTTGTTTGTAAAATACTCCCACGTTAAAAAAACACTAACTAGGTTAAAATATTGCTGATGTGGCTTAACATGTGTGGACTGACGTGGCTAGTTAACATCTTACCTGTGTATAAAATGATTATCAGCCTCATTTTCACACACAATCGCACTCTCCTTCAAAACCCTAATTCTACAAATTGGGCAAATTCAGTCGAGTGTGTGTGCAAATGAGGCTGATAATCATTTTATACACAGGTAAGATGTTAACCAGCCACGTCAGTCCACACATGTTAAGCCACATCAACAATATTTTAACCTAGTTAGTGTTTTTTTAACGTGGGAGTATTTTACAAACAAAAGTGAATAGTTCGGATTATTATTGGTGATTAAATGAGTTGAGATTATTATTGGACAATAACAGTGAGTTGGGATTATTTATTTCCAATTTGCATTTTATTTTGTTATTTAATGGGTTAAATAACATAATAAAAGTTGTATAAGTCTTATAACATGTGATGTTATAATTTTATAAAAGTTATAAAATTAATGAAGACTTAAATTATTTTATAAAAGAAATTGAATTTTTTTTTAAAATAAACATGTGGGCCGCCCCCAACATGTACTCTTCCCAAGTTCCTTTTGGTCCAATAGCATTACATGCATTTTCATGTGTATGATGGGTCTTGATTGGGTGGTCTTTCCAAGACCATTTTGGTCCAATAATCTTACATGCAATTTGCATGATTAGATGCACTATGATTGGGCAAGACTTGTGGCATTCTCTCTCATGCTTTTATTAAGCATTTTGTATGATAAAAAGATTTGATGGAAGACTAGTAAAAGCTCTCTAAAAAATCGGCCAACATGGGTGCCATCTTAGAGGTTTTCTCAAGTGATTTTCTAGTGCAAGAACTCTCAAAATTGCCTAGATGATTTCGGTCAAGAGTTGGTCTTCATAAGGGTTTTTCAAGTGAGTTCATAAGTGTAGAAATCCTAGCTAAACATAAGGTGTTTGTTGGAAGGCTTGGGGTATACAAGCTTGAGGTCTTCTACACTTGAAGACAACCGTTCAAGATGTTGGACTCTGTATGCCCAAGACACATAATAAATTGATGTGGCTAGTACGTTATGATCCAAGTCGAGTCATAACCAATAACAAGCTAGACAAACACTTATATTATTTATTTGTGATGTGATCAAACAAATAAATATTAACACTTACAATATTTAGAAATTGGTTTTCTAAATAATTACACTTGAGAAACCAATAAATTATGTGGATAATTTATTTTGAGAGAATATTTTATTTTGTTATTTAATAGGTTAAATGGCATTATAAAAGATTATATAAAGTCTTGCAAACATAGTGTTATATTTTATAAAAGTTATAAAATTAAACAAGACTTTATTTGTTATAAAAAAAAATTGGAATTTTTTTTTAAAACCCCTAAGGGCCGTCCACTATGGGGGTGTTCCCAAGACCCATGTTGGTCCAATGTTATGACATGCAATTTTGCATGTGTAAGAGTTTTTGATTGGGTCTTGGTTTTGATAATATTCTCTCTTGTATTTTAAATAAAATGGATGACCAAAATAGAGATGAGATGACTAGTTCTTATGCTTAAAATTTTCGGCCATCATAGTATTTCTCAAGAGTTCGGTTTTGATTTTTGGTGTTAAAAATCCTAGCTAATCTCGTAGTGTTTGTTGGAAGCTTGGGGTATACAAGCTTGAGGTCTTCTACTCTTGAAGACAACCATTTCAAGAAGCATCATCCGTTTCATAATCCTTGTACTTCAAGAAGGTAGTTTTCTAAACAACATATGGTTGTGTTTGATAGTAGACATCTCATATATGGATCCGGGTTTTGGGATTTTGCATATAAATGGTTTTATATCTTATAAAAGTAACATGTTTTAAACAATATTTCCGCTGCGTTTTTATTTCATATGGATGAAATTGCTTTGATAAACATGTTAAATCCCATCAATGGCATCTAGAGCCGCTTATATGAGTGCATACTTCAATAGATTAAAAATTTCGGGGTTCGGGTTTGAAGAAAACCCTATGGCCGAAAATTTTAACATGGTTAACCCTTTGTTTTTCAAGATTATTTTCTTACATGCATAAGAGAATCTTGAAAAATTTATTTCATATGGATGATTTGTTTTTTTGGACAAAACTTAACTTTTCGGTTTTTTGAAAATAGCCGAAAATGTTTAAAAAGGGAACCATTTTTTTTATGCTTCTTGAAATTAATATATATATATATATATTTGGATATATATTTTGGTGCATATGACCTAGCCATGACCTTGTGTTGAATGATTGTGTTGTGATTTATTATTTAAATGGGTTGTAATAATTATTATTTTGTTCTTTCATTAGAAGATATGTAATTTTTTTATTTCATTTGGTATGTAAAATAAATAGATTAGGTGCATTTTATTTTACTAGAAAAAATGTATTAGGATATATTTTGTAAAAGAAGATGCACACAAAAATGCCGTCTTGGTTTGGACCATAATATTCGGTCCAAAGAACTTCATCGTTCTCAACGGGATTTTAATCCGATAACCAAAACACATTTTTGAGGTCCAAAGGAGTTTGGAGCTGAAAATAAAAGACTTGTGGAAGCTCAAAGAAGGTGGAGAAATCACAACACAAGAAGGAGACTTGAAGCATTTGGATGCGGGATCAAGTGGGAGTTCATCGACACATTACTTGTGTCATTTTTCACCCTTTAGGAAGGACCTTTTGACACACTTGTTTCGGCTAACAAGTGTTGTCAAAATAGTTGGCTATGGTTATGCACCTATTGTTATGCTTGTATGGTTGTTTATTTTGTTGTTTAGATGATATGTAGATATGCATGACTTAACAAACTAATAATCAACAACAAGCGTAAAATTGGTTCTTGAAAAAGTCATTAAAATGTTTAATAAAGGTTTTATTAAAAAATTAATGATTTTATAATAAAATGGATTTTATTAAATAGAACCTTGAAAATTTGTTTTCACCAAAGTACCATTGATTTGAATGCATGCAAATATATGGTACATAATATTTTCTAAACTAGAATTTTGAAATATTGAAAACCCTTTTATAAAACAAGTCAAACACCATCCTTTTATACAACACTCGAAACACTTGGGAACTCTTATTGTGGGATAAAGGTCACCTAACCACATTTGAGGGAACTTGTATGTTCGAGGTGGGTTTACCATGTTTGTGGGATAAAGGTCACCTAACCACTTGTGTGAATAAACTCACATGTGTGTGTAAGTTGGACGACTTGATTTGGAAACCATGAACTTAGGATCACCGAAGCATGGGGAACAAAAGTGTTGATGGGATTAAACATGCCAACATAAAGATGTTTAACCGATCCCATATGGCTAGAAGTTGCAAAGAGTTGCAATTGTCAAACGTTGACTACCTTGTTAATTTAAATAGAGGGATAAAGGCCACCTAACCAATATTTAAATGTAACGTTGGATTCTAGATTTTAATTATTAATTGTCTTTAAGACACAAAAGGGTATTAATGATTAAAATATAATAATATCGAAAATACTAAAATTGAACTTGTTAAATTTTGTAGATGTCCGCTAACAATGCAAACCCGATTAACCAAACCGTCCGAAACCTGTCACTAAGAACCATCCTTGAAAAGGATCGTCTCAACCATAACAACTTCATGGATTGGTTTCGAAACTTGAGAATCGTTCTCAAGCAAGAGAAAATATCCTATGTGTTGGACGATCCTATTCCCGATGAACCTAACGTGGAAGATGTGGAAGCCTACAACGATTAGGTTAAGTATACCGAGGACTCCATGCAAACCTCATGCCTCATGTTGGGAACTATGATTCCTGAAATTCAAAAGGATTTTGAACATCACGGGGCATACGGCATGATTACCCAGTTAAAGGAAATGTTCCTACAACAAGCAAGGGTAGAACGCTTCGAAACTGTTTGAGCGCTTCATGCATGTCGAATGGAGGAAACCCAATCGGTATCATCTTATGTTCTCAAGATGAAAAGCCACATTGATCGCCTCGAACGGCTAAATTGTCCCGTCTCCAAAGAGTTGGCTACGGATTTGATCCTCAACTCTTTAACAAAGAAATTTGAAAGTTTTGTAATGAATTACAACATGAATGGATGGGACAAGAGCATTGGTGAGCTTCATGCAATGCTCAAGACGGCCGAAGCAAGTATGGGCAAAAAGGCTTTACCCGTCCTAGCGATCAATGAAGGAGGCAAGAAAAAGAGGCCCCACCCCGACTCTAAAGCAAACTATGCTAAAAGAAAGGGACACGTCAAGGGAAAGGGAAAAGCTAAAGCAGAACCCACCAAACCGAAGGAGAAGAAGAAAAGGTTGCTACGAATGACCCATGTTTTGAATGTGGTGAGATAGGACATTGGAAGAGAAATTGTCCAACCTATCTCAAGGAGTTGAAAAACAAGAGGGATGCAGGGCAAACCTCAGGTACTATCTTTATGATACATGTTGAGCTTAATGTTATTTCTTCTAACACATGGGTACTAGATACTGGATGTGGAACTCATATTTGCAATTCGTTGCAGGGGTTCAGAAGAAGTAGACATTACAAGAAGGGAGACAATAGTCTCTTTATGGGCAACGGAGCAAAAGTTCAAGTCGAAGCTCAAGGAGACTACGTTTTAAAGCTTCCAAGTGGTTTGGAAGTGATTTTGAAGAATGTTTTATATGCTCCTAGTTTGACTAGGAACATAATTTCAGTTTCCCTTTTGAGACAATGTGGTTTTAAATTTGATTTTGTTAACCAAGACATTTATGTTTCTATGAATGATGTGTTTTATTTTAAAGCTATGTCTTTAAATGGTATTTATGAATTAGATCATGATAACGCATCATATGATAGCTCAATGTACCAAGTAACCAACAAGAAACTCAAAATGGATTTGGGTGATTCCTATCTTTGGCATTGTCGCCTTGGACATATAAGCAAGAATCGCATGCATACACTTCAGAAAAATGGTCTTCTAAATACAAATGAAGATAATTCATTTGATATGCGAATCTTGTTTACAAGGCAAAATGACCAAGACACCCTTTAGTGGAATTTTTGAAAGGGCAAAAGACTTACTAGGCATCATACATTCAGATGTATGTGGTCCTTTTAAGCCGATGACTAGGAATGGTGAAAGATACTTCATTACCTTTACCGACGACTATAGTCGTTATGGATATGTGTACTTACTAAGACACAAGGATGAAGCATTTGAAATATTCAAAGACTTCAAAAGTGAAGTAGAAAATCAACTCAAGAAAACAATTAAAGTCCTTCGTACCGATAGAGGAGGTGAATACCTAAGTGGTGCTTTTCAAGATCATCTTAGAAGTTGTGGAATCATTTCACAACTTACTCCACCTGGAACACCACAACACAATGGTGTGTCCGAAAGGAGAAATCGAACTCTATTAGATATGGTTCGATCTATGATGGCTAGAAGCACATTACCTCTATCATTTTGGGGTTACGCTTTGCTCTCCGCAGTCCGTATACTAAATATGGCCCCAACCAAGAAAGTAGAAAGGACACCTTTTGAAATATGACATGGAAACCCTCCATCATTATCATTCTTAAGGGTTTGGGGTTGTGAAGCTTATGTTAAGCAATACACTCCAAATAAATTGGAAGTCCGATCTACTAAGTGTATCTTTGTAGGATATCCTAAAGATGATATAGGATATTATTTCTACGATCCAACCGAGCAAAAAGTGTTTGTTGCTCGAAAGGGTAAGTTCTTAGAAGCTAAATTCCTTATGGAAGGAACTAGTAGTAGAACAGTGGAGCTTGAAGAGGATCAAGAACCACAAGACGATACACGTTTGGTTGATACTAGCACTCAACAAGAGGTTGTTGAAAATGATCAAGAGGTTGATCGGAACACACAAAATGTTCGCAGATCTGGTAGAATTAGTAATCCACCTGAAAGATATGGATTTTTCATGGATGGATGCTACGTGGTAGATTCAGATGAACCAACCACATACCATGATGCAATGTCAAAATCCGATTGTGACAAATGGCTTGAAGCCATGAACATAGAGATGCAATCCATGTATGACAACCAAGTTTGGGAATTGGTTGTGCCACCACTCAACTCCAAAGTAGTTGGAAGTAAGTGGGTTTTCAAGAAGAAAACGGATATGCATGGTAACTTGGATACTTATAAAGCAAGACTTGGAGCAAAAGGTTTCACTCAAACTCAAGGGATTGATTATGATGAGACCTTCTCGCCTGTGGTGATGCTAAAGTCAATCAGGATATTATTTGCCATAGCTGCATATTATGACTATGAGATCTGGCAATTGGATGTCAAAACGGCTTTTCTTAATGGATATCTTGATGAAGATGTCTATATGGTTCAGCCTGAAGGTTTTGTCAATCCAAAACATCCTGACAAAGTATGCAAGTTAAAGAAATCAATCTATGGATTGAAACAAGCATCTAGAAGTTATGGTGCTGTCTCAAACTGACCAAGTTATGCATGTTCAACTTATTGTTAAAGAGGATAAGAAGTTGCTTTATTGCTCGGTAGTGTATGCGGCAAACTACTATGTTACTCGTCGTGATCTTTGGTCTCATCTTTCTTATCATAAGCGGCTTGTTGGTGATAAACCGTGGCTTGTTATGGGTGATTTTAATTCTGCCCTTCGTCTGGAAGATAAATCTATGGGTGTGTCATCCATCACTACGGGTATGCGGGATTTTCAGGATTGTGTGGCGAATATTGAAGTGATGGATATCAACCAGTCGGGTCTCCATTTTACATGGAACCAGAAGCCAAAAAAGGGTGTGGGTTTATTAAAGAAAATTGATCGTATTATGGGCAATACCTCGTTTATAGCTGATTTTCCTAACTCAGTTGCTGTGTTTCATCCGTATGGTTTGTCGGACCACTCCCCATGTGTCCTGACTATGAATCGAGCCAAGTCTAATAAGCGAAAGCCGTTTAAGTTTGCAAATTTTTTGATTCATAAACCGGAGTTCCTTAAAATTGTGAAGGATGCTTGGGAGTATAATGTTAGTGGAGTTCATCAATTTCGGGTAGTTAAAAAACTTACGACTCTAAAAACCCCTTTGCGTGCATTACTTTTCAAACAGGGTAATCTCCACAAGAAAGTGGCTGGTCTCCGTGATAGTTTAAATGATGTTCAGTCTCAAATTGATAAGGATCCTATGAATGCAGATCTTAGGGCTCTTGAAACGAAGTTAAATGCTGAATTTCAGGTTGCTTTGCTTGATGAAGAAAGGTTTCTAAAGCAAAAAGCTAAAATGGAGTGGTTAAGAGCTGGAGACGCTAATACAGCGTTTTTCCATGCCACGGTTAAAACCCGAAATCATAGATGTCGAATTCAAGTGGTCCGAGACATGAATGGGGTGGACTATGAAGGAGATGCGGTTCAAGAGGCTTTTGTTAAACATTATGAAATGTTTTTGGGATGCCAAGATAATTTATCTTTGTATCCTACTCCTGATCTTTTTACTAAGCATGTGAACCCTGTTGATGCTTCTCATATGATACGGCCGATTACGGTTGAGGAGGTAAAGAATGCCATGTTCTCTATAGGTAACGATAAAGCCCCGGGTCCTGATGGTTACTCTGCTGCATTCTTTAAAGCTGCCTGGCCGATTGTTGGAGGTGATGTTTCTTTGGCTGTTATTGATTTTTTCAATACAGGTAGATTGCTTGGTCAGATTAATCATACTCTTCTTGCGCTTATTCCGAAGAATTCTTCTCCTGGTCTAGTTACTGAATATAGACCAATAGCTTGCTGTAATGTCCTTTTCAAATGTGTGAGCAAGATTATTGTGGATCGTATAAAGAATGTTCTTAACCAAGTGGTGAGTATAAATCAATCAGCATTTGTTCCGGGTAGGAAAATTTCAGACAACATCCTTCTCACTCAAGAGTTACTTCATAACTATCACAGGCATACGGGTCCTCCTCGTTGTGCTTTCAAGGTAGATATTCAGAAAGCGTATGATACGGTTGATTGGTGTTTCTTGAAAAATGTGTTGATTGGGTTTGGCTTTAATGAGAAGATGGTCGATTGGATTATGATGTGTGTCACTACTACATCTTATTCTGTGTGTGTTAATGGTAATATTCATGGATATTTTAAGGGCAAGCGTGGTCTTCGACAGGGTGATCCGCTTTCTCCTTATTTGTTCACGTTGGTTATGGAAGTTTTGACCTGTATTCTTCAGCGAACCGCCCGGATTGATAAGTCCTTCAAATTTCATAATAAATGTGAGAAGCAACGGATTATCAACCTTTGTTTTGCGGATGATTTATTCCTGTTTGCTAGAGGAGATATTTATTCGGTTCAATGCATTATGACGTCCCTTTCAAATTTCACAAATATGTCTGGGTTTGTTCCTAGTATTCCTAAGAGCACGGGATTTTTTTTGTAATGTGCCTTCTCATGTTAAAAATCATATTTTGAGCATCATGCCGTTTGTTGAAGGGTTGTTGCCGGTTAAATATTTGGGAGTTCCTCTTATCTCAACTGGTCTTCTCTATAAAGATTGCAGGGTTCTTGTGGATAGATTGGAGCAACGTATTTCCAACTGGAAGAATAAGCTTCTCTCCTTTGCAGGTAGATTACAGCTTATTAATTCGGTTCTCTCGTCTATGCATATTTTCTGGTCTTCTGTGTTTATTCTTCCGAATCGGATCATTCTTGAGTTGGAAGCCAAAATGCGTAATTTTTTGTGGTCTTCGGATGGTTTATTTCATAAGGGGAAGGCCAAAGCCTCTTGGAAATCTATTTGTGTTCCAAAATATGAGGGTGGTTTAGGTATTCGCAGGATTGGAGATGTTAATAAAGCGTTAACGATTTCTCACGTTTGGAGTATTTTGGTTAAACGTGACTCTTTGTGGGTCGAGTGGGTTCACACGTATAGGCTTAAAGGTCATAGCTTTTGGATGTGCAAGGCTGTGGCGTCTTCTGGT
This sequence comes from Helianthus tuberosus, assembly GCA_030545235.1. Taxonomy (NCBI): domain Eukaryota; kingdom Viridiplantae; phylum Streptophyta; class Magnoliopsida; order Asterales; family Asteraceae; genus Helianthus; species Helianthus tuberosus. Next base: position 125,080,319 of record CM060437.1, read on the forward strand.
TGTAGTTGGCGGAAGTTATTGCAGGTTAGACCTATTATTAGGAAGTTTATTTGGTCTAAGTTGGGAGATGGAAGCAATACTTCAGCGTGGTTTGATTGGTGGAGCCATCTAGGTCCGCTTGGTAATATTTTGACGCCCAGAACAATCTCTAATGCGGGTTTTTCTCTTAAGTATACGGTGCAGGAAATTTATGATGATGGGGTTTGGAGATGGCCTGAGGCGTGGAGAGATACTTATCCCGTTTTAATTCAGCTTGATAATGTTCGGCCGGTTTCCAATCGATCTGATCAATTCATGTGGAAGGATGGTAATGATCTCGCTGAATACTCTTCATCTCGGGTTTGGCATTCTATTAGATATCGAGCTGAGGAGGTAGATTGGACAAAACTTGTATGGTTTTCTCAATGTATTCCTAAGCATGCCTTTCTCATGTGGTTGGTGATTCGTCGTAAGCTCCTTACTCAAGATAAAATTTTGCAATGGGATTTGTCTAGAAGGAAAAACATGAATATGATGTGCTGTCTTCTATGCTATGCGGACACTGATTCTCATAAGCATTTATTTTTTGATTGTAACTACTCTACTCAAGTTTGGATAAAGGTTCGTGGTAAGGGGGTATGGATACGGTTCATCCAGATTGGGAAGCTATTGTTAACTGGTTAGTGGCTCGTGCAAAGTCTAAAACAGCGATTAATTTTATTAGTCGCCTCATAGTTGCGGCTGCGATCTATTTTATATGGCAAGAGCGTAACGCCAGAATTTTCAAGAATCAGACTAGACCTCCTGATGTTCTGAGTGACTTAATCCTGCAGACGGTTCGTTATAAGTTAATGGGGGTGAAGTTTAAGGAGAGCACTAATGTTAGAAGATTGTTGGAATCCTGGGAGATTTTCTCAAGCAGGCTAGATGATGAAGGCGGCTGAGTAGTTTGTTTTTTTTGTTTTATCTAGATTATAGTCTAGTAGGTGTGTTTTGATGTCTTGGTTTGTTTGTGTTAGTTTTTCGGGTGTACTCTCATGGGGGATGTCCCATGTTTGAACTAGTGTGGGCTCTCCACATTACTTGTGTTTTTTGTTTGTTGATATATAGAATCACCGGGGTAACCCTTTTACCCAAAAAACAAGCATCTAGAAGTTGGAATCACCGTTTTGATGAAGAAATTAAGAATTTTGGATTCATCAAGAACGGTGATGAAGCTTGTGTGTATAAGAAAGCTAGTGGGAGCATCATCACTTTCTTAGTACTGTATGTCGATGACATTCTACTATTTGGGAATGACATTCCAACAATGGAAGGTGTAAAAGCTTGGCTTGGAAGTTGTTTTTCCATTAAGGATCTTGGTGAAGTCGCCTACATTCTGGGAATAAAGGTCTATAGGGATAGATCAAGGCGCTTGATAGGTTTAAACCAAAGTGCATACATTGACAAAGTCTTGAATAGGTTCCAAATGGAGAACTCTAAGAGAGGTTTTGTACCTATTCAAAAGGGGACAATATTGAACACATCTCAATGTCCAAGCTCAAAGGATGAGCAAGAGAAAATGAAAAGAATCCCATATGCGTCAGCTATAGGATCCATCATGTATGCAATGATATGCACCAGACCGGACGTTTCATGCGCCTTGAGCATGACGAGTAGATACCAGCAGAATCCAGGTAACAGTCATTGGATGGCTGTTAAAATTATATTGAAATATCTTAGGAGGACTAAGGATATGTTCTTAATATATGGATCTGGTGAGGAGGAACTCGTTGTAAAGGGTTACACGGACGCGAGTTTCCAAACCGATCGAAGTGATTCTCGATCGCAATCGGGGTATGTCTTCATTTTAAATGGTGGAGCAGTCTCTTGGAAGAGCTCAAAACAAGACGTGGTAGCATTGTCCACTACAGAATCAGAATACATCGCCGCTTCATTGGCAGCCCAGGAAGCTGCATGGCTGAAGAAATTTATAGCCGACCTAGGGGTGGTCCCTACCATTCAAGACCCCCTAGAGATCTTTGGTGATAACGAGGGTGCGATTGCTCAAATCAAGGAACCTCGTGCACACCAAAAGACTAGACATATCGAGCGGAGATTCAACTACATAAGGGATGAAGTTGAAAAAGGAAAGATATGTATCCGCCAAGTTCACACCGATCAAAACATTGCGGATCCACTCACGAAGCTCCTTGACAGAGGAAAACATGAGGGTCACACATGTTCCTTAGGACTTCGATATTCTAGTGATTGGATTTGATCTAATTTTGTATTTAGATGTTGAAACAATTGTTATTTTAACTCATTTATGGTATTTTGAGTTACGTTTCATATTAGCATGTTTAAATCCGTGAATAAGTTAATTATTCTAAATGTCCGTAGTCGATCATAATTGTGGGAACAAATATGAATGTAAGACTATTATGAACTTGGATTGGTGGATATTCATTTAGAATGAATATAGAGCAAAGTGTTGCTACCAAAGTTCATAGATATTTGTGGGATACAAATATTGGACTGACTCGCTCTCAAATATTACTGCATGGAATCATCTGTGATTGATCATAAGTAAATTTTGAGTTAAGGCGAATATCATAGTATCCTCTGACCTGAGATACATATAGGGTCTTGATATTCACCAAATATTATGCCTTGACTTATTTCTTCGCTGTCAGTAATATGACAGTACATAAGGCTGAGCTCAGGTGTGATACAAGGTGATTGTGAGAGACGTATGTAGTCAAGAAAGGGATTTGTTCCTCTTATTCGTTGAGAGTAAGATGTCTAAGGCCTGATAAAGTTAAATCAACAGAGAGTGATCACTCTATGTCTTTGGTTTTAACATGACATCTGTAACGAAAGGATAAATGATAGATTCACCTAAATCATGTTCAAGTAAGGGACTTGAAAGGGATGATGTTATTGAATGGCAAATATAGTCATACGTATTGGGGGTAGTAAACCGTAGTTAGGCGTCATTTACTGCTTGCATCAATCTTCTATGTATCTTGTGCAAGTGGGAGATTGTTGGACTCTGTATGCCCAAGACACATAATAAACTGATGTGGCTAGTACGTTATGATCCAAGTCGAGTCATACCCAATAACAAGCTAGACAAACACTTATATTATTTATTTGTGATGTGATCAAACAAATAAATTTTAACACTTACAATATTTAGAAATTGTTTTCTAAATAATTACACTTGAGAAACCAATAAATTATGTGGATAATTTATTTTGAGAGAATATTTTATTTTGTTATTTAATAGGTTAAATGACATTATAAAAGATTATATAAAGTCTTGCAAACATAGTGTTATATTTTATAAAAGTTATAAAATTAAACAAGACTTTATTTGTTATAAAAAAAATTGGAATTTTTTTTTAAAACCCCTAAGGGCCGTCCACTATGCGGGTCTTCCCAAGACCCATGTTGGTCCAATGTTATGACATGCAATTTTGCATGTGTAAGAGTTTTTGATTGGGTCTTGGTTTTGATAATATTCTCTCTTGTATTTTAAATAAAATGGATGACCAAAATATAGATGAGATGACTAGTTCTTATGCTTAAAATTTTCGGCCATCGTAGTATTTCTCAAGAGTTCGGTTTTGATTTTTGGTGTTAAAAATCCTGGCTAATCTCATAGTGTTTGTTGGAAGCTTGGGGTATACAAGCTTGAGGTCTTCTACTCTTGAAGACAACCATTTCAAGAAGCATCATCCGTTTCATAATCCTTGTACTTCAAGAAGGTAGTTTTCTAAACAACCTATGGTTGTGTTTGATAGTATACATCTCATATATGGATCCGGGTTTTGGGATTTTGCATATAAATGGTTTTATATCTTATAAAAGTAACATGTTTTAAACAATATTTCCGCTGCGTTTTTATTTCATATGGATGAAATTGCTTTGATAAACATGTTAAATCCCATCACAAGAAGCATCATCTTCTTCATATTCTTTACTCCTTGGAAGGTAGTATTCTAAACACCCTATGGTTGTGTTTTAATTTTTGATAGCATGCATGTTCGTATATGGATCCGGGGATTGGGTTTTACATATAAAGTGGTTTTTTATATCTTGTAAGTAACATGTTTTAAATTATATTTTCCGCTGCGTTTTTATTTTATAAGGATAAAATACTTTGATGAACATGTGAAAAACCCAACAATGGCATCTAGAGCCGCTTATATGAGTGCATGCTTCATAGGATATGAAATTTTTGGGTTTCGGGTTTGGGTAAAACCCTATGGCCGAAATTTTCACCATGGTTATCCCTTTGTTTTAGATTATATTCTTACATGCATAAATGAATCTTGAAAAATTATTTCATTTGGATGATTATTTTGTTTGGACAAAAACCCACATTTTTCGGTTTTTCATTCTTGACCGAAAATTGTAGATTGTAAAAGGGAACTATTTGCTTCTTGAATTTTATATATTTGGATATATATAATTTTGGTGTTCATAACCTAGCCATGACCTTATGTGAATATGTTGAATATTTGTGGTTGTGATTTGTATTTAATTATTTCAAAGGTTGTAATAATTATTAATTTTGTTCTTCCATTTGTAAAAATATAATTTATTTATTTTCATTTGGCATGTAAATAAATAGATTAGGTGCATTTTATTTTACTAGAAAAATGTATTAGGATATTTTTTGTAAAAGAAGATGCACATAAAATGCGTTTTGGTTTTAGCTAATTTCGGGCCTAAAGGACTTCATAGTTCTTAACAGGATTTTAGCCCAATAACCAAAACACATTTTTTTGAAGCCCGAAGGAGTTTGGAGCTGAATATAAAAGACATTTGGAAGCTCAAAAAGGTGAAAAAATCACAACACAAAAGGAAGACTTGAAGCATTTGGATGCGGGATCAAGTGGGAGTTCAACGACACATTACTTGTGTCAATATTCACCCTTAGGAAGGACCTTTTGACACACTTGTTTCGGCTAACAAGTGTGGTCAAAATAGTTGGCTATGGTTATGCACCTATTGTTATGTATGTTATGCTTGTGTGGTTGCTTATTTATGTTGTTTGGATGATATGTCGATATACATGCTTAACAAATTAATAATCAACAACAAGCTTAAAATTTGTTCTTAACAAAATCATTAAAGTGATTAATAAAAGATTTTATTAAAAATTAATGATTTTTATAATAAAATGGGTTTTATTAAAAAGAACCTTGAATATTTGTTTTCACAAAAGTACCAAGGATTTGAATGCATGCAAATATATGGTACATAAAGTTTTCTAAACTAGAATTTTGAAAACTCAAAACCCCTTTTATAAAACAAGTCAAACACCATCCTTTTATACAACACTCGAATCACTTGGGAACTCTTATTTGGGATAAAGGTCACCTAACCACATTTGAGGGAACTTGTATGTTCGAGGTGGGTTTACCATGTTTGTGGGATAAAGGTCACCTAACCACTTATGTGTATAAACTCACACGTGTGTGTAAGTTGGACGACTTGATATGGAAACCATGAACTTAGGGTCACCGAAGCATGGCGAACAAAAGGTGTTGATGGGATTAAACATGCCAACCAAACATAAAGATGTTTAACCGATCCCATATGGCTAGAAGTTGCAAAGAGTTGCAATTGTCAAACGTTGACTACCTTGTTAATTTAAATAGAGGGATAAAGGTCACCTAACCAATATTTAAATGTAACGTTGGATTCTAGATTTTAATTATTAATTGTCTATGAGAAATAAAAGGGTATTAATGACTAAAATATAATAAAATCGAAAATACTAAAATTGAACCTTGTTAAATTTTGTAGATGGCCATATTACCCAAACCGTCTGTAACCTATCACTAAGAAAAAAAACAATCCTTGAAGAGGATCGTCTCAATCATAACACTTCATGGATTAATATCGAAACTTAAGAATCATTCTCAAGTAAGAAAAGATATCCTATGTGTTGAACGATCCTAATCCCGATGAACATCTTATGGAAGATAAGGATGCCTATAACGATTGGATTAAGTATATCGAGGATACTATGCAAGCCTCTTGCCTCATGTTAGAAACTATGATTCCCGAGACTCAAAAGGATTTCGAACATCATGAGCATATGACATGATTAACCAATTGTAGGAAATGTTCCAAAGGGTAGAACGCATCGAAATGGTTCGAGCGCTTCATGCATGTCGAATGGAGGAAACCCAATCGGTCTCATCTTATATCTTTAAGATGAATAGCCACATTGATCACCTCGAAAGGCTCAATATGGGTAAAAGGGCTTTATCCATTTTAACGATCAATGAGGGTGGCAAAAAGGAAAGGGCATCACTCCGTTACCAAAGCAAATGTTGCAAATGGTAACGGAAAATTCAAAGGGAAAAAGAAAAGAAAGACTAAAGCGAAACCACCGAAACCAATAGAAAGAAGGCAATGGTTGCCACGAACGATCCATACTTTGAGTATGGAGAGATGGGACATTTAAATAGGAATTGTCCAACCTATCTCAAGGAGTTGAAAAACAAGAGGGATGCAGGGCAAACCTCAGGTACAATCTTAATGATACATGTTGACCTTAATGTTATTTCTTCTAACACATGGGTATTAGATACCGGATGTGGAACTCATGTTTGCAACTTGTTGCAAAAGGTTCAAAAAAATAAGCATTACAAAGGAGACTATATTTTGAAACTTTCAAATGGTTTGGAAATTGTTTTAAAAATTGTTTTGAATGCTCCTAGTTTGACTAGGAACATTATTCAAGTTTTCCTTATAAGACAATATGGTTTTGATTTAAAGTTTGTAAACAATGACGTTTACATTTCGATGAATGACATGTTTTACTTTAAACCTATGCTTTCAAATGGTATTTATGAATAGGTTCATGATAATACAACATTTGATAGTTCAAGGTACCAAGCAATCACCAAGAAACTCAAAATGGATTTGAGTGAGACCTATCTTTGGCATAGTCGCCTTGGTCATATAAACAGATGTCGCATGTAAACACTTCGAAAGAATTGTCTTTTGGAAACAAATGAAATTGGTTCATTTGATATATGCGAATCTTGTTTAAAAGGTAAAATGACTAAGAAACCCTTTAGTGGGAAAGGGCAAAAGATTTATTAGGTATCATACATTCGGATGTATGTGATCCTTTTAAGCCAATGATTAGGAATGGTGAAAGATACATCATTACCTTTTACCGACAACTATAGTAGTTATGGTTATGTGTACTTGTTGAGACACAAAGTTGAAGTTTTGAAATATACAAATCTTCAAAAAGTGAAGTACAAAATCAACTCTTTTAAAGTTATTGGTTTCGATAGAGGAGGAATCGAACTCTATTTGGATATGGTTCGATCTATGATGGCTAGGAGCGCATTATCTCTATCACTTTGGGGTTACGCTTTGCTCTCCGTGGCCCGTATATTAAATATGGCCCAAACCAAGAAAGTGGATAAGACACCTTTTGAAATATGGCATGGAAGGGCTCCATCATTATCATATTTAAAGGTATGGGGTTGTAAAGCTTATGTTAAGCTATACACCTCAAACAAATTAGAAGTACGATCCACTAAGTGTATCTTTGTAGGATATCCTAAAGATGGTATAGGATATTAATTCTACGATCCAACAGAGCAAAAGGTATTTGTTGCTCAAAAGGCTGAGTTCTTGAAAACTAAATTCCTTATGAAAGGAATTAGTAGAACAGTGGAACTTGATAAGGATCGAGAACCACAAGCCGATACACGTTTGGTTAATACTAGCATTCAACAAGAGGTTGTTGAAAATGATCAAGTGGTTGATCATTACACACAAAACGTTCGCAGATCTGGTAGAATCAGTAGTCCACCTGAAAGATATGGATTTTTCAAGGATGGATGCTACGTGGTAGATTCGGGTGAACCAACCACATACCATGATGCAATGTCAATTATGACAAATGACTTAAAGCCATAAACGTAGAGATGCAATCCATGTATAACAACCAAGCATGGGAATTGGTTGTGCAATCTCTTAACTCCAAAGTAGTTGGAAGTAAGTGGGTTTTCAGGAAGAAAACCGATATGCATTGTAACTTGGATACTTATAAAGCTAGACTCGTAGCAAAAGGTTTCACTCAAACTCAAGGGATTGATTATGATGAGACCTTTTAGCCCGTGGCGATGCTAAAGTCAACAAGGATATTAGTTGCCATAACTGCATAATATGATTATGAGATTTGGCAAATGGATGTCAAAACGGCTCTCCTTAATAGATATTTTGAGAAAGATGTCTATATGGTTCAGCCTGAAGGTTTTGTCAAACATCCTGACAAAGTATGCAAGTTATAGAAATCAATCTATGGATTGAAACGAGCATCTAGAAGTTGGAATCACCATTTTGATGAAGAGATTAGGGAATATGGATTCATCAAGAATGGCAATGAAGCTTGTGTGTATAAGAAGGCTAGTGGGAGCATTTTACTTTCTTAGTATTGCATGTCAATGACAGTCTACTATATGGAAATGATATTCCAACCATGGTAGGTGTAAAAACCTGGCTTGGAAGTTGTTTTTCCATTAAGGATCTTGGTGAAGTCGCCTATATTTTGGGAATAAAGATCTACAGGGATAGATCAAGGCGCTTGATAGGTTTAAACAAAAGTGCATACATTGACAAAGTCTTGAAAAGGTTCAAGATGGAGAACTATGTGAAAGGTTTGATACCTATTCAAGAGGGGACAATATTGAATGCGTTTCAATGTCCAAGCTCAAAGGATGAGCAAGAAAGAATGAGAGGAATCCCATATGCGTCTGCTATAGGATTCCTTATGTATGTAATGATATGCGCTTAACCGGACATGTCATGCGCATTAAGCATGACGAGAAGACACCAGCGAGTAACCGTCATTGGGTGACTGTTAAAATATATATATTTCTAGTATATGGATCTGGTGAAGAAGAACTCGTTGTAAAGGGTTACAGGAATGCGAGTTTTGGAATTCGTTGTAAAGGGGTTACATGGATACGAGTTTCCAAACTGATCGAGATGATTCTCGATCACAATCAGGATAGCATTTTCCACTACAGAATCAGAACACATCGCCGCTTCATTGATTGAAATAATTCATATGGATCTGCCACGTGAATTATTGCTGATCTAAGGGTAGTCCCTACCATTCAGGACCCTAGAGATCTTTGTGATAACGATGGTGCGATTGCTCAAATCAAGGAACCTCGTGCACATAAAAAAGACTAGGCACATTGAGCGGAGTTTCAACTACATAAGGGATGAAGTTGAAAAGGGGAAAGATATGTATTCGCAAAGTTCGCACTGATCAAAATATTGCGGATCCACTCACGAAGCTCCTCGAACGGGCAAAGCATGAAGGGTCATACTTGTGCCTTAGGACTTCGATATTCTAGTGATTGGATTTGGTCTATTTTGTATTTAGATATTGGAACAACTGTTATTATAACTCTTTATGGTATTTTGAGTTATGTTCCATTTTAGCATGTTTAAATCCGTGAATAAGTTACTTATTCTAAATGTCCGTAGTCAATCATACTTGTGGGAACAAATATGAATGTAAGACTATTATGAACTTGGGAAAAATAACCAGCTCACTCTCGCTCCCTGGCGATTTTGGCGATTTCTGTTCTCTCATGAAACCCTAATTTTCTTTGTGACCAATTGTATAACAGTCTGTGATTAGAAGTTTGATCAATCAAACATCTATAACGAACTAGTTAGCAAGAGGGAACGATTTAAATTTAGGGTTTGTGTTTTTTCTGTTTTTTAATCGCCGCTCTAGGAATCTATCGAAATCCTGATTTATTATACTGGCTGTTATTGATCGCGGTTAACTGAGATTAATTTAGCTAGATTGATACGCTTGTCTAATCGATTAAGGATTGAAGATCGATATCTAGGGTTACAGGAGTCTAGGGTTTTCGGTTCTTGGTGTACTTGTGATTCGTGTTTTTCTGGTGCATGGTTGAAAGTTAGACGTGATGAAGGAGAGAGTAGGCAATTCTGATTCGGATGGATACCCGGATTTGAGTAATGTTGTTGATAACTTGAACAAGTCTGATATGAATGACGGATATGAGGATACTGAGTCTACTCCGGGAACTGCTCCTATGCGGGGAATTGGTCTTCGGGTAACCAATATTGAGGGGAATCCACTGATGCCAAGGAGGGGCATGTATTCCACGAACAATGTGTCAGTAATTGATGGACTAGCGGCTATATCGACACCTGTGAATTTGGATTTTAAAGGGGGAAAGCCAAGTTTTGTTCCTGTGATGAGCGATAATAAGCAGATGGGTGAGTCTTATGCGGATAAGCTAGCGTCAGTCAAACCAGTTCAAAAGGTAAACTTTCGGTTTATGGAAAACTCTAAAACTATGGAGGATGTTGATGTCACAATACCGATTGATTCGGTTAAACAGGTCCAGGACAGGTTTGCAAATGTATTGTTTGGGTATTTCTTGGGGAAAAGATTGGCATTTCCGGTTGTTGACTATTTTGTTAGGAATAGATGGGAGAAGTATGGAATACAGAAGTCAATGATGAACGGTAAAGGGTTTTTCTTTTTTAAGTTCAGCTCGTCAGAGGGTATGGAACAAGTGTTGCAGGATGGACCATGGCTTATTAGGAATATTCCTATGTTTTTGAAACAGTGGACACCAAACACCGAATTAAAGAAGGAAGAGTTAAAGAAAATTCCAGTGTGGGTAAAGATGCATGATGTTCCTGTGGCGGCATACACGGAAGATGGGCTTAGTCTGATAGCGTCTAAAATTGGTTCTCCTAAGGTCCTAGATAATGAGACAACGAAAATGTGTATTGACTCTTGGGGTAGAAGCAGTTTTGCTAGAGCCATTATAGAGCTTGATGCTGATAAGGAGTTCAAAGAGACTGTTACGGTGGCAATCCCGAATGTGGAAGAGGGGGGTTTTCTGAAGAGTGATGTTAGGATCGAGTATGAATGGAAGCCGCCAAGGTGTGTTACGTGTAATGTGTTTGGTCACGGAGTTGATGACTGTCCAATGAGGAGTAAGGACAAACCTGATAAGGAGGGTTACGAGAAGGATAAGGTGGACGACCAGGGATTTAGGAGCGGGAATAACAGGAAAAAGGCTCAAAAGCAGCAGATTCATGTCAAAGAGAAACCGAAATTCGTGTATCGGCCGAAGAATATAACCGGTAAGATGGATTCTAACAAACTAAGCTCGTCTAAAGGCCCGAACATTGCAACTAGCAACCCGTTTACCTCTTTAAATGGGGTGGACGAGGAAGGGAATATTGAGTCTGATGAAGTCAAATTGGGTACGGAAGATGACGTGTCAACATTCATGGGAGAACATTTAAATAATGGGTCGATAAAAACAGGTGCAAGCACACCTGCTGAAGGGGTTGTTAATGGATAGCATCGCTGCCTGGAATGTGAGGGGTTTGAACCATCCTCTGAAACAAAAAGAGGTTCAAAAACTTGTAAAAGATAACGGGTTACAAGTTTTAGCAATTCTAGAATCGCATGTTCAGGTAGATAACCTTAGTAAAATTTGCAAAAAAATGTTTTCAGGAACTGGGAATGGACTTCTAATGCTGGTGTTTGCAACAAAGGTACTCGAATCATCTTGGGTTGGAACGTTGATTGTGTTGATGTTATGGTTTTACATATGACGGATCAAGTAGTTCATGTTCAGATTGTTTTCAAGAAACAAAAAGTCTTGTTACATGTCTCTTTTGTGTATGGTAGTAACAGCAATCAAGAACGGAAACAGTTGTGGGATTCTTTAAGGATGCATAAGGGTGTTGCTAAAAATCACCCTTGGGCCATCATGGGTGATTTTAATGTGGCGTTGAATTTAGAAGATAAATGTATGGGATCGTCTATTGTTAGTGCAGCTATGAAGGACTTTAAAGAATGTGTTACGTATATTGAAGTGTTTGATGCTAAGGCTCATGGCATGCATTACACATGGAACCAACGTCCGAAAAAGGGTGTAGGGATTAGAAAGAAGTTAGATAGGATCATGGTTAATGTTAATCTTATTGATGCCTTTGCGGATTCTTATGCTAGTTTCCTTCCAAATGGGATATCGGATCACTGTCCGTGTATTCTAAAACTCTTCGAAGCCATCCGTAATAAACCGAAACCATTTAAGTTTACTAACTTATTGGTTCACAAGAAAGAGTTTTTGAATATTGTTAAGTCTGGTTGGGAAGTGGAGATCGATGGGTTTCCAATGTTTAGGGTGGTAAAGAAGTTGAGAGGTATGAAGCATGCTTTTCGTGTTTTAATGCATAATCAGGGTAACATCCATAGACGAGTTCTTGATCTAAAGAATGAGCTGGATAAGATTCAACAAAATTTGGATTCGGATCCTTTCAATGTTACGATGAAGGAAGCTGAAGCAGATTGTGTGAGAAAATATAATGAAGCTTTGCTTGATGAAGAGAGGTTTTTAAAGCAAAAAGCTAAACAAAAATGGTTGGATGTGGGGGATTCTAATACAGCTTTCTTTCATAATGTGGTGAAGTGTAGAAACCATATTAACAAGATCCATGTTATCAAAGACACTTCGGGCAATGTATATGAGGGGGATGATGCAGCGACTACTCTAGTCAATCACTTTCGGGTTTTCCTGGGAACTGAGGGAGGAGTGGTATCGAGGGTAACCCAAGATATTTTCTCGTCTAAAATCAGCTCTCAGATGGCCGACTCTATGTGCAGACCGGTCACACAGGTTGAAGTTAAAACAACGATATTTTCCTTTAATGAGAATAAGGCTCCAGGTCCTGATGGCTATACTTCGGAGTTCTTTAAGAAAGCCTGGCCGATTGTTGGAGATGAGGTTATGACGGCTGTCATGGATTTTTTTGATTCGGGTAGATTGCTTCAGGAAATTAATCACACTTTTATTGCTCTAATCCCAAAGGTTGCTACACCGGGCGTAGTAACAGATTACAGACCTATCTCTTGTTGCAATGTGGTGTATAAATGTATAAGCAAAATTATTACGAGCAGGATTCTGGAAGGTTTAAAGGAGATAATTAGTGAGAACCAGTCAGCTTTTGTTCCGGGTCGAAGAATTTCGGATAACATTATGCTAACGCAAGAGATTATGCACAATTATCATCGTCATGTTGGTCCTCCAAGATGTGCTATGAAAGTGGATATTCAAAAGGCGTATGACACGGTTGATTGGAGGTTTGTGTGTGATATCTTGCATGGTTTTTGGTTTAAACAACAGTTTATTAAATGGATTATGGAATGTGTTATGACTACCTCTTTTTCTCTAAGTATAAATGGTAATATCTATGGGTATTTTAGAGGTAAACGAGGATTGCGGCAGGGTGACCCGATGTCTCCGTATCTTTTTACAATGGTGATGGAAGTCTTAACTCTGATTCTTAGTAAAGCGGCTCAGGTGGATAGCTCTTTCAAATTTCATAACAAATGTGAAAAACAAATGATCATTAATTTATGTTTTGCGGATGACTTATTTTTGTTCGCTAGAGGGGAAACTAATTCAGTCAAGGTCATTATGAGTTCCTTAAAAGATTTTGAAGATGTGTCCGGGTTGGTTCCTAGCAATTCTAAAAGCACTATTTTCTTTTGCAATGTGCCAACAACAGTTAAAATGCGGATTCTAGAGCTTACTCCTTTCGAATAACGTAAACTTCCAATAAAATATCTTGGTGTTCCTCTGTTGGCTTCTCGCTTACTAGTCAAAGACTGCAAGATCCTAGTGGAACGGATGAACAAGCGGATCCTGGATTGGAAGAACAGGTTTCTTTCGTTTGCGGGTAGACTCCAACTTGTAATATCGGTTCTTTCCTCTATTCATGTGTACTGGGCTTCCGTGTTTCTTTTACCGGCTAGTATCGTTAAGGAGCTTGAAAGTAAGATGAAATGGTTCCTTTGGGGTTATGGGACCGCATCTAAAGGGAGAGCTAAGGTTGCTTGGAAAGAGGTGTGTCTTCCAAAGGAAGAGGGTGGTTTAGGCATTAGGCGGATTTCGGATGTGAATAAATCGCTGATGGCGTATCATATGTATAGTATTCTTTCAGACTGGAAATCTCTTTGGACTACCTGGGTTGATTTGCATCGGCTTAAGGGTCGAAGTGTTTGGGATATTCCGGTTCAGAATAACTCTCCTTGGGGCTGGAAGAAGTTGTTAAAATGCAGGTCCTTGTTTCGTGAATACTTATGGAATAAAGTGGGTAATGGCTGAAACACGTTTCTCTGGTTTGATAGATGGTGCCATGAAGGTCCGCTCAATGAGGTTGTTTCTCCGAGACAAATGGCTATGCATGGTCTTAATATTATGTCAAAAGTGGCGGATGTCATTGAATATGGGCAGTGGGATTGGCCGGAAGCTTGGAGGAATATGTACCCGGTTCTATTTCAGCTTCAACCGATAACGCTTTCAATTGCTAGGGATCGCATTATGTGGCATAATTTAGATGGCAACTTGGTTCCGTTTACATCTAAGGAAGTGTGGAATACTATTCGGGCTCGTGATCAAACAAAGGCATGGTCAAAGATTGTGTGGTCTTCGTTTAATATCCCCAAGCATGCGTTCATTTGCTGGCTGATTTTTAAGAAGAAATTATGGACGCAAGATAGAATTCTGCAGTGGAATCAAAGTGTTACTGGATCCATGAATCAGATGTGTTGTTTATTGTGTAGTGCAGGTTTAGAGACGCATGAACATCTATTCTTTGAATGTTCCTTCTCAAAACAGGTGTGGTTTTTTATTAGACAGAAAGCTGGTATGCATTCGGTTCAAGAGAGGTGGGAAGATATCGTGGATTGGTTGTTACCGAGAGCTAAATTAAAATCAGTTCTGTCGATAGTTAGTAAACTGGTTGTTGCTGCAGCCGCTTATGTGCTTTGGAGTGAAAGAAACGCCAGGTTTTTCAGTAATCGGTTGCGACCCCCGGAACAGATTTCGGAAATTATCATAAGCACGGTTCGAGCAAAGTTAATATCCTTCAAATATAGTCAGTGATCAACGTGAATCAATTTTTGGAGGAGTGGAAGATTAATGGGGCAGAGTATTATGATGAAGACTGAAGACATTAGCTAGTTCATTGTTTATGTCTTGTTGTTGGTTTTGGTTGTGTTTTCTTGTTTTACTCTTTGTTTTTTTTTTGGGTAAAGGGTTACCCCAGGTGAATTTTATAAATAACTCAAAAATAATACAAGGGCATGCCTGAGTGACATACCAACTAGGCAACACAACCGAAGCCTAGGATACAACGAAAAAACACACAACCCCAGTTTAGAAAAAAAAAAAACACCAACAAAACAGCCTAACAAAGAAACTACCACGAGCGACACTCTCGAAACAAAAACTTAGACAAACCACGAGCTAGTCTCTAACCCGGGTCCTTCACTTCTACGTTCATAGCGATCTCCCATTTCTTTAACATGTTACGAACTTTTGAATCCCCTCTAAACTCGAATCCCATTAGGCGTAGCCTGACCGTGTTCTTGATTCTCCCAACCACCGAAGCACTATTAGGTTGAACATTAGAAAACAGGCAATTGTTTCTCTCAAGCCATATAAAGTATGTAGCCGCCGCAATGAGTAACTTGCATACAATGTGCTCTGTCTTCTTAGATGAAGCATTCTGGACCATCCAATCCATTATAGCTTGCCACGAATCATCAACCTGATCCAACGACACCATCTGCTTGACCTCCTGCCATACACTCGAAGCAAAGGAACATTGAAAGAAAAGATGATCTCTTGAATCTCGATTATTTCTACACAATGGGCAACACATAAGATTCAGATTAGTTGCACTTCCCACCTCCCAAACAACCAACCTATCCTGCGTCTTTAGTTTATTCTTAATAACCAACCAAAGATGAAACGAGTGTCTTGGAATACATTGAGAAAACCAAACCCCATTAACCCAAGATACCGGGCTCTCACTATGTCTAATAACATTCCAAACCTCCAATGACCGAAAATGGCAATGGTTACCCTCCAAATCCTTCCAGATTGTACGGTCAGCCATGTTGTGAATCAAGTGAGGAGCATTCAATTCAATTAACACTGGATAGATATCATACCAAGCTTGAGGCCACTTCCATTGCCCATTACTATCAATTAAGTCCGCCAACGAGGAAGAGATAGAAAACCCGACATTAGAAATACGTCTAGGAGTTATGAAAGAGCTAAGCGGACTAAGATGACACCAATTATCACTCCATATATTAATTTGAAGCCCACTCCTAACCAACTTCCAGATGAACGGCCGAACAATTTCACGAATAGATAGGAGTTTCCTCCATCCCCAGTTGATACTACCTCGAATCTGGACATCCCAAAAAGAACGATCTTTCAACTTATGAGAATAAATCCATTCAACCCACAAAGACTTCCTTCTAGTAATAATGCTCCAGATGTGGCTTGTCATGAGGGCCTTATTGACGTCCGATATGCTCCTAATACCAAGCCCACCTTCCGCCTTAGGCAAACAAACAGCTGACCAAGCCACTTTAGCTTTCGCCCTTCCCTGCGCCCCAGCATTCCACAAGAATCTCCTCATATACTTCTCCAACTCATGAATAACCCGACTAGGAATGATAAAGACCGAAGCCCAATAAATATGAATGGACGATAAAACTGAATTAACCAGTGGTAACCTACCCGCAAATGACAAAGATTTATTAAGCCAACTGTCGATCCTCTTTTCCATACGCTCAACCAGAGGTTTACAATCCTTAAAAATCAGCTTGGTAGTGATTAACGGCACCCCCAAATATTTAACCGGAAGAAAGCCCTCCTGAAACGACATCAAATGGAGAATATCCTGTCTAACGTTAAGCGGAACATTACAAAAATACACCGTACTTTTAGCCGGACTCGGAACCAAACCCGAAATACTAGTGAACTTCTCAAGAGCTTGCTTAACCTTCCCCCAGGGAATAAACATCCCCATGCACAAAGATAAAAAGGTCATCAGCGAACGAAACATTAATGATCTTCTGTTTAGCACACTGAGCATGATATTTGAACCCATTACTAGACGTAGCCACATGTTGAAGCAATAAAGATAGGACTTCCATAACCAACGTGAAAAGGTATGGTCTTTATGTTGGACTCTGGATGCCCAAGACACATATTAAATTGATGTGGCTAGTACGTTATGATCCAAGTCGAGTCATACCCAAATACAAGCTAGACAAACACTTACAATATTATTTATTTGTGATATGATCAAACAAATAAATATTAACACTTACAATATTTAGAAATTGGTTTTCTAAATAATTGCACTTGACAAACTAATAAATTATATGGATAATTTATTTTGAGAGAATATTTTGTTTTGTTATTTAATGGGTTAAATAACTTAATAAAAGTTGTATAAAGTCTTGTGAACATATGATGTTATATTTTATAAAAAGTATAAAATATATACAAGACTTAAATTAGTTTTATAAAAGAAATTTGAATTTTTTTTTATAAAAAATAAAGCTAGGCCGCCACCCCATGGGGGTCTTCCCAAAATTATTTTGGTCCAATGAGATTTATTGCTTTTGCATGTGCATGTGCTAGATGAGATCTCATTGGATGGTCTTCCCTAAGTTCCTTAGCCTATCATAATGCATGCATTTGCATGAGAAGATGGGTCATGATTGGTTCATTTGGGTGGCCATTCTCTCACATATCTTATAAGAGATTTGTATGACAAATTAACAAAATGGATGGACTTGAGAAAACTAGGAACATGGCTGAAAATTTCGGCCAAAATGTTGCAAGTTTTAGAAGTTGAAATTCAAGTGTAAGACTTGAATTTGCTCTCTAAGATTCGGGTCACGTATGGTTTATCAAGAGGGGTTTTTTCAAGTTTAAAATCAAGTGCAAGAACTCCATATTAGTCTCTCTAATTTTCGGCCATATGATGGTTTCAAGAGAGAGTTTTAGTGAGTTCATAAGTGTAGAAATCCTAGCTAAACGAAAGGTGTTTGTTGGAAGCTTGGGGTATACAAGCTTGAGGTCTTCTACTCTTGAAGACAACCATTTCAAGAAGCATCATCCGTTTCATAATCCTTGTACTTCAAGAAGGTAGTTTTCTAAACATCCTATGGTTGTGTTTGATAGTATACATCTCATATATGGATCCGGGTTTTGGGATTTTGCATATAAATGGTTTTATATCTCATAAAAGTAACATGTTTTAAACTTATTTTCCGCTGCGTTTTTATTTCATTTGGATGAAATTGCTTTGATAAACATGTTAAAATCCCATCAATGGCATCTAGAGCCGCTTATATGAGTGCATGCTTCAATAGACTTAAAATTTTCGGGTTTCGGGTTTTGGTGAAAACCCTATGGCCGAAATATTAAGTATGGTTATCCCTTTGTTTTTCAAGATTATATTCTTACATGCATAAATGAATCTTGAAAAATTATTTCATATGGATGATTTGTTTGTTTGGACAAAACTCACCTTTTCGGTTTTTTGGACATAGCCGAAAATGGTTATTAAAAGGGAACCATTTTTTTATGCTTCTTGAAATTAATATATATATATATATATATATTTGGATATATATTTTGGTGCATATAACCTAGCCATGACCTTGTGTTGAATAATTGTGTTGTGATTTATTTATTAAATTATTTCAAAGGTTGTAATAATTATTATTTTGTTCTTCCACTTGTAAAGTTATGTAATTTATTTATTTTCATTTGGTATGTAAAATAAATAGATTAGGTGCATTTTATTTTACTAGAAAAATGTATTAGGATATATTTTGTAAAAGAAGATGCACACAAAAATGCGGTTTTGGTTTTTGCCAATTTCGGGCATAAAGGACTTCATAGTTCTAAACGGGATTTTAGCCCGATAACCAAAACACATTTTTGAAGTCCAAAGGAGTTTGGAGCTGAATATAAAAGACATTTGGAAGATCAAAGAAAGTGGAGAAATCACAACACAAAAGGGAGACTTGAAGCATTTGGATGCGGGATCAAGTGGGAGTTCAACGACACATTATTTGTGTCAATATTCACCCTTTAGGAAGGACCTTTTGGCACACTTGTTTCGGCTAACAAGTGTGGTCAAAATAGTTGGCTATGGTTATGCACCTATTGTTATATATGTTGTGCTTGTGTGGTTGTTTATTTATGTTGTTTAGATGATATTTGGATATGCATGCTTAACAAACTAATAATCAACAACAAGCATAAAATTGGTTCTTTACAAGATCATTAAAATTGGTTAATAAAAGGTTATTAAAATTAATGATTTTATAATAAAATGGGTTTTATTAAAAAGAACCTTGAAAATTGATTTTCACTAAAGTACCAAGGATTTGAATGCATGCAAATGTATGGTACATAAAGTTTTCTAAACTAGAATTTTTGAAAACTCAAAAATCCCTTTTATAAAACAAGTCAAACACCATCCTTTTATACAACACTCGAAACACTTGGGAACTCTTTCGTGGGATAAAGGTCACCTAACCACATTTGAAGGAACTTGTATATTCGAGGTGGGTTTACCATGTTTGTGGGATAAAGGTCACCTAACCACTTATGTGTATAAACTCACATGTGTGTGTAAGTTGGACGACTTGATTTGGAAACCATGAACTTAGGGTCACCGAAGCATGGCGAACAAACGGTGTTGATGGGATTAAACATGCCAACTAAACATAAAGATGTTTAAGCGATCCCATATGGCTAGAAGTTGCAAAGAGTTGCAATTGTCAAACGTTGACTACCTTGTTAATTTAAATAGAGGGATAAAGGTCACCTAACCAATATTTAAATGTAACGTTGGATTCTAGTTTTTAATTATTAATTGTCTATGAGACACAAAGGGTATTAATGATTAAAATATAATAATATCGAAAATACTAAAATTGAACCTTGTTAAATTTTGTAGATGGCCGCTAATAATATTACCCAAACCGTCCGTAACCTATCACTAGAAAACGATCCTAATCCCGATGAACATCTTATGGAAGATAAGGATGCCTATAACGATTGGATTAAGTATATCGAGGATACTACGCAAGCCTCTTGCCTCATGTTAGGAATTATGATTCCCGAGATTCAAAAGGTTTTGAACATCATGAGCACACGACATGATTACCCAATTATAAGAAATGTTCCTAAGGGTAGAACGCTTCGAAACCGTTCGAGCGCTTCATGCATGTCGAAAGGAGGAAACCCAATGGGACTCATCTTATGTTTTAAGATGAAAAGCCACATTAATCACCTCGAAAGGCTCGATATGGATAAAAGGATTTTATCCATTCTAACGATCAATGAGGGTGGCAACAAGAAAGGGCATCACCCCGACACCAAAGCAAATGTTGCAAATGGAAACGAGTAATTCAAAGGGAAATAATTAGAAAGACTAAAGCGAAACCACCGAAACCAAAAGAGAAGAAGGCAAAGGTTGCCATGAACGATCCATGCTTTGAGTGTGGTGAGATAGGGCATTTAAATAGGAATTGTCCAACCTATCTCAAAGAGTTGAAAAAAAAACAAGAGGGATGCTAGGCAAACCTCAGGTACAATCTTAATAATACATATTGACCTTAATGTTATCTCTTCTAACACATGGGTATTAGATACCGGATGTGGAACTCATGTTTGCAATTCGTTGCAAAAGGTTCAAAAGAAATAAACATTACAAGAAAGGAGACTATGTTTTGAAACTTCCAAATGGTTTGGAAATTGTTTTAAAATGTTTTGAATGCTCCTAGTTTGACTAGGAACATTATTTAAGTTTCCCTTTTGAGACAATATGTTTTGATTTAAAGTTTGTAAACAATGACATTTATATTTAGATGAATGACATGTTTTACTTTAAAACTTTGCCTTCAAATGGTAGTTATGAATTGGTTCATAATAATACATCATTTGATAGTTCAATGTACCAAGCAATCACCAACAAACTCAAAATGGATTTGAGTGAGACTTATCTTTGGCATTATCGCCTTGGTCATATAAACAGATGTCGCATGTAAACACTTCGAAAGAATGATCTTTTGGAAACAAATGAAATTGGTTCATTTGATACATGTGAATCTTGTTTACAAGGTAAAATAACTAAGAAACCCTTTAGTGGGAAAGGGCAATAGATTTCTTAGGTATCATACATTCGAATGTATGTGATCCTTTTAAGCCAATGACTAGGTATGGTGAAAGAGACTTCATCACTTTAACCGACAACTATAGTAGTTATGGTTATGTGTACTTGACACAAAGAAGAAGTTTTGAAATGTTCAGAATCTTCAAAAAGTGAAGTACAAAATCAACTCTTTTAAAGTTCTTCGTTTTGATAGAGGAGGAATCGAACTCTATTAGATATGGTTCGATCTATGATGGCTAGGAGCGCATTATCTCTATCACTTTGGGGTTACGCTTTGCTCTCCGTGGCCCATATGGCCCCAACCAAGAAAGTGGATACGACGTCTTTTGAAATATGACATGGAAAGGTTCCATCATTATCATATTTAAAAGTATGGGTTGTGAAGCTTATGTGAAGCAATACACCCCAAACAAGTTGGAAGTACGATCCACTAAGTGTATCTTCGTAGGATATCCTTAAGATGATTTCTACGATCCAACAGAGCAAAAGTATTTGTTGCTCGAAAGGCAAAGTTCTTGGAAGATAAGTTCCTAATGGAAGGAACTAGTAGAACAGTGGAACTTGATAAGGATCGGGAACCAAAAGCCGATACACGTTTGGTTGATACTAGCACTCAACAAGAGGTTGTTGAAAATGATCAAGTGGTTGATCAACACACACAATACGTTCGCAGATCTGGTAGAATTAGTAATCCACCTAAAAGATATGGATCTTTCATGAATGGATGCTACGTAGTAGATTCGGGTGAACATACCACATACCATGATGCAATGTCAAAATCTGATTGCGACAAATGGCTTGAGGCTATGAACGTAGAGATGCAATCCATGTATGACAACCAAGTATGGGAATTGGTTGTGCCACCACTTAACTCTAAAGTAGTTGGAAGTAAGTGGGTTTTCAAGAAGAAAACTGTAATGCATAGTAACTTGGATACTTGTAAAGCGAGACTTGTAGCAAAAGGTTTCACTCAAACTCAAAGGGTTGATTATGATGAGACCTTCTCGCCCATGGCGATGCTAAAGTCAACTAGGATATCATTTGCCATACTTGCACAATATGATTATGAGATTTGGCAAATGGATCTCAAAACAACTTTCCTTAATAGATATCTTGAGGAAGATGTCTATATAGTTAAGCCTGAAGGTTTTGTTGATCCAAAACATCCTGAAAAAGTATGCAAGTTAAAGAAATCAATCTATAGATTGAAACAAGCATCTAGAAGTTGGAATCACCGTTTTGATGAAGAAATTAGGGAATATGGATTCATCAAGAACGTCGATGAAGCTTGTGGGTATAAGAAGGCTAGTGGGAGCATCATCACTTTATTAGTATTATATGTTGATGACATTCTACTATTTGGAAATAACATTCCAACCATGGAAGGTGTAAAAGCCTGGCTTGGAAGTTGTTCTTCCATTAAGGATCTTGGTGAAGTCGCCTATATTTTGGGAATAAAGATCTATAGGGATAGATCAAGGCGATTGATAGGTTTAAACTAAAGTGCATACATTGACAAAGTCTTGAAAGGGTTCAAGGTAAAGAACTCAATGAAAGGTTTGGTACCTATTCAAGAGAGGACAATATTGAGTGCATCTCAATGTCCAAGCTCAAAGGATGAGCAAGAAAGAATCAAAGGAATCCCATATGCGTCAGCTATAGGATTCATTATGTACGTAATGATATGCACTAGACTGGACAAGTTATGCGCTTTAAGCATAACGAGAAGAAACCAGCAAGAAACGGTCATTGGGTGACTGTTATATATATATACATTGAAATACCTTAGAAGGACTAAGGATATATTTCTAATATATGGATCTGGTGAAAAAGAACTCGTTGTAAAAGGGTTACAAGGATGCGAGTTTCGGAATTCGTTGTAAAGGGTTACATGGATACGAGTTTCCAAACTGATCAAGATGGTTCTCGATCACAAACAGGGTAGCATTGTCCACTACAGAATCAGAATACATCGCCGCTTCATTGATCGAGATAATTCATATGGATCTGCCACTTGAATTATTACCAATCTAGGAGTAGTCCCTACCATTCAGGACCCTAGTGATCTTTGTGATAACGATGGTGTGATTGCTTAAATCACGGAACCTCGTGTACATCAAAAGACTAGGCACATAGAGCGGAGTTTCAACTACATAAGGGATGAAGTTGGAAAAAGAGAAAGATATGTATTCGCAAAGTTCACACTGATCAAAATATTGCGGATCCACTCACGAAGCTCCTTGAATGGGCAAAGCATGAAAGGGTCATACTTGTGCCTTAGGACTTAGATATTCTAGTGATTGGATTTGATCTATTTTGTATTTGGATATTGGAACAACTGTTATTATAACTCATTATGGTATTTTGAGTTATGTTCCATTTTAGCATGTTTAAATCCGTGAATAAGTTACTTATTCTAAATGTCCGTAGTCGATCATACTTGTGGGAACAAATATGAATGTAAGACTATTATGAACTTGGATTGGTAGATATTCATGAAGTATGAATATAGAGCAAGGCGTTGCTGCCAAGGTTCATAGATATTTGTGGGATACAAATATTGGACTGACTCGCTCTCAAATATTACTGCATGGAATCATTTGTGATTGATCATAAGTAAATTTGAGTAAAGGAGAATATCATAGTATCCTCAGACCTGAGACACATATTGGGTCTTGATATTCACCAAATATTATACCTTGACTTATTTCATCGCTGTTAGTAAAATGACAGTACATAAGGCTAAGCTCAGGTGTGATACAAGGTGATTGTGAGAGACGTATGTAGTCAAGATGGGATTTGTTCCTCTTATTCGTTGAGAGTAAGATGTCTAAGGCCTGCTAAAGTTAAATCAACAGAGAGTGATCACTCTGTGTCTCTGGATTTGACATGACATCTGTAACGAAAGGATAAATGATAGATTCACCTAAATCATTTTCAAGTAAGGGACTTGAAGGGGATGATGTTATTGAATGGCACATATAGTCATACGTATTAGGGGTAGTAAACCGTAGTTAGGCGTTATTTACTACTTGCATCAATCTTCTATGTATCTTGTGCAAGTGGGAGATTGTTGGACTCTGTATGCCCAAGACACATATTAAATTGATGTGGCTAGTACGTTATGATCCAAGTCGAGTCATACCCAAATACAAGCTAGACAAACACTTACAATATTATTTATTTGTGATATGATCAAACAAATAAATATTAACACTTACAATATATAGAAATTGGTTTTCTAAATAATTGCACTTGACAAACTAATAAATTATATGGATAATTTATTTTGAGAGAATATTTTGTTTTGTTATTTAATGGGTTAAATAACTTAATAAAAGTTGTATAAAGTCTTGTGAACATATGATGTTATATTTTATAAAAAGTATAAAATATATACAAGACTTAAATTAGTTTTATAAAAGAAATTTGAATTTTTTTTTATAAAAAATAAAGCTAGGCCGCCACCCCATGGGGGTCTTCCCAAAATTATTTTGGTCCAATGAGATTTATTGCTTTTGCATGTGCTAGATGAGATCTCATTGGATGGTCTTCCCTAAGTTCCTTAGCCTATCATAATGCATGCATTTGCATGAGAAGATGGGTCATGATTGGTTCATTTGGGTGGCCATTCTCTCACATATCTTATAAGAGATTTGTATGACAAATTAACAAAATGGATGGACTTGAGAAAACTAGGAACATGGCTGAAAATTTCGGCCAAAATGTTGCAAGTTTTAGAAGTTGAAATTCAAGTGTAAGACTTGAATTTGCTCTCTAAGATTCGGGTCACGTATGGTTGATCAAGAGGGTTTTTTTCAAGTTTAAAATCAAGTGCAAGAACTCCATATTAGTCTCTCTAATTTTCGGCCATATGATGGTTTCAAGAGAGAGTTTTAGTGAGTTCATAAGTGTAGAAATCCTAGCTAAACGGAAGGTGTTTGTTGGAAGCTTGGGGTATACAAGCTTGAGGTCTTCTACTCTTGAAGACAACCATTTCAAGAAGCATCATCCGTTTCATAATCCTTGTACTTCAAGAAGGTAGTTTTCTAAACATCCTATGGTTGTGTTTGATAGTATACATCTCATATATGGATCCGGGTTTTGGGATTTTGCATATAAATGGTTTTATATCTCATAAAAGTAACATGTTTTAAACTTATTTTCCGCTGCGTTTTTATTTCATTTGGATGAAATTTCTTTGATAAACATGTTAAAATCCCATCAATGGCATCTAGAGCCGCTTATATGAGTGCATGCTTCAATAGACTTAAAATTTTCGGGTTTCGGGTTTTGGTGAAAACCCTATGGCCGAAATATTAAGTATGGTTATCCCTTTGTTTTTCAAGATTATATTCTTACATGCATAAATGAATCTTGAAAAATTATTTCATATGGATGATTTGTTTGTTTGGACAAAACTCACCTTTTCGGTTTTTTGGACATAGCCGAAAATGGTTATTAAAAGGGAACCATTTTTTTATGCTTCTTGAAATTAATATATATATATATATATATATATATATATATATATTTGGATATATATTTTGGTGCATATAACCTAGCCATGACCTTGTGTTGAATAATTGTGTTGTGATTTATTTAAAACCCAAAACATTGACGAGATTTTGAAAATTTGAAGGCACAAGGCCAAAAAATTTAGTTAAACTGGAAGGGTTCAAAACCTTACAAAAGAGGGTTCAAAACCATGTAATAAATTATCCAAAAACAGATGATTGTTTTTCAAAAATCGTTTCGGAAAATTTGGTTCTTGTTTTGATAATCACCTAAGGATAGGTGATGTACATGTTTTAAGATCTAAACACAAGATAACTTGTGTTAGGGTCCTAGAAAAGTTATAGTCTAGGTCAAAGCATTACTAATAACCTAATTCCCTATAACCATTGGCTCTGATACCAACTCTTCTGTCACACCCCGACCACGTGTAACATACAAGACGTGGCGGAAAACGTCGGGGAGTGTTGTAACAGAATTAATTGTTTCATAACCATGGCATACAAAGTTGTATTTTATTTATCAACACAAGAGTTTCATTGTTTTAAACAGAATTACAGAGTTTATAACATAATTAAACAAAGTCTATCTTCTGTTTTAGTCTCTAAGGCACAGGTCCGCCCTAGTATCATGATCAACATCCTACGGAAAAGCTCCTGAAAACACATGTGAAAATAGGTACGTCAGCATAAAAAATGCCTGTGAGATACATAGGTTTTGTGAAAATAGGATTCATGACTTATGTTTAAGAAAATGTTTAGTCATGAACCTTGTAATTTGCTTTGTCTTGTAAATCATTTGAAAACGATAAGATCAGATGATATGTATAAGTAAATGTAAGGTTAAATGATTAATCATGTAAAATGAGTTTGTATAAGATATGTTGTTTGTAAAACAATGTCTTGTGAAAAGTATGTTACTTGTATAAAATGTTATATGTCTCAAATTGAAATGATTCAAATAACGTTACGACATGTAATACCATACAAACACTTATATATAGGAAGTACCAGCGGCGTATCCACCATGCTTGTAACATATTACACACGCCTCGTTACTTAATCACTTACTCAAACCAAACCAACAGTGTAAGATGTCTATGTCTAAACCAATTGTCAGATGTATTGGATAATATGTCAAAGTGTTTATGTCAAGATGTAAATCATGTAGTGTAAAACAAATGTCAAACATGTTTATGTGTCAAATGTAAATCATGTCAAAATGTCTATGTCAAATGTCCATGTCAAATGTCAAATGTCTTTGTCAAATGTCTTTGTCAAATGTCTTTGTGTAAAATGTCTATGTCAAAATGTCATGTATGGCAAGTGAAATGTATCAGCTAAACCATATGCACAAAAACAAAGTATTGAAGTAAAACATGGTTTAAATCAATATTATGTCTTGTGGAAAATGCATGATCAAATGTCAATCATGTTAAAATGTCTATGTCGAAATGTCTATGTCAAATGTCTATGTCAAAATGTCTATGTCAAAGGGTCGATGCAAAACTGGTTACAATTAATTGATACGGATACCCACAAAAATCGAGAAAAATGGGCGACTTGGGCGATTTGGGCGATTCTTGGAGAACAACTTGAAACCCTAGTTCGATCTTCCTTCCTCCGCTAGATTGGATCTGGTTAGTATCTAAGGTAAGTAATTTCCACTCGTGGGAGATTAATCTGCCATTGAATGTAATCGGGTTCCTTCGTGAGTAGGGTTTCGTCGGTCTTGTTAGGGTTTCGGTTTGCTTTGTTTCTTGTTTACTTAATTAGTCAGATTGAATATTGGTCTGATTAAACGGCTGTTTCTTTATTACATCTTCGGAGATTTTGTGATCCAATCTCAGCCTGATTCGCTTTAGGGTTTCAGCAGGGGAGCGGTTTATCTTTTCTGTTGGTTGGTTAGGGTCTCGGCAGGTTCAGGTCTTTTATTCGCTGATTGATTGTAGTCCAGTCACAGCATATTCAGATTCAATCGTGGCAATCAGTCCCTTGTTCTTTCTGCTCTAGGGTTTCGGCTGGTAGTGTCCTAAGTTTTATTGTGACTATTGGTATGGATGATTCAGCAGATATCTCAAAGGTGTTTGCTACTAGAATTAAGAACATTGATGGAAAACCGTTTGAGCCAAGAAATTCATCACAGATGCCTACAGTTTCAGAAGTGGGTAATAAGAAGGTAAGATTCATGTTACCGCTGAATGATACTGATTACGTGCTTGGCTGTTCTGATTCCCCAGATGAGGATTATGCAGTGGTTTTTGATAAGCGAAAGGTATCATTTGTGCTTCCGCTAAATGATGTCAGTCCTGCTCGTGTTCGAAAGCAGGAACAAGGGGATAATGCTCAAGTTCAACAGCAATTGTATGCTGATGTGGTCCTAAACAAACAGGTAGAGCAGGAAGGTACTAAGCGGGCGGATAATCCAAATCAGAATCAAAATGATGATGAAAACGCTAGGAAGGCCAATGATGCGGCTATTCAAGTTCCGAAAGTTAATTTTCGAACGCTAAACTCAGATGCCTCATTGGATGGTGTGGATGTTGTGCTACCGATTGATTCTGTTCGCCAGGTTAACAACAGATTAGCTAACACTCTTTATGGTTATTTCTTGGGGGATAGAATTGCATATCCAGTAGTTGAATATTTTGTGAGAACACATTGGAAGAAACATGGTCTTCAGAAAACGATGATGAATTCAAATGGGTTTTTTTCTTCAAATTTGAAGACAGAAAGGGAATGGACGCTGTTCTTGAAGGGGGACCTTGGATGATCTGTAACAAACCTTTGTTTCTCAACATTTGGTCCCCTACAAACAACCTTAAAAAAGAAGAGTTTAACAAGGTTGCAGTTTGGGTGAAATTGCATGATGTCCCTCTAGTGGCATATTCTGATGATGGTTTAAGCATGCTGGCTTCAAAAATTGGGTCTCCGGTGCGGCTGGATTCGTATACTATTGATATGTGTAATGAGGCTTGGGGACGGAGCAGCTATGCTAGGGCTCTCATTGAAATATCAGCGGATCAGGATTTGAAAGGGACTCTAACCATGGCTATTCCTGAATTGGATGGAAACAAATATGTTACGGAGACTATTCGGGTGGAGTATGAATGGGAACCCCCGAGATGTGCTCACTGCTGTGTGTTTGGGCACGACTCTGAGGGATGCCCTAAACGTATTGGATCAGCATCCAAACATTCTACTAACAGGCCGAAAGTAGATGAGGATGGTTTCACTGAAGTTCAGGTTAAGAAGAGTGCAAAAAAGAATGGCTTTCAAGTTAATAACCAGAAGCCCAAATTTGAGTATAGACTGGCGGATCGGAAGAAAAAGGCTGTTGCAACTCAGCAGGTTATTACTTCCCCTAAAATTCAAACTCATAATCCGTTTTCGGCTCTTGATTCTGTTGGGGGACATGGTGGTTCTCTTCAAGGGAGAAATAAAGGTGGTAGACAGATTCATGAGGTTTTAGATGAGGATGAGGTTGAAGTTGTCTATGATGAAACCAATGAGTCTATGACTTCGGGTTCGTATCCTTCGTCTTCAAGAGTAGGGGCAAGCACCTCTTCCACAAAGTTCTCCAATGGATAGATTGTCTTTGGTTCGTCTAGAGGGGCTGCCGTTTCGTGGCAACTTCATTTTTGATGATGGAGGATGAAGATTTTGGTTATATATTGTTTTGTCTGCTAGATATCTTTTATGATGTATAGTAGGCTAGGTTGATGAGTTGTCATAGGTACTTTTATGTTTGTTGGCTTACATATATGGGGCATGTCCTGTATATAAACTAGTGTGGAACTCATCCACACTACTTGTACTTATTTGCGGTTTATAATAGATTCACCGGGGTAACCCTTTACCCAAAAAAAAATGTCTATGTCAAATGTCTATGTCAAAATGTCTTTGTGTAAACCATGTCAAAATGTCATGTATGGCTAGCGAAATGTGTCAACTAAACCATATGCACAAGAACATAGTATTGAAGTAAAACTTGGTTTAAATCAACGTTATGTCTTGTGAAAATGCATGCTATACTGAATATGAACATTTATGCGGTGTTGTGAAAATGCATACATCCAAGCCTTGTGACTGTGGTGATAAACCCTTAAACAAATTAAAGGTCTATCTGTATTATATCATCGAATTCGGTCATTCCTTTCATCCCCTTTCCCTGGGATGTCCGGAACGGGAGTTGTCAATTCCTATGGTACCACTACCTACTAACGAACGGGGTAGCTAATGTTAATGAATGTATTGTCCCATGTAAACAAACCAAATGTCATACCAAAATGTAGGCATGTGAAAACAATGCACTAAGTATGTAATCAAATGAACATACATAGTGTGAAATGTCATGTAAAACAATGTACTAAGTAATGCACACAATGGGCACACCTAGCATGAAATGTCATGTAAAACGATGTACTAAGTAATGCACACAATGGGCACACCTAGCATGAAATGTCATGTAAAACGATGTACTAAGTAGGCATACATAGCATGAAATGTAATGAAATCATGTACTATAATGTACTAACGAATATAGCAGGTATATGATGTGAAAACAGGAAAGCATGAAAGTAACAAGTAGGCACATGTGTTTCACCCCAAAACAGTTTGGAAAACAGTAAAAGAGGGGTTCTATGTACTCACTTGAGATTGCTCAGATGTCTTAAGATAATCACCAAGCAATGCTAGAGATCACGGAATCAAACGGCACCTAATATAGGTAACTATGTTAATAAACCGGACCTATATCGGAAGACTGGGTAGCATGAGGGTTTGTAAACCAAATGAGTGTAGGAACTCATATGATATGGTTTAACAAAGCCTACATACTAAATGAAACTTAACCTTAGTGTTATCGACCCATTACGACCCGTTTAGGTAGCTTATGCTACTTTAACGCGTCGTTCGCGTGAAACGCGTTCGGACCGCCTAACTAGCCCTATGACAAGTGTTATATGCCTAAACATGTTACATAATCAGTTATGTGGCAAAAGTTTAGGTTACATATGCTAAATTACCAATTATGTATGAAAAGGGTATTCTGGTAATTTACCTAAGGCATATAAACTACCTATCATACAACTACTCAAACGATGTGACCATAGGGTATAACCTCGGAAGGTTATTCCCTACCTACTATGGTCACCTAATGTATTTGGTCGGATCCTAATGATCGACCAAATGGGTCGAGTTCGAAAGCATAAGCGACTGATCAAGTCGCTTACCCTTACGACCCTAGACAACGTGGTAATCAGTAGGCATAGTCCCAAGGGACTATAACTAACGTGATTACACTCACGTTGCGAAGTTCTTACGAACTTCGCATTGACCATAAACTGGTCAATGCAGAAAGTCAAACAAAGTTTGACTTTCAGACTCGAAAGACTCGAAAAGCAATAAAAGAACGAAAGAATACTTACGAAGGGTCCCCGAATGCTAATTTCGATCCGAGAATCTCAGGTATGAAATAATGGTTTTCAACTTAGAGTTTCTAAGATCAAAATTCTAGTGATTTAAGCAATGGGGTGATGGGGTATTTATAGTTTTTGGGTAACCGTTAGGATCATTTCATGTAAACCGTGCTTTAATCGCATCCGTACAAGTGTTGGCAAGTTGTGGTGACTAAAAATGGTCCTTATCAGCTGACTAAGCAATTGAGAACATGTGGGTGAGGATTAAACAGCTGTGATCTGTGGTTAAATGCTGTTAATCTGGTCAGGAAGTCGGACGCGGGCCGCGTGATGTTTAAGCTTAGTACTATGCGGGCCGCCTGGCCTGCACAGATCAGAAACCTGTTTGATTTTTGGCAGTTTCAGTCCCTGCACGTGTTTAAGCCATTTCCGACACTTCTAAGGCCCGTAAAGCCAACTTTAAGGCCCTAAAATGTTGCCTAAACATTGTGGACATGAAACATGTTCAAAAATATGCCGGATGATGGTTCGTTTGGTCGTACGAACGCGATGTTCGCTTAATTACGACGGAATGCGCACAAGCGCGAAAAACGATCCAAATGACGCGACGAATGGATTTTTCTTATGGCGAACACTAATTATAATATAGTCATTCTTACATAAATTTTTGGATGTCCGGATGTATTCAGAACGTAAGTTATGCGCGAAAGTGCAAACTTGTGCACTTTTTGACACTTTTAGTCCCTGAATGACCCAAAAGTTTATTTTAGCACACCGAACCCCTCAAAGCCTATTTCTAAGCTATGTAAAGGATATTTAAGGTGTGTTTAACTTATGGTCATGTTCCGGAATGTCTGTTCCAGTACGAATCGTCATACTTTCGCAGTTTGTCAAGTTTAGTCCCTATAAGCGAACTAACTTGTTTTTGCCATACCAAAGCCTTCAAAACTTATTTCTAAGTTATGTAAGGGTTATTTAAGGTATGTTAAGTATATGTTGATGTTCTGGAGTATTTGTCGCGTTAAACTGAGTACGTTTACGCACCAGTTTGCGTATAACTCTCCAGAAAGTGATATAGAGTTTGAAATTACATAAAAGTCAAAACATGAAAAATGTAAAACATAATCAAACAAACATTGGGATCAAATAACATTGTTTTATTGATAATAGTACTGTTCACAATGATTAAAAGCACAAATGTTACAACTAGGAACATGGCTGAAAATTTCGGCCAAAATGTTGCAAGTTTTAGAAGTTGAAATTCAAGTGTAAGACTTGAATTTGCTCTCTAAGATTCGGGTCACGTATGGTTGATCAAGAGGGGTTTTTTCAAGTTTAAAATCAAGTGCAAGAACTCCATATTAGTCTCTCTAATTTTCGGCCATATGATGGTTTCAAGAGAGAGTTTTAGTGAGTTCATAAGTGTAGAAATCCTAGCTAAACGGAAGGTGTTTGTTGGAAGCTTGGGGTATACAAGCTTGAGGTCTTCTACTCTTGAAGACAACCATTTCAAGAAGCATCATCCGTTTCATAATCCTTGTACTTCAAGAAGGTAGTTTTCTAAACATCCTATGGTTGTGTTTGATAGTATACATCTCATATATGGATCCGGGTTTTGGGATTTTGCATATAAATGGTTTTATATCTCATAAAAGTAACATGTTTTAAACTTATTTTCCGCTGCGTTTTTATTTCATTTGGATGAAATTGCTTTGATAAACATGTTAAAATCCCATCACTTTACCCAAAAAAAACGTGAAAAGGTATGGCGACATAGGATCACCTTGCCTCAACCCCCGTTTACCTCTAAAATAGCCATGCATATTACCATTAATGCTAATCGAAAACGACGTCGTAGTAACACACGCCATAATCCATGCAACCATTCTATGGTGAAAACCAAACGCCTTAAGCACATTTTGTAAGAACTCCCAGTTAACCGTATCATAAGCTTTCTGAATATCAATCTTGAAAGCACATCTAGCAGGGCCCTTACTCAAATGGTAATTATGCATCAACTCCTGAGTTAACAAGATATTGTCCGAAATTTTCCTACCAGGAACAAAAGCAGACTGGTTAATACTCACCAATTTCTCCAAACTACCCTTGATTCTATCTGTAATGATCTTGCTTATGCACTTATACACTACATTACAGCACGATATCGGACGATAGTCAAGCACCGAGTCCAGAGTATCAACCTTTGGTACAAGAGCCAGGATAGTATGATTTAGTTGTTTTAACAATTTGCCATTATCAAAAAATTCTAGCACAGCGGAAGCCACATCTTCACCCACAATATCCCAAGAAGACTTAAAGAATGCTGATGTATACCCATCAGGTCCCGGGGCTTTGTTTTCTCCAATATTAAACATAGCATTTTTAACTTCCTCTCGTGTAACTTGCCGAACCATATTGACCGCAACTTCAGCACTTAGAGTATTGGCACAAACATCATCCAGGTTAATACTAGCAACCCGATCCTCCGTACCCAAGAAGTTAGCATAATGAGAAACCAACGCATCCAGAATACCTTCTCCCTCATAACGGACCCCATTAACATCTCTGATCGAGTGAATCTTACTTTTGGCATTCCTACACTTCACACTATTATGGAAAAACTTAGTATTAGAGTCTCCAGCACACAACCACTCCACCTTAGCTTTTTGCTTAAGAAAACATTCTTCATCATAAGCTGCCACCTGAAAATCTTTAAGACACTTGGCCTCCATGTGACGTAGCTCAACATCAAACGGATTAGTATCAATAAGAGTATGAATATTATCCAGCTTCTTTCTCAGCTCATCAACTTTGTCATGCAGATTACCCTGATTAAACAATATTTTACGCAAATACGGCTTCAGGTTTCTAAGCTTCTTGGTGACCGCAAACATTTTAACCCCATCAACTTGCTTTTTCCATTCCTGTTCTACACACACCCTGAATTCCGGCTTCGATATAATAAAATTAGGAAATTTAAATGGTTTCGGACGATTCTTGACCGAGGCAACCATTTTCAGAATACACGGGGTAGGTCAGAGATCCGAAATGGATGATACAAAACAAACGCATCCTGGAACATCTCTAAAAACTTCATATTGCCCATCACACGATCAATCTTTTTGAGTAACCCAATACCATTCTTTGGTTTCTGATTCCAAGTGTAGTGCAGCCCATGACCCTTAATATCTAACAGCTCCGAAAACTGAACACAATCATTAAATTCTCTCATGCCGATCGTTTGAGTGGACGAACCATGCAGAGAATCCTCAATATGTAAAGCCGAGTTGAAATCACCCATAACGACCCAAGGCTTATCAGTGCAAAAAACCTTATGCTTACACAAACTATCCCAAAGACTTCTTCTCTCCTGGTATTTGTTCTTAGCATAAACAAACGACACAAAAATAAATTTATTATCAGCTTTGGAGAAGACCTGAGTATGAATGACTTGGTCCGTTTGGGCCAAGATCATAATGTCAACCACCTCTATATTCCAACCCAATATAATCCTAGTCCCACGATCACATAACCCCCATTAGATGTCCAACTCCACGACCGGAAAACACCCTTACAAACCTTGGAGAGCTTCGTGATATCCACATGAGATTAAAGAATAGCACAAACAGATAACTTATTTTCAGAGAGCAAAACACGAACCTCACTTTGTTTCAGGGGTCGGTTCAAACCCCTTATGTTCCATGAGGCCATACTATCCATTAATACCGATGTGACCGGGAGTGCTTGCCCCCTCAGAATGTTTTTGATGATCACCCCGCATAAAAGCAGACATTTCAGTAGGTACCGTTTCCACAACCTCATCATCCACACGATCATTTTCTCCTTTATCTTCTATTCTACCAGAGTTCCCCGCATTAACATTCCGTATGTTGCGACCATCCATATCCCCATCATCCCTAGCTAGCACATCAAAAGGATTTTGTGTTTTCACCTTTTCATTCCTAGTATCATCCATTTTATCTTGTTTTGTACCAGATGTGCTTGGCCCAGGTTTGTTCACTTTTGGTTTATAAATGAATTTCTGCTTTTGCTTTTTATGCATGCCACCCACCCGTGCCACCTTCCTCTTATCCATAGTGAACCCATCCTCATCAATAATCACTTGTTTCGCCTTATTTTGGACATTCTTAGCACAAGTCTGGTCATTATGGCAAAAAATACAACATACCGAGCAACGTTGCGGTTGCCATTCATATTACACTTTTACCTTCTCAGTAATGTACCCCTCCTCATCAAGTTTCGGAATAGCAACAACAATGTGATCTTTCAGCTCATTCTCCGCATCTATCTCAATTAATGCCCGAGCAAAGCTGCTCCTTCCCCAACTATCCGCACACATGTCTGCCGTATAACCATCTAGTCTCTTTGGAATCCCTATCTTGGATGCTAACAAGCTCAGACCATCATCCGTGTAAACAGAGATAGGAACATTATACATCTTCACCCACACCGGAACAGACTTAATGCCCTCCTTTTTCAGGCTAACTGACGGATACCACACATTCAAAAACAAAGGAACTTTCCTGATTAACCATGGCCCCCATTCTAAAACTTTAGCCATACCCTCTTTCGAATCGAATTTAAAGAAAAAGAAACCATCCGAATTCATCATTAGTTTGGAGAAACCAAATTTAGACCACACGTTTTTAGCATAATACTCCACCACAGGGAAAGGAAGACGATTACCTAAAAAGTATCCATACAAGACATTCTCAAACTTTTCCTGGACGTTTCGGACGACCTCTCTGGGAATAAACACATCCGCATCCTGAACAATCTCTACCGAATCCAACTTCCTGAAGTTAACTTCCCTCTTTGGTAACCTATTCATCTTCACCTTAGCTGCATACGAGCAATTGGTTGTCTTTCTCCAATTCCTTTTCCCGATCCTGAACTACATTCATGTTACCCAACTAAACCGGAACAGTGATCTTCTCTAGTTCGTCAATAACATTTATCCGTATTGGCTCTTGCTGGACAATACCACATCTCGGCAGCAGTGGATTACCATCAATCTTTAAAGATCTGACATCATTACTGTTGTCAAATGTACGCATATTACCTCGCACCTCCTGTATGTTTGCCGGCTTCACATTACTATTACGGATGAAGATATCCCCATGCAATCTTTCATTAAACGAATGAAACCCTAAATCCTCCAAACCCTGATCTCTATTTCTCTCCATGCATCAAAAAAACGTAACACTCCACAACACTGACATACGCAAAAACCCACAAGAAACCCTAATCCTTAAACCCTAGATCCAAAATTCAACCCTTGATTGATTAAACCGGAGTATTAATCTAGCTAAATTAATCTCAGTTAACCGCGATCAATAACAACCAATCTAATAAATCAGGGAATCGTAATGATCTCTAGAGCGGCGAATGAAAGACAGAAACGAAAAAACCCTAGATTCAAATCGGTCACAACTGCTAACAAGTTCGTTATAGAGATCCAAAAGATCGAATCTCTAATCACAGACTGTTATACAAATGATCACAAGAAAAAACTAGGGTTACAAGAAGGAACCAAATTCGCCTAAGGAGAGAGAGAGAAAGGGTAACATGTTTGTCGAAGCAAAATGGTCATTTTTCCTTGTTGTTTTACTCTTTGTGGTGTGTCATGAAGAGAACTAGGGGGTATTGCAGCCTTCCTACTTGTATTATTTTGTTTTGATATATAAAATCACCGGGGTAAACCCTTTACCCAAAAAAAGACTATTATGAACTTGGATTGGTGGATATTCATGAGGTATGAATATAGAGCAGAGTGTTGCTGCCAAAGTACATAGATATTTGTGGGATACAAATATTGGACTGACTCGCTCTCAAATATTACTGCATGGAATCATTTGTGATTGATCATAAGTAAATTTGAGTAAAGGAGAATATCATAGTATCCTCTGACCTGAGATACATATTGGGTCTTGATATTTACCAAATATTGTACCTTGACTTATTTCTTCGCTGTCAATAATATGACAGTACATAAGGCTAAGCTCAGGTGTGGTACAAGGTGATTGTGAGAGACGTA
The DNA here is from genome assembly GCA_030545235.1 of Helianthus tuberosus. NCBI lineage: Eukaryota > Viridiplantae > Streptophyta > Magnoliopsida > Asterales > Asteraceae > Helianthus > Helianthus tuberosus. The sequence continues at coordinate 125,117,410 of CM060437.1, forward strand.
TGTAGTCAAGATGGGATTTGTTCCTCTTATTCGTTGGGAGTAAGATGTCTAAGGCCTGCTAAAGTTAAATCAACAGAAAGTGATCACTCTATGTCTCTGGATTTAACATGACATCTGTAACGAAAGGATAAATGATATATTCACCTAAATCACGTTCAAGTAAGGGACTTGAAGGGGATGATGTTATTGAATGGCACATATAGTCATACGTATTAGGGGTAGTAAACTATAGTTAGGTGGTCTTTACTACTTGCATCAATCTTCTATGTATCTTGTGTAAGTGGGAGATTGTTGGACTCTGTATGCCCAAGACACATATTAAATTGATGTGGCTAGTACGTTATGATCCAAGTCGAGTCATACCCAAATACAAGCTAGACAAACACTTACAATATTTATTTATGATATGATCAAACAAATAAATATTAACACTTAAAATATTTAGAATTTGGTTTTCTAAATAATTGCACTTGACAAACTAATAAATTATATGGATAATTTATTTTTGAGAGAATATTTATTTTTGTTATTTAATGGGTTAAATAACATAATAAAAGTTGTATAAGTCTTATAACATGTGATGTTATAATTTTATAAAAGTTATAAAATTAATGAAGACTTAAATTATTTTATAAAAGAAATTGATTTTTTTTAAAATAAACATGTGGGCCGCCCCCAACATGTACTCTTCCCAAGTTCCTTTTGGTCCAATAGCATTACATGCATTTGCATGTGTAAGATGGGTCTTGATTGGGTGGTCTTTCCAAGACCATTTTGGTCCAATAATCTTACATGCAATTTGCATGAGTAAATGCACTATGATTGGGCAAGACTTATGGCATTCTCTCTCATGCTTTTATTAAGCATTTTGTATGACAAAAAGATTTGATGGAAGACTAGTAAAAGCTCTCTAAAAAATCGGCCAACATGGGTGCCATCCTAGAGGTTTTCTCAAGTGATTTTCTAGTGCAAGAACTCTCAAAATTCCCTAGATGATTTCGGTCAAGAGTTGGTCTTCATAAGGGTTTTTCAAGTGAGTTCATAAGTGTAGAAATCCTAGCTAAACATAAGGTGTTTGTTGGAAGGCTTGGGGTATACAAGCTTGAGGTCTTCTACACTTGAAGGCAACCGTTCAAGAAGCACCATCTTCTTCATATTGTTTACTCCTTGGAAGGTAGTATTCTAAACACCCTATGGTTGTGTTTTAATTTTTGATAGCATGCATGTTCGTATATGGATCCGGGGATTGGGTTTTACATATAAAATGGTTTTTTATATCTTGTAAGTAACATGTTTTAAATAATATTTTCCGCTGCGTTTTTATTTTATAAGGATAAAATACTTTGATAAACATGTGAAAAACCCAACACCTTGTCCCCCGACCTGTGATCACTCGGCTCAAGTAGTATACTGGGCATTCCTTCCATCGCAATGCCCCAGGAGAAGTAGAAGTGAGATAAAGCTGCAAGGGATTGGCTGAATATTGATCCAGTTTAGGCAGCTTTCAGTCTCTATAAACTTGATGGAATATCTCTTACATAAGGAAAAAGACTTGCATCAATCAATGGCATGAAGGAGTTGAATCAGGAACAGAAAGACTTTCAAAGCCAAAGCAAAGGCATTCACTTAGCAGGAGTTTACGCTGCAAAGAAGATTCGTGCTAGCTCTTCTCTTCTTTAACTAGTTACATGAATAGCCTATTGGGCTAGTTTACTAAGCTTTCAGTCTACATAAACTTCATTCAATATTGATTACACTCCTTCTCCTACTGCTTCTCCTTATACCCACTAATGTTATTCTTCGTCCTACCTTGACTATTGGGAAATTTCCATTCGAGTAAGAGATGTACGAATAAAGGAGCGAAGCTGACTCCACCGGACGGTAGAGGTTGTTTAAGAATCGAGATAGGCACCGTGAAAGAAAGAACTTCGCTAGTTTACCCCACGTAGCAGTCCTAGTAAATACCTGTGCTTTATAGAATAGGGCCTTTTAGGATATGATTACAATGCTTCAGTTGTCATTGATCAAGAAGGAAATCAAAAAGGAAGTCGATTTTTTGGTGCGATTGCCTGGGAATTGAGACAATTTCATTTTACTAAAATCTTTCATTAGCTCCTTAGGTATTATAAGATGAGACCATGAATCGAACAAGATCGAAACATTCAGTTGTCGATGGACACATTTTGCCGGAACTTCGACCGCAAACGAAGGATAGCCAGGCCCCGGTTCCCAGGGTTAGGGTATTCCCTATTATGTTATGAGCCTACTCAGATCAGAACTAGTTTATTCTCTTTCGCCTATTGGCCGGCCGGCTTTAAGCAACCTTCGCATTTCCTGCTGAGATCCCAAGTCTCCAAGTAGGCCCTCTTGGCCACCCACGACCTTGGCTTTTTTTTTGGGTAAAGGGTTACCCCGTTGAATATTATATCAACAAAAACCTCAAAACACAAGTGGGGGACAGAATATCCCTCAGTTCTCAAGTATGACATGCCATACTCGAGTATACAAGACAAACAAAGCCTCAATCAAGCTAAACGCAAACCACAAGACAACCAATCAACAAAAAACTAAACAAAGTAATTAGCCATTATCATCATCCTCCATCAGCAACCCTCTAGGTAGACTCCAATCTTGTAACATTGCGGTAGCTTGGCGCGTTGGTTTATATCTCATCATATGTAGATTCATCCGCACCGTTGTGAGAATAATGTCTATGAGTTGATACGTACTCCTTCACTTAGCTGAAAAAAGTCTTTGGTTCCGCTATTGCCAAATAAAATAAGACGCCGCACCAACAACAAGTTTCCCAATAACGTGCTCGACCGCTTTTGAATGCGCAACAAGAAGCAAATGATCAAAAATCCTATCCCAAGAGTTTTCAACATCCTCCATCCCCGCTTTCTTCCGAATACCATTCCAAACTAGAGCCGAATAATTGCACTCAAAGAATAAGTGTTCATGAGAGTCTGGTCCAGCCGTACATAACGAACAACACATGAGGTTGAAATTTGCATTACCAGAAAAATTCCACTTACTCATAACATCCTGCATTTAAGTTTCTTGTTCACTAGAAGCCACATTAGAAACGAATGCCGAGGAATAGACTGAGGAAACCACGACGACCTTGGCAGTCCACCGGGTGTTCATGAGAATCCCGCTCCTGTCTCGTAGGACTTGTAGCTCGGCAGTCCACCGGGTGGGTTTTTTATCCTTCCAGTTTCGAGTGTATTCTTGGATAGTTATAGCGGCCCATAGGCGCGAGATGTACCTTGTAGGGGGGTCCCATGGACATAGTACTTTCAGGCAGTGGCCGTTTAGTCCATGGTCCATTGGATGGTCGATGCAAGGCCAGAAATTGGAACACATTTATTCCGCTCGTTCCCTTCCTTCGCTTCAGGGCCTGTCCCTCGGTGTGGTCAGTACTCCATACTGTCGGGCTGCGAAGCTTACACTTGTTCATTAATTATGATGGTTCGCCAGGGCCTCTTTCCTCCTCCCTTTTCTGCTCACTCGTAGGGGTCCGGACCCCACAAAGGGGGAGGGAGTCGACTGAACATCTCAGCCGTTGGCGGGAATTTCGCCCGCATCCGATCCCCAATTCTTGTTCACCCCGGATGATCGTGTTGGGTGAATTGTGACCTCGTACAATCGTGTCGGGTGAGCAATAGCCGCTTCGTCACAGTACTTACTTATGGGCTAACAGGTCACACTTTGGCCAAGTATCCTACAAAGAGACTCCCGAGAGCCAGAAGTATTAAAGGAATGGCCATAGGAATGGGCGCATCATGACATCGTAAGATGTCTCGCCCGAATGAATTAGTTGGTCGTAGAAATGTTAGAAAAAGTGAACGAAAAGAGTAATAAGAAGTGAAAAGGACAGAGACACTTCCCAACAAGAAAGCAAAGTTCCCATTAATGGTATACTTAGTGTAAGCGAGCTCTAAGATCACATCTTTGGAATAAAATCCAGTTGGAAAAGGAAATCCAATTAGAGATAAGCTGCCCATGAGCATCATGGCATAGGTAAAAGGGAATGAGGAGGCAAGCCCCCCATCTTCCGCATATCTTGCTCATCCGACATGGCATGAATAACCAAACCTGCACTCAGGAATAGTAATGCTTTGAAAAAGGCATGATTCATTAAGAGAAAGACGCTAACCGAATAGTTAGAGATGCCGCAAGCAAAGATCATATAGCCTAACTGACTGCAAGTTGAATAAGCTTTGACCCTCTTTAGATCGTTCTGTAATATTCCAATGGTTACCGCAAGGAATGACGTCATAGCTCCTGCAAAAGTAATAACAATCAAAGACGTAGGTGGGTATTCAAATAAAGGGGAGCACCTTGCTATCATGAAAACGCCAGTTGTTACCATCGTAGCTGCATGAATAAAGCGGATACTGAGTGGGACCCTCCATAGCATCGGGTGACCAAGTATCCGATCCTATCTGTGCAGATTTCCCAGCAGCACCAATAAGAAGTAAAATACAAATAAGAGTTATGGCATTCAATCTCATATTGCGAGAAATCCAAGAATTTCTGGGGACACTAGCACAAGCAAAAATGGTGCAAAAGTCTACTGTTTGAAAGAGAGTAAAACAACACGAAATCCCAGGATCTAATCCAAAATCACCTACTCGATTGACAAGCATAGCTTTTATAGCTGCTTTATCTGCCTGAAGTCGTGTAAACCAGAAATGAATTAACAAATATGAAGCAAGACCTACTCCCTCCCATCCCAGGAATAATTGAAGAGAGTTATCTCCAGTCACCAACATTGGCCTAAAAAAGTAGGAATGGATAAATAACACATAAATCGAGGGCTATGTGGATCCTCAGACATATATGAAATGGAATAAAGATGGACCAAGCTACTTATGGATGTAACCACAATTAACATCACTACGGTCGGGCTATCGAACACGGGGTCAGAAGTGAATTACGAGTCAGACCAATCTGCGAATCGAGCGAGCTCCCCTTGCATGCAATGATGTGGTGGTGAACCTCTCATTCTAATTCAGTGCTCTCCAAACCCTGCAGGAAGGTTTCCCATCACACGGCTCATCAACTTGATCTTCCGGGGGAACCGTATGTCCGAACAGGCCTGGAAAAAGAGGTAAGGTCACGCTTTCCTTTTCCACTCAAGTGTACGACATCTGCCGTGCTTAGGCCCCTAGTAGTCTCAAATAAGGCGTGCGGGCCTGCCCCTTTTTTAGTAGGTGATTCACTACCGAAGCTAAGAAAAGGCTGGATCAAGAAAAGGGGGTACTACGAGCCCTCTGCCCCACGCATCTAACCGGCTCGCGTGATTCACCGGTTCCACCGATTAGACCCTTAGAGTGATTCAGTCGATACAGAGGTGCGCTTGAAGTGGGGGGTGTGTTGTCCCTATTGGGCTGGGCCCTTCCCCATAAGGCCCCACCGTCGGGGCATAAGCACCCTCTTGCTACCCATATGCGAGGCGCCGTCTTAGCCTTCCCTGACCAGGACCGCTCCCACACCTATAGCGTTCATAATCGGCCTCCTCAACTGTGTATCGATCGAAAGGCGGGGCGACACAGCCCCCAACCAAGGGAGTGGTTACGTCCAGTATGTCCCCCCTTATTCCCGACATGCTATGGTGCCCCGGGGTGGGTAGGAGCGGGTCGAGTCCATATCGCCGCAGAGCAACAGCCACGTCCGGATCTGATCTATCTACTCGGCAATTCATCCGGTGACTTCACGGTCGCCAAAGAAGCCCCAAGAAGCATCAAACATTTCCGATGAGATCCATGGAGCTATTCTTAGATAGCAAGCACTAGCTCCCGGTGCGACTTCATAAAAAGCAATCAAAGATAAGATCGAAGAGAATGAAACGCACGTAGTGGTCATTATAGCGGTTCCTTCTGATCCAAGAAAAAGTCCGAAAAAACATGCTACAGAACTACCGAGCAGGCGCAAAAATATGATAAGTAGATACATAATTTCGTGTGTGATCAGACAACCAAAAATCAGACAATGACAAAGCGGCCTGTGATTCAGGATTGATCGACGCCCGAGAACGCTCGACCGAATGAATGAGTCACAAGGTGTAAGCCCTAACGACAAAAGAACCTAGGCGCGGAGCATTTTCGGGGGCTAGCCTCCTTCCTTCTTACTTGACTTCCAATTCGACTCTTTTTTTCTTGAATTTGAATCATTTCCTCTTTATCGCCATTCTTCTGTTTAAGAACTGCGCCCCTTGCCTCCGATGGCTATTTGACTAAGGCTGGAAAGAGGTGCTTGCTTTATGAAACTTCAACCTTCTTTCTTTGATTCTTTGATCGGAATACGGATGAGATCAGAAATGCAATCATTGGGGCAAACGATGCAATAGCTTCGGTTAGAGCAAAGCCCAAAATGGCATAACCAAATGATTGTTTAGCCAATGATGGATTCCGAGCCACGGAATGAATCGAGGAACTAAGGACATTTACAATACCGATAGCATCTCCCGCTGAAGCAATTGTAGCAGCTCCGGCCCCTATTAGTTTTGCACCTTCTAACATCTCGAGTTGATCATTCTCCTCACGCTTTTTTCTTTTTCATTCACGATTTGATGTTCTAGATTCCTCTCTAGTCTAGATTCCTCGTCGATTCTTCCCTGCTGAAGCAATTGTAGCAGCTTCGGCCCCTATTAGTTTTGCACCTACCGCTTTCGATTAGAACTCGATCTTATTAAGTTGGAGATTCAAATAGATAAAGTGTTCCGTGAGGAATGTGATTCAAGTAGTAGATGATGTCCTACTTGATACTTGAGGAGGGCTTTTGCTAAACCCACAAAGAAAGCATCGGCACCGGGACTAATTACGGATAGAAGACTGTTTTACTTGCCGGTGATACTGCTTGAGAAGAAGTACACCTCTTTTTTTATTTAGTACTCGAGAAATATGGAACTACTTTGATTATTGCCGCGGCTTTTGCTTTAGCTCATTCTCTTTTCAATGAAGCTTTTTTTTGTTCATTCCGATACTTTTTATGAAAGCAGCTAATTGAAGACTCGCATTTCAGAGTCAATAGCTTCGACATATTGTATATCGAAGATGGGAGAGGCAACCATCAGACTGATTTATCTAACCTTCTAGTTCCGGGGGTAACCCATTACACCTCCTTCTTGATTCCCATGGCTAACAACCGATGCAACCTAACCCAATGCCGATAGTGAAAGTCTCTATCTATATAGGAAGTAAAGGCTCTCGCAGTAGTTGTTCTGTAAGGGCTTCCATTACTTGCTTCAATTGCATTGATTTCTCTTTTCGGGCCTCAGACTTGTACCTAATCTTCTAAAGATCAACCGCGAGTCAAGTCAAAGAACTCCTCTTTCATAGTACACTTCTTGCTGAATACCTTTTTCTTGCTTCCTCCAATTGGCAATAAGATATCCTCTCCTAAGCTAAGGAAGTACTTCAATGAAGGCATCGGGTGATTCCACCCCTTAAGTAAGGCGAATTGACAAAGCCTAGTCTAAGAGCAGGATGAAGTAGCAAAGGGGAACTAAATAGCCTTACAGGGAATGGGGTTAGAGAAGGCGGTGAAAGGGTATTGAGCTAGAATGAAACTACAGGGCAACTCTTTATAAAGGAGGGAATCCGTATTTGTGGACGTATTGCCAATGCTTGAACAAGACAGCTTAGACCTATTAGAGCGATACCAGAAAGACTGGTAACCAAGCAAGATAGAAAGAAATGACCGATTGCCATACATAGACCGATGAAAGAGAACAGACTGTTTGTTGTTGGCAAGATAAATCCCCTTATTACAGAAAGAGATCGAACGGAATCTTTTTTCTTCTATTATGAGATTTCGAATGACATCTGTAAAAACTAGATGATTCAACGAGTACCGATGCTTTGCTTTGGCGTAGGTGTCTGTTAAATGTTGTTTGGGATGGTCTAGTAGTTGCTCCGTTTTCATCTACGGTTGACGGAGCGCAGAGCAAGGACTTCCTGCCCGATCCGATTCCGGGGTTAAAAGAAAAGGCCGTGGACAAGAAAGCGGTTAAAACTGCCCCTTATGATGAAGGGAGGGGAGCTGCAACCCTTTCAATGGTTTTAGGTGCTAAATGCTGGAAATATAGGTTAGTGCGGGATAATAAATATCCACACTTTCTTATAGCTATAGCCGAGACTTCTGTTGATGGAAGGGGATAGACGAAGTGACTCGATTTAAAGTAAGCAACGAGAGGCAATAAGGTCCCGATGTCACTCTTTATTTTCTTTTTTTTGTTTTTTGACTGACCGGATCGGTCACTCCTCAACCAACTAAGACATTTATGAGCAGTTCCCCTCACCCCCTATCACTTAAAGGCAGAGCTAACCCAACATTCTACTGCTCTCTAAAGGGCCTGCCTATTCTATTAGTCAAGATTGGAAAACATAGTACTAGGACTTGCTAGATGAAAGACCTTGATTGGTGAAGAGCTTAAAAGTTAGGTAGCTGCTATCTATCGGATCTTTTCTAAGAGGTTAGGTAGGTGGTTGAGTCGAAGCGGAGAAGGAGACTAAGACATCGGTCGTGCCGGGATTGATTTCCTACTTCCAGCTGAATGAGGGCCACATAGCCGTCAACCCTGCTGGAAGTGCTTTCTAGATCCAATCTCCTGGTCTTTCGTTCGCTATTCGAATGACTGGACCAGTAGAAATGTACGGAAGGTGGTCTTGCCCTTTCCTTTACAACTAGTAGCTAGTAGCTCCATCGTTGATCTCTCCTCTTCCCGGCCGGTTGTGACTCGTATGTCCAACCAACGACTATCGATTCCTAACGAATCCATAGATTCTTCTACCATTCGACCAGATCTTCAAGATTGTATTCTCATTTTCCAGCCTCGAGCAACTTTACTAATAAGGGAAAAGCCCTTAACTTAATTTAATTCATATTAGATTAGTATAATATAAAGCGCTAGCACCCAACCGGCTTTCCGCCTCCGTTTGGTCGTGCTGCTATGATGTAACGTGCTGTCGTCCCGAGGCATTTGAGGGACCCTCTTTTATCTCCCTTAAAGTCCTTTATGGATTTCAAGTCGGGAATAGAGCTGTGACTTATTTGGCGCTATATCACAATTCATTCATTCTCGGGCATAGCTGTTCACGAAACTTGGCATCGGACATCTGTCGGCGGGAACAGATGGGGAGTCTCTGGGCGATTTTGGTGAAATAGTGTAACCCTAGCCGATTCAATCAATCCCTCGTCTCGATTGATCGTTCTAATCAGTTGAAGTCAGAGTGGGTTGCCGTATTCTAGGGTTCCGTTGTCTTCTTTGTTTTCTGATAGTTTTCCGGGTAAGTGGCTGTCCGTTAATCCTTCTCATTAGGGTTACGGCAGTCCAGTTCCGTTTGTTGCTGATTGATTGGTCTCCAATTACCACTTTTCTCTGATTCAATCGTGGTTTGGGGTAATATTCAGTGTTACGTCAGATTAGGGTTCTCAACTATCTGCGTATAGTTTTGCGGCGGCTGTTTTGACGTTCAAACTCTGTTCGGATTAGGGTTTTCGACGAATGGATGTACGTAAAATTGATGGGGCCTCTACTCAAGATGATCGTGGAAAACCTACACTCTCTTTTGAGAGTTTAGCCTGCCGTGTGATTGATGTTGAGGGTAATACATGGCTGCCTCGTCGGGGAGTAGTGCAGACGGCTCATACTGAACCAAGGAAACTTAACATTATCGATGAATTGCTGAAGTCTACTGTTCAAGTGCCCGTGGAGACTGAGCGGCCAGATGCTAAGGTTTCAGGAACATTGGATGATAGTGTAATTCAGGGTAATTGATGCGATGGAGGTATCACGTCAAAACCTTTGTCCTATGCTGATTTGGTTTTGGCAGCGAAGTCTGTCAAGGTAAATTTCAGAACTCTTGCAAGTACTGTTTCGTATGAGGGCTGTGATGTGGTACTTCCTCGTGATTCGGTTAGAGCGGTACAAGATAAGTTAGCGAACACTCTGTATGGTTACTTTTTAGGGGACAGAGTTGCATACCCAGTTGTGGATTATTTTGTGAGGACCCGTTGGAAGAGGTTTGGTCTACAAAAATCCATGATGAATGCTAATGGGTTCTTCTTTTTTAAGTTTGTTGATGAAGCGGGAATGACAAATGTTCTTAAGGAAGGTCCTTGGATTATCCGATCTCAGCCTACGTTTTTGAATAACTGGACTCCTACTTCAAAGCTAGAAAAGAAGGAGGTAAAGAAGTTGCAAGTGTGGGACAAAATCCATGATGTTCCGATTGCTGCATACACGGAGGATGGATTGAGTATGATTGCTACGGCTATTGGGGAGCCTAAGATGTTGGACTCGTACACCTCATCTATGTGCATGGATACTTGGGGAAGGAGTAGCTATGCGAGAGCAATAGTAGAAATTTCAGCTGAAAATGAATTTAAGGAGGAGATAGTTATAGCGGTTCCTGAGCTTGAGGGTGAAGGTTTCATTAAGGAGAAACTACGGGTGGAATATGAATGGAGTCCTCTCAGGTGTGCTCATTATAAAGTGTTTGGTCATTTAGATGATACATGCCCGTGACAAACTAGGAGGGCTCCTAAGGGGCCGGTCATCATCCAGAAACAACAGGATGGTAACAATACTCGGAAGGTGAAACCGTCGGGTTTTATGGATGTGGATCGCAAGAAAGTGGCTAGGAAAGCGGGTTTTCCTGTAAATAAGCAGAAGCAGAAGTTTGAATATAGGCCGGTTGGACCTAAAACTCAGGGGGGGACTAATACATCGGCTCCTTCAGCTAGTGTCATCTCCAAAAATGCATTCGATGTATTAAGGAATGAGGGTCTGTTTTCAGGTCAAACTAGTGAGGGTCACAATGACCATCAGGACTCAGATGATGAGGAGGTTCTCAAAGTAAATAATGAAACAAATGAATTTATGACTTCTTCGTCAGCAAGAGGAGGGGCAAGCACATCTTCCACAAAGTTCTCAAATGGATAGATTGTTTTCGGCTCGTGTGAAGGGGCTTCCGGCAGATGGCAACTTCGTGTTTGACGATGGAAGATGATTTTATTGGTTATGGTTTGTTTGTCTTGTCTACTAGATCGTGATGTATAGTAGGCTAGGTTAAGTGATGTTATAGGTTTTTTGTTTGTTTGGCTTACATATATGGGGCATGTCCTGTATATGAACTAGTGTGGAACTCATCCTCACTACTTGTACTTATTTGCGGGTTTTATAATAGAATCACTGGGGTAACCCTTTACCCAAAAAAAGACATCTGTCGGCGGCGGGTTAATTTCGAGCGAGAGGTCAAACCAATCCCATTCATCCTGGTCTGATCCGAACGGATCTTGTTGAATGAATTGATCCATTGTTCTATGCCCTAATTCTTAGTTCATTTTTTTCCAACTTGGACCCGCCGTACTTCCTTTGACTACTCCTGAGATATAGTGGAAACATTTTGTTATGGTGGAGAGGGGGGAGTGAAAACACCAATGCAACAGAGAACGACCACATGAATCGGAATCCGCTTAACTTATTAAGACAGACGACCAAGAAAGAAAGGCTCTACATTCTCCAAGTGGTTGATCTTAGCTTAGTGTGCTAGCCGCTGCTTCATTTCGTATAGTGATAACGCTTTCTCTTTCTTAGCGCTCCGCCCCTTGTATAGTAAGGGGAACTTTGGTTGCGTGGCTTTCTCTTATACTTATAGGGGTCTATTTTCTCTGACTTGACTCAGCTTGACCTACTTGACTCAGCGGTTAGAGTATCGCTTTCATACGACGAGAGTCATTGGTTCAAATCCAAGAGTACGTAAAACCGACCGAAAGCCCCGCTTTTTCCAGCATGACAGCAAGCACGAACTAGCAGTAAGGAGTCAACTGAATGACCAAAGCATCGGTTGCTTCCGCTTGTGGCCTTCTTCGAGCGCCTTGACACCTTAATATCAACTCACCCCCTCTTCCACAAGTAGGTGGCGTGACACCTGTGCCTCCACGGCCATCAAACAAATACTGTATCAATTAAATATTGTATTTCACACTTGGGAATTGTATAAATATGTGTATCGTTTGCACATATCAATTCTTGTTCCACAAGTAGGTGGTGTGACACCTGTGCCTCCACGGCCATCAAACAAATACTATATCAATTAAATATTGTATTTCATACTTGGGAATTGTATAAATATGTGTATCGTTTGCACATATCAATTCTTGTTCGATTTCGGGCTCTAAATCGCTTCCTGAAAGGTTATACGCGCACCGATGCGTAAATATAACCAGTTTAATGCAACAAACACTCCGGAACAGTGACATAGGCTTAACATACCTTAAATAACCTTTACATAACTTAGAAATAAGTTTTGAAGGCTTTTGTATGGCAAAATCGAGTTAATTCGCTTATAGGGACTAAATCTGACAAACTGCGAAAGTATGCCAATTTGAACTGTAACAGACATTCCGGAACATGACCATAAGTTAAACATACCATAAATATCCTTTACATAGCTTATAAATAGGCTTTGAGGGGTTCGGTGTGCTAAAATAAACTTTTGGGTCATTCAGGGACTAAAACCGTAAAAAAGTGCACAAGTTTGCACTTTCGCGCATAACTTACGTTCTGAATACATCCGGACATCCAAAAATTTATGTAAGCACTAAAATATTTTATTTTAGTGGTTGGCATGAGAAAAATCCATTCGTCACGCAATTTGGATCGTTTTTCACGCTTATGCGCATTCCGTCGTAATTGAGCGAACATCGCGATTGTATGACCAAACGAACCAACATCCAGCATATTTTTGAGCATGTTTCATGTCCACAATGTTTAGGCATCATTTTAGGGCCTTAAAGTTGGCTTTACGGGCCTTAGAAGTGTCGGAAATGAGCTTAAACACCAACAGGGACTGAAACTGTCAATATGCAAAACATGTTTCTGATCAGAGAAGCCCAGGCGGGCCGCGTAACCTCCTGGTGTTCCTTATGCGGGCCGCGAGGCCCCTTCAGACCAGATTAAATGAATTTAACAGCTGTTAACAGCTGTTAAGCACTCCCACCTCAATTCCACATGTTGTTTCCTGCTTACAATGTGATGCACATGAGGTTACCAACAAGTGTAGGGATGTGATCAAAGCTCGGTATTCGAGGAACGATCCTAACGGTGGTCCAAACACTATAAATACCCATCCATCCCAACTCCAAAAACCCACAAATCTGATCTAAAAGCTCTAAGTTGAAGCCATTGCTTCATACCTGAGCTATTTGATCAAGATTTACTAGCGGGGACCCTTTGTAAGTGTTCCTTCGTTCTTTTTATTCTTTTAGCATTAAAAGTCAAACTTTGTTTGACTTTCTGCGTTGACCAGTTTATGGTCAATGCGAAGTTCGTTTGAACTTCATAACGTGAGCGTAATCACGATGGTTATAGTCCCTAGTGACTATACCTACTGATTACCACGTTATCTAGTCTCAGTGACGAGTCGTAGTTTCGGCCAAAATGCACATTCTTGCGTATTTTGTAATCAAACTACTCTTAGGTATCAAAACCGTTTGTTTTGATACCAAACTTGTTTTCTAACTTAGTTAAGCATGTTTTAACATGCTTAGCTCGTCACTTTTAGTTTAGTGCTTATATAGGGTCGTAAGGTAAGCGATCTAAACAATCGCTTATACATTCGAACCTGGCCCGTTTGGTCGATCTTTAGGATCCGACCAAACACTTTAGGTGACCATAGTTGTATAGGGAATAACCTTCCAAGGTTATACCTTATGGTCACATTGTTTGAGTAGTTGTATGATAGGTAGTAGTATATATGCCTTAGGTAAATTACCAAAATGCCCTTTGAACGCCAAAATTCATTTTAAGCATATGTAACATAACTTTTGGTATCTAATCTGATTTGGTAACAGTATTAGACATGTTAAGGCATATTTTACTTATCATAGGACAAGTTAGGCATTCCGAACGCGTTTCACGCGAACGACGTGTTAAAGTAGCATAAGCTACCTAAACGGGTCGTAACGGGTCGTAAGCACTTAGTTTAGGTTTCATTTTGGTATGTAGGCTTTGTTAAACCATATTACACGAGTCTCCATACTCGTTTGGTTTACGGACCCTCATTCTATCCAATCCTCCGATTTAGGTCCGTTTGTTAATGTAGATACCTATATAGGTGCCGTTTGATATTCGTGATCTTCTAGCTTTGCTTGGTGGATATCTAAAGTCTATTGAGCAATCTCAAGTGAGTACATAGACCCCTCTTTTACTGTTTTCCAAACATTTTGGGGTGAAACACATGTGCCTACTCGTTACTTTCATGCCTTTCATGTTTTCGTATCATGTGCTTGTTATGTTCACTAGTACATTTATAGAACATGATTTCATTATGTTTTTGCTATGTATGTCCTTTGTTGCATACTTAGTACATCGTTTTACATTACATTTTATGCTATGTATGTCCATTGTGTGCATACTTAGAACATTGTTTTACATTACATTTTAAGCTATGTATGCCCATTGTGTGCATACTTAGTGCATTGTTTTACATTATATCATATCACATCACATGCTATGTATGTTCATTTGTTGCATACTTAGTACATTTGTTATTCATCACATGCTTACATTTTGGTATGACATTTGGGTTGTTTAAATGGGACAATATACATTCATTAACATTAGCTACGCCGCTCGTTAATAGGTAATGGTACCATAGGACTTGACAACTCCCATTCCTGAACCGTAGGATTGTTTGGGTGGAAGGAATGACCGAATCCGAATACGTTTCTAGGTGGACCTTAGACTTTGTGCTAGGGTTTATTCTACAGTCACAAGGCTTGGATGTATGCATTTTCACATTACCGCATAAATGTTTATATTCAGTATAGCATGCATTTCCACAAGACATAACGTTGATTTAAACCACGTTTTACTTCAATACATTGTTTTGTGCATTTTAATCTATGGCTCAGTAGATATATATATATATCACTTGCCATACATGACATTTTGTTTACACATTACATATTTGACATTAGACATAAACATTTTGACATTGATATACACAATTCATGATTTACATTAGACATAGACATTAGACATGCTTTTCACACAAATATTTTGACATTTGATTATACATAAACATTTTACTTTGGTGGTTGGTTTGAGTAAGTGATTTAAGTAATGAGGCGTGTGTAATATGATACAAGCATGGTGGATGCGCCGCTGGTACTTCCTATATATAAGTGCTTGCATGGTATCACATATCGTAGCGTTATTTGAATCATTTCAATTTAGACATATAACATTTTATACAAACAACATACTTTTCACAATACATTGTTTTACAAACAACTTATCTGATACAAACTCATTTTACTTGGTTATTTACTTAACCATGTATTATTCTTTTATACAAATATATCATTTGGTTTATTTATCACTTTTCAAATGATTTACAAGACAAAGCAAATTACAAGATTCATGACTAAACATTTTCTTAAACATAAGTCATGAATTCTATTTTCACAAAACCTATGTATCTCACAGGCATTTTTATGCTGACGTACCTATTTTCATATGTGTTTCAGGATTTGATGCATAGGATTTGTCAAGATACACTTAGGCGGACTTGGGCCTTAGAGACAATAAAAGATGCAAGACTAGTTCTTTATGTTATGTTTCTTTGATTGTCAAGACATTGTAACTCTTTTAATCAATAAAACAATATTTCAATTTCCATGTGTTATGAAACAATGATTCCGTTACAACACTCCCCGACGTTTCCGCCACGTTTTGTTGTTTTACGTGGTCGGGGTGTGACAGGAAAGTGGTATCAGAGCTCATGGTTATAGGAAATTAGGTTATTAGTAATGCTTTGACCTAGTCTATAACCTTCCTAGGACCCTAACGCGAGTTTACTTGCGTTTAGTCATAAAACAATACCGTCACCTATCCTTAGGCGACGACCACAACAAGAACACAAATTTCAAAACCGCTTTGAAAAGCAATCATCTGTTCTAGGATAATTAATTACTAGGTTTTGAACCCTCTAAGTTTTCAAATCTCGTCAAAGTTTGGGACTTATAATGTGAACACGTGCAAACTGGAAGAGTGAATGCCTGTACCCTGAGTTTTCTGTCGAAGGCTAGAGTGTTCGTACAAATCCGCAGTATAGGACCAGTCACTCTTACCTGGGAACTCTTGGGGTGAGTGTTCACTTATAGGCGAGCATGTCTTCAGTGATACATTAATATGACCCGTTTACTTTGATTTGTCACCGTCTCATTTGTTTGCCTTAAGTAACAAACAAATGATCGCAAATTCTTATGCATTGCCATTCTGTTTTGTTTTATTTTTCGATAACATTTCATTTGTTCCCTCCTATATCCTTCATTTCCTCCAGAATGTCTCTTCATCGCAACGATGCGCAGATATCCGAGCAGACTACCAAATTTGCCCAGCGAATAGGCGAAATAATCCTGAAGACTGTCGAATTAGGCATTGCCATGTCTCGTCTCAGCAATGAAGCCACTCAAGAGCCACCAAAGGAAGCAGAAGTCAAGCCAGCACCACCAGCCAAGAAACCAATCGAGGAATCAAAGACCATGGATGAACAGACTGGATCCCCTAAGAAGTCAAAGAAGCGAAAGGCTTCTCAGAACTTCACCGTGGTCGCTCACAATGATCAAGCCGTCCCCAACCAACCAGCTCAACCCCCTGCTAGGAAGCCATACAATGGAACTGCACCCTTGTGCAACTAATGTAACCTTCATCATCATGCTAGTGTGAAGTGCCGCAAATGCCAAATTTGTGGACTTATAGGTCATACAGCAAGGGTTTGCCGAGCTGCAGTTGCACCAAATCAAGCCGGCAATAATCCTGCTCAAGCTCGTTTCTCACCAGGGTCTTGCTACAACTGTGGCGAGATGGGCCATTTCCGAAGGGATTGCCCAAAGCTTGCTAATGCAAATCTGACCCACGGATGAGCATTTGGCTTATTAGAA
Source organism: Helianthus tuberosus (assembly GCA_030545235.1). Classification (NCBI taxonomy): domain Eukaryota; kingdom Viridiplantae; phylum Streptophyta; class Magnoliopsida; order Asterales; family Asteraceae; genus Helianthus; species Helianthus tuberosus. Next base: position 125,134,372 of record CM060437.1, read on the forward strand.
AATGCTGCTGCTTTGAATAATTTGAATCTTATGCTTTTGTCTCTTTTGTTGAACCTTGAAACAATCTATTTTTGTTTATAAATAAATTGTTGTTCACAATTGATATACAAGTGTAGTTACATGAGTGTATGGCATTTACCTATGATACCTACGACGAAATGCGGACCAAAAACCCTAGTTCTCTCTCTCTAATGGAGAAAACGGCGACCTACCTTTGTTTCACCTAAATCTTGTGATTTCTTGCTGATTATGCGAATTGGTTTCATTACAATTCACTATAATCTTCATTGATCCGATTTTTAGTCATTAGGGTTACGTTTTTCTTCTTTTGATTTCGTTGCACTTGGATTCCGTGGTGTTTTGGATTCATTATATTCTGGATTGGGTTTTCAAAGAGAGAGTGACGATCAGAGGGTGTATTCAACAATCTGTATTGACGGCTGCTAGGGTTTCTACAAGACGGCAAGAGGATTGTTAGCTGATTGCTTGGAAGCCGCCAATCTGATTTAGGGTTTGTCGACCAGATTCCAAATTAGGGTTGACGGCATTCGTTTGATTAGGGGGTGACGGCTGAAACATATTAGATTAGGGTTTTGCGGCGCTTCAGCTTAAGGTTTGCGGCGCTGATTTTCCTATTCGACAATTCTGTTTCAACGGTAATTCAGGTTAGGGCTGGTATTTTGTTCGTTTTTTCAGCTTGACGGCGGCTAGGATTCTGATTCGGTGTTTGTCACGGCTGCCTTTTGCTGAATTTCTGTTGACGGCGATTAGGGTTTGTCAATATTGTAATGGATGATCTTAATTGTTCTGGTGGAAACCAACAAGATATTCGTGGGAAGCCGCGATTATCGTTTGAAGAAATTGCTGCAAGGTTTCTTGATGTTGATGGGAACACTTTGCTGCCAAAGCGTGGTGTAACGATTGGAACACAAAGTGACCCTAAGTCTTCAAATATCATTGATGATCTCACCAAGGCCACTGCTCTGGTTCGTTTAGAAAAACGGGATGTTGATAAGTCTGACAATTTTTGGGACAACCCTACCAAGTACACGCCAAAATCAGATCTCTTTGGTAAAGCACGAACTTCGGGGCCTGCAGATCCTGTGTCCTTCGCTCACATTGTAAAGAACACAAAGGAGAAGGTGAAAGTGAACTTCCGGGTGATGGAATCTGCCGAGAAAGTTGATGGGGCTGATGTTGTTATTCCATTGTCGTCGGTTCAACAAGTTACTGATAGGTATGCTAACACTTTGTTTGGGTATTTTCTGGGTAAACGGTTGGCATTTCCTGTGGTCGATTACTTTGCTAAAAACAACTGGGCTAAATATGGTCTTTCCCGGCTCATGATGAATGCAAACGGGTTATTTTTCTTTAAGTTTACTACTATGGAAGGGATGAATCAAATGCTAGAGGATGGGCCTTGGCTAATCAGAAGTGTTCCCATAATTTTGAAGGAGTGGTCGCCCTCTATCAAGATGGAAAAAGAGGACATTACAGCGGTTCCAGTTTGGGTCAAGATGCATGATGTGCCGTTATCGGCATTTACCGAGGATGGGCTTAGTTTAATTGCCTCTATGATTGGGATACCTAAGATGTTGGATACGTATACTGCCTCGATGTGTGCGGAATCTTGGGGAAGGAGCAGCTATGCTAGAGCGCTTATTGAAGTGCAAGCGGGAGCTGAGTTAAAAAAGAGTGTTACTGTTGCTATCCCATCTATGGATGGTAGTGGGTTTTCTAAGGTGGAGGTCAAGATTGAGTATGATTGGGAGCCTCTTAGGTGCTCCTCGTGCTGTGTGTTTGGTCATGATGACAGCTCGTGCCCAAAGAACCCTCAGGTAACTTCTAGTGGGGATACTAAAAAGAATAATGATGAGTTTCAGGTTGTAGAGGTCAAGAAGAAGAAAGTGAACAACCAAGGCATCCATATGAAAAATCAGAAGCCTAAATTAGTTTACAGGCCAGTTGTTAACCCTAAGCCAAAATCGTCCTCTAAGAGTTTGATGCAGAATCAGGTTTCAACGTCTAACCCGTTTGACATTCTAAAGGATGATACTGGTAATCAGGGTGATACCACTGTCGGTCGAGTGGAGAAGAAACCGTCGAGTGACAGGCAGGAATCGGATGAGGAGGAGGTTGAAGAAGTCTGCAATGAAACTAGTGCTTTTATGACACAGGGTACTCATCCTTATTCTTCGAAAGCAGGGGCAAGCACCTCTTCTACCAAGTTATCTAATGGATAGGCTGTCCGCTTTTCATTTGAAGGGGCTGCGGTTTTGTGGCTTCTTTATTTTTGATGATGGTGGTTAAGGATTTGTTTTGTGGTTTGCATTGTTTTGTCTACTAGATGTCTTGTCATGATGTATAGTAGACTAGGTCATGGGGTGTTATAGGTTTTTTGGTTTTGTTTTGTTTTACATATATGGGGCATGTCCTGTATATGAACTAGTGTGGAACACATCCTCACTACTTGTACTTAATTGCGGTTGCATTTTAATAGAATCACCGGGGTAACCCTTTACCCAAAAACTACATTCTTACAAACTACTCTTGCGAATTTTCCCATTCTTGTGTTTGCTCATGATTCCCTTGGAAAATTCTAAGTACTCGTTTCACTCTAAGAAACAAAGTACAGAAAATAAAGTGACATTACGAGTGATCGTGCTTTTGCACATTTGTGCCTTTGAAATCCTTGGTTAGATAACTGAGGGTATGTTCAATCTCGTACCCATATCATTTCATTCTGGTTTCGTAACAATATACATAGTATAAGTATTACAAAAATAATCTTCATGATCTCAAAACATTTCATATAGTTTGAAAACAATTTTTCGAATGCATTGGCTATGTTTTCAAAAACAACCTTCATAATTTCAAAATGTTTCATATAGTCTGAAAACAATATTAACACAGTACATTTTCTTATCAAGTGCATGATTTCGAAAAGCATTTTTCATATTTTCAGAAACCTCATACAAAATTTCATCTCGCATTATTTTAAAACATTTTATAAATATACCTACCTAGTACACCTACTTTATGATTTCAAAAGTATTATATATAAGGTTTCAAAAACATTGAACACATTTTTTTTAAGAACCCCATGCATAGATTTCAAAAATATTTACCTCATACATTGACTTAACCTTCAAATTCTGCTTCATATGTTGCCTTGACATATCTAGCATCTCAACTTCATAAGCATTTTTACTTCATGTTTTGACTTAAGCACATCCAGTGCAAGGTTTCAAAACAGGTTTCAAAACATCTTCAACTTCTAAAATCCATATGGGATCTTTTTATCTCCACAATTAGACCCTTGTGGATGATTATCCTACAAGTCAGAGTCCTTAATTGGATTCCTTGTGTACCTTAATTCGAACATTTCGGTTCCTTATAATCGAAATCGAATTTTCTCTTTAAGATCTTTCTATCTTCATAGTTAGATTCTTGCTAATGTTTAAAGTACCAAATGAAGTCCACGGAATGGATTCCTAGTGTGCTTTAAATACATGTGACAAAAACAAATTAACAAAATCATAACAAATTAAAGATCAAAATAAACAATTTAGTGGTTATGTGATTTTGTGTTATGTATTTCCTTTTGTGGTTTTATTTTTTTGCGTTATCCAAATCCTCGTAGAACCTTCCATATCTTCATATGAAGGATTCATAGTAGGATATCCAAAGGTACTACCTTAAATCCTCATTGGGCTTCTACAGGATAGTTAAAAACCCTTGGATTATATAGTACCATTCCATGATTCATAAGAGACCATTTGAGTGGTCTAGTCAAAAAGATTGATTCAGAATCTGGTTAAAGAATGACATATGGTGATATGGCTTGACAGACTCCTTGATAGTCTATTTAGATCATTTATTGATTTAATTAAAAGGACTCTATGGTGGTCTAGTCACACTCATCACAGGTTTGTTCATTTGGTTTTCCCCTACAAATTATAAAATAGACTGTGTGAACTATGCAAGGAATTGTGTAATTATGGACGCGTACATAATTATGAAATTCAGTGCACAGAAACCCAGAAAATTTATTATGTGTAAGAACCGATAGTGACCACAATAACAAAATGTGAACGATGTAATGGAGGTACGGTGGACGCACCAATAACGCTTAATAGACTTATATATAAGTGTCCCTCCTACATTGTAAGCATGATGTTATTTAAAGTTACTAGAAGTTCAAGAACTCTAACCAGTGTTGTTCGATCTTTTCAACTTCATGTTTTAAACTCTCACAAGTTTCCTCTAAATAAAATTTCGGGACGAAATTTCCTAAAGTTGGGGAGACTGTGACACCTGTGCCTCCACGGCCATCAAACAAATACTGTATCAATTAAATATTTTATTTCATACTTGGTAATTGTATAAATATGTGTATCGTTTGCACATATCAATTCTTGTTCGATTTCGGGCTCTAAATCGCTTCCTGGAAGGTTATACGCGCACCGATGCGTAAATATAACCAGTTTAATGCAACAAACACTTCGGAACAGTGACATAGGCTTAACATACCTTAAATAACCTTTACATAACTTAGAAATAAGTTTTGAAGGCTTTGGTATGGCAAAATCGAGTTAATTCGCTTAGAGGGACTAAATCTGACAAACTGCGAAAGTATGCCAATTTGAACTGTAACAGACATTCCGGAACATGACCATAAGTTAAACATACCATAAATATCCTTTACATAGCTTAGAAATAGGCTTTGAGGGGTTCGGTGTGCTAAAATAAACTTTTGGGTCATTCAGGGACTAAAACGTCAAAAAGTGCACAAGTTTGCACTTTTTTTTTTGGGTAAAGGGGTTACCCCGGTGATTCTATATATTCACAACCAACCAAAAACAAGTAGTGTAGAGAGTCTACACTAGTTCAAACATGGGACATGCCCCATGAAAGTAAACAATTCCAAACCACAGGAGAAAAACAAAAGAAAAACACAACTAGACTACAATCTAGAAAGTAAAACACGATCCAAACGCCCTACTCAATCACCAGCGCCATTAGTATCCGCATCAGGTATCCCCCACTCACCTAAGAGTCTTCGAACTCTTTCATTACGCTTCAACTTGACTCCCATAAGCTTATACTGAACAGTCTCGATTATCACATCATATAGCTTCTCCGGAGGTCGCAATTGGTTCTTGAAAATCCTCGCATTACGTTCCTGCCATATGAAATAAGCAGAAGCTGCCACTACAATTTTACTAACATAGTCAGCCGCCAGTTTCGACTGGCATTTAAGCATCAGCCAACCGACGATATCCTCCCACTTCGAATCAATAGTATCCATACCAGCTTTGACCCGAACCATATCCCACACCTGCGTCGAGTATTTACATTCGAAAAATAAGTGTTTATGCGAATCATGGTTTTGATAGCAAAGCAAGCAGCATAACATATTCATGTTCTTCCTCCTCGAAATATCCCATTGAAGGATAACATCTTGTGTAAGTAATTTCTTCCTCATGATTAACCACATCAAAAAAGAATGTCTTGGAATACATTGGGCAAACCACACTATCTTCGTCCAGTTGACCTCCGGCTCGCTGTGCCGAAGAGAATCCCGGATGCACGAAGCCGAAACCTCATGAATAACATCACCAACTCGCCATTTCACACTATCACGCTTAGAAACAGTTAGATGTACTTGATCCAATTGGTTTAGAACGGGATATACATCCCTCCAGGCCGTAGGCCATTGCCATGCACCCTCCACATTTATATCGGCCACTGAACTATCCAATCTGAATCCCGCATTCGTTATAGCTCTTGGAGATAAAAAAGAACCTATCGGCCCTAACGCACTCCATGTGTCATACCAAGCAGATGTTGAACGACCATCCCCAAGAGACGACCATATATAGTTCCTTATTATTGGCCGAAGTTGAAGAATTTTACGCCAGCTCCAGCAACAATTCGAAGGGACCCTAACCATCCAAAAACTTTTTCCTTTTAACTTGTAGTCATGCACCCATTCCACCCAAAGAGATTTTCGTTTAGTAATAATACCCGAAACATGGTTTGCCATGAGCGCTTTATTAAAATCACCAATACGTCTAATACCCAATCCCCCTTCATACTTTGGGGTGCAGACCGAACTCCACGACACTTTTGCCCTCCCTCTTTGAAACTAGTTATCTTGACTCCAAAGAAAATTCCTCATTCTAGCTTCTAAGTCATGAATCACCCGAGCCGGTAAAATAAATACCGAAGACCAATAGATATGCATAGAGGATAAAACCGACAAAATAAGCTGTAATCGACCAGCAAAAGAGAGAAGCTTGTTCTTCCAATATGAAATACGCTTTTCTAATTTTTCAATCAGCACACTACAATCTTTATAAAGCAACCTTGTGGAAATAAGCGGAACCCCCAAATACCTTACCGGAAGAGAGCCTTCCACAAAAGGCATAACATTCAGAATGGCATTTTTCACATGCTGAGAGACATTGCAAAAAAATATTGTACTCTTTTGAATGCTAGGGACCAAACCTGACATATTCGTGTCCCTCTGAAAAACCTAGTTATCTTGACTCCAAAGAAAATTCCTCATTCTAGCTTCTAAGTCATGAATCACCCGAGCCGGTAAAATAAATACCGAAGACCAATAGATATGCATAGAGGATAAAACCGACAAAATAAGCTGTAATCGACCAGCAAAAGAGAGAAGCTTGTTCTTCCAATATGAAATACGCTTTTCTAATTTTTCAATCAGCACACTACAATCTTTATAAAGCAACCTTGTGGAAATAAGCGGAACCCCCAAATACCTTACCGGAAGAGAGCCTTCCACAAAAGGCATAACATTCAGAATGGCATTTTTCACATGCTGAGAGACATTGCAAAAAAATATTGTACTCTTTTGAATGCTAGGGACCAAACCTGACATATTCGTGAATTTAGAGAGAGACGCCATAATGCACCTTGCAGAGCTAACATCTCCTCTAGCAAACAAGAATAGATCATCCGCGAAGCAAAGATTTACAATCTGTTGTTTCTCACACCTGTTATGAAATCTAAACGAGGAATCCAATCTTGTTTCATGCTTCAAAATTCCCGTTAAAATCTCCATGACAAGCGTAAAAAGGTAAGGAGAAAGTGGATCCCCTTGCCTTAGGCCACGTTTACCTCTAAAATAACCATGGACATTACCGTTAACACAAACCGAGAACGTTGGCGTAGAAACACATGTCATAATCCAATTCACCATCTTACCATCAAACCCAAACCCTAGCAGCACACGTCTAAGAAATCTCCAATCCACCGTATCATAAGCTTTTTGGATGTCCACCTTAAACGCACACCGTGGGGGCCCCACATTCCTATGATAATTGTGCATGAGTTCCTAAGTAAGTAAGATATTGTCCGAGATTTTCCGTCCCGGAACAAAAGCTGACTGGTTAACATTTACAATCGTGTTAAGAGCCCCTTTAATTCGATCAGCAAGAATTTTGCTAATACATTTGTATAAAACATTGCAGCACGCTATAGGACGGTAATCTGTAACACTCGAGGGAGTAGCAATTTTCGGCACTAATACAATGACCGTATGATTTAATTCTCGTAAAAGTTTACCCGTGGAAAAGAAGTCAATAATAGCGTTTGACACATCTTCTCCCAGAACCGACCAAGCACCCTTGTAAAAAGCTGAAGTATACCCATCCGGACCTGGCGCTTTGTTAATACCAATCGAGAACATAGCCTTCCGAACCTCATCCGCCGTAACCTGACGCACCATATGATTAGCAACTTCTGAGCTCAGAGTATTCGAGAACAAGTCAGGCGATGGCGAGGTGGAAATATCACCTTGACATCCCAAAAACTTTTCATAATGTTGGACAAGCGCTTTCTGCACATCCTCTCCTTCAAACATGTTTCCACTCGAATCCTTGATAACATATTAATACGAGTAATATGGTTTCTAGCTTTTAACGAGGAGTGAAAGAATGCCGTGTTCATATCCCCCGCATGTAACCAATCCACTTTTGATTTTTGTTTAAGAAACCGCTCCTCATCCAGACAAGCATCCTGGTAATCTCGGTTAATAGAGGCCTCCTCGGCCCTTAATTCCACATCCAACGGATCCATATCAATGCGACTTTGAATACTATCCAACTTAGTTCGAAGTTCACAAACATTCTTATGTAAATTTCCTTGTTTGAACAGCAACGCTCTAAGAGGAGCTTTCATCGATCGTAATTTTTTAACAACACGAAACTGTTGAACACCATCAATATCTATCTCCCAGGCCCGTTTAACAATATCCAAAAACTCCGGTTTATGAATCAGAAAATTTGCAAACTTAAAAGAACGACGTTTCAGCACCTCATGTTTCTGTATTTTAAGTATGCACGGGCAGTGATCAGACAACCTGTAGGGATGAAATATAGCCACTGAATCCGGATACTCCGCTACAAATTGCGTATTTCCCAAAACTCTATCAATTTTCTTCAACAAACCCACACCCTCCTTCGGTTTTTGATTCCAAGTAAAATGTAAACCAGAACTATTGATATCAAAAACTTCAATATCATGAAGACAGTTTTGGAAATCTCTCATACCAGCCGATATAATAGAAGTTCCCAAAGAGTTATCTTCAATGTTTAGAGCTGAATTGAAATCGCCCAGAATAGCCCACGGTTGATTCCCCACCAGCACCTTATGAACCGAGAGTTGATGCCATAATTCCCTTCTCGAAATATAGTAATTTGCGGCATACACAATTGAGCAAAACATGATTTTATTATCAACCTTAAAGCGGACCTGAATGTGCATGACCTGCGAGGTCTGATGCAAGACCATAACATCAAAGACATCCGGATTCCAGCCAATAATTATTCTAGCACCTTTATTACATTGCCCACCATTAGATGTCCACTCCCAATTTCGAAACACAAACTTACAAACCTTCTGAAGGTTACCCACATCTACATGAGACTCCAAAATAGCACATAAACTCAGATTATTATCTTTTACAATATTCCGAACCTCCTTTTGTTTAAGGGGGCGGTTCAACCCCCTTATATTCCAGGCAGCAATACTAATCATCAGTAACCATCTGATTAGGAGTGCTTGCTCCTGTGTTAGTTCCTGTGTTAGTAGTCGGCTTTTTAGTCCCTTGAAGCATAAAATCACATGTTTCATTATACACCTCCGTCACCTCGTCATCATCCGAGTCTTGATCTCCACCATCCCCTCCCTTCGAGCTCCCAATGTTCTCATCCGGATCCGTTTTGTTCAGCACATCAAATGGGTTAGAGGATACAAAGTTATCTACGGCTTTCGTTGCCTTGTTTACAACCTTCGGTTTGGGCACAACTGGCCGATACTCAAATTTTTGATTTGGTTTATTCACATTAAAACCAACCTTTCTAGCTGCCTTCTTACCTTGCACAGTTGTGTACCCATCTTCATCCACAATAGGTTTACGCTTTGAATGGCCACCATCCTGAATCGGCTGCTTCATCTTCTTGTCATAACCAGTAACTTTGCTCTGTTGAGGTCTGTCTTTAGATACCTTAGAAGGCTGCAAAGGGCAACTATCCTCATTGTGTCCAAAAACACAGCATCGGCCACACCTATGAGGACACCATTCATATTCAACATAGACCTTCTCCTTTACAAACCCATCCCCATCAATACAAGGAACCGCAATAGTTAACTCCTCCTTGAGATCAGTATCAGCTGAAATTTCTACCAGAGCACGAGCAAAACTACTTCTACCCCACATATCCACACACATTGAGGTAGTAAACGAATCCAAAGCTTTTGGCACACCAATAGTTGTTGCAATTAAGCTTAACCCATCCTCCGTATATGCCGCTAGAGGAACCTCATGAAACTTCACCCAAACCTGAACCTTTTTCACTTCTCTCTTTTCAAGCTTTGTCGACGGTGACCAAACTTCTAAAAACAACGGCTGAGATCGAATAATCCATGGCCCCTCCGAAAGAACCTTTTGCATACCTGCTTGATCAGCGAACATGAAAAAGAAAAAACCATTGGCATTCATCATTGATTTCTGCAAGCCAAACCGCTTCCAATTATTTCTCACATAATACTCCACCACGGGATAAGCAACCCGATCCCCCAAAAAATACCCATACAACGTGTTAGCAAGCTTATCATGCACAACTCTGACCGAATCTCTAGAAAGGACAACATCACATCCATCCTGTTTCTCATCAGTCGCTAACGTTCGAAAATTCACCTTCATCGCATTAGCTCCTCTAACCGAATCAGCATAAGATGGAGGCTTTACTACATTTACAGGATCTTGCTGACTACTCGCATCCTGACTACTGGTACCGTGATCAGGAATATTCATCTTCTCCACACTTTCAAAGTTGACAGGTTTAGATATAGCAGCAAGCCCATCAATGACCGAAGTATTATCGGAGAAAAACATACCTCTCCTCGGCAACAAGGGTTTCCCTTCAATGTTACTCACACGTAGACTAATACCTCGGACAGGAACTGATCCCGGAGTAGACTCTGAACCTTGCAAATCATCCGTAGCCGCCGAGGGTAAAGGAAACCCATACTGATCAACCAACCCTCGATTCTCCTGATCTATTGGGATGTTACTCCCATTCAGATCACGATCAATCATCTGTCTAAACACACCTCTCTCTAAAACAACGTAACAGACACCAGCATGCACACCCAGATACGTCCACGAATCCAAGAAACCGAAGAACAAAGACAAAACGAAAAACCCTAATCCTGAAACCCTAGAGCCGAAAATCAATCCTAACAGATTAACCCAGAGAATCAATCTAGCTAAATTAATCTCAGTTAACCGCGACCAATATCAACCAGATTAATAAGTCAGGATCTCAAAACTGCAACTAAGGTGGCGATTGAAACAGAAACGAAATAAAAACCCTGATTTCAGATTGATTACTATTGTTAACGAGTTCGTTATAAAGATTTGATAAACAAATCTCTAATCACAGACTGTTATACAAACGAATCGCATAGAAATTAGGTTTCATGATGAACAAGCAAAATCGCCCAGGAGAGAGAGCTTAGGGTTTTTAAATTTTGATTGATCATTTGTGATTGATCATAAGTAAATTTTGAGTAAAGGCGAATATCATAGTATCCTCTGACCTGAGATACATATTGGGTCTTGATATTCACCAAATATTATACCTTCACAAGTTTGCACTTTCGCGCATAACTTACGTTTTGAAGACATCCGGACATCCAAAAATTTATGTAATTACTAAAATTTTTTATTTTAGTGGTTGGCATGAGAAAAATCCATTCGTCGAGCAATTTGGATTGTTTTTCGCGCTTATGCGCATTCCGTCGTAATTGAGCGAACATCGCTATTGTACGACCAAACGAACCAACATCCGGCATATTTTTGAGCATGTTTCATGTCCACAATGTTTAGGAATCATTTTAGGGCCTTAAAGTTGGCTTTACGGGCCTTAGAAGTGTCGGAAATGAGCTTAAACACTAACAGGGACTAAAACTGTCAATATGCAAAACATGTTTCTGATCAGAGAAGCCCAGGCGGGCTGCGTAACCTCCTGGTGTTCCTTACGCGGGCCGCGAGGCCCCTTCAGACCAGATTAAATGAATTTAACAGCTGTTAAGCACTCCCACCTCAATTCCACATGTTGTTTCCTGCTTACAATATGATGCACATGAGGTTACCAACAAGTGTAGGGATGTGATCAAAGCTCGGTATTCAAGGAACGATCCTAACGGTGGTCTAAACACAATAAATACCCATCCATCCCAACTCCAAAAACCCACAAATCTGATCTAAAAGCTCTAAGTTGAAGCCATTGCTTCATACCTGAGCTATTTGATCAAGATTTACTAGCGGGGACCCTTTGTAAGTGTTCCTTCGTTCTTTTTATTCTTTTAGCATTAAAAGTCAAACTTTGTTTGACTTTCTGCGTTGACCAGTTTATAGTCAATGCGAAGTTCGTTTGAACTTCATAACGTGAGCGTAATCACGATGGTTATAGTCCCTAGTGACTATACCTACTGATTACCACGTTATCTAGGCTCAGTGACGAGTCGTAGTTTCGGCCAAAATGCGCATTCTTGCGTATTTTGTTATCAAACTACTCGTAGGTATCAAAACAGTTTGTTTTGATACCAAACTTGTTTTCTAACTTAGTTAAGCATGTTTTAACATGCTTAGCTCGTCACTTTTAGTTTAGTGCTTATATAGGGTCGTAAGGTAAGCGATCTAAACAATCGCTTATACTTTCGAACCCGACCCGTTTGGTCGATCTTTAGGATCCGACCAAACACTTTAGGTGACCATAGTTGTATAGGGAATAACCTTCCAAGGTTATACCTTATGGTCACATCGTTTGAGTAGTTGTATGATAGGTAGATTATATGCCTTAGGTAAATTACCAAAATGCCCTTTGAACGCCAAAATTCATTTTAAGCATATGTAACATAACTTTTGGTATCTAATCTGATTTGGTAACAATATTAGACATGTTAAGGCATATTTTACTTATCATAGGACAAGTTAGGCATTCCGAACGCGTTTCACGCGAACGACGCGTTAAAGCAGCATAAGCTACCTAAACGGGTCGTAATGGGTCGTAAGCACTTAGGTTAGGTTTCATTTTGGTATGTAGGCTTTGTTAAACCATATTACACGTGTCTCCATACTCGTTTGGTTTACGAACCCTCATTCTATCCAATCCTCCGATTTAGGTCCGTTTGTTAATGTAGATACCTATATAGGTGCCGTTTGATATTCGTGATCTTCTAGCTTTGCTTGGTGGATATCTAAAGTCTATTGAGCAATCTCAAGTGAGTACATAGACCCCTCTTTTACTGTTTTCCAAACATTTTGGGGTGAAACACATGTGCTTACTCGTTACTTTCGTGCCTTTCATGTTTTCATATCATATGCTTGTTATGTTCATTAGTACATTTATAGAACATGATTTCATTATGTTTTTGCTATGTATGTCCTTTGTTGCATACTTAGTACATCGTTTTACATTACATTTTATGCTATGTATGTCCATTGTGTGCATACTTAGTACATTGTTTTACATTACATTTTATGCTATGTATGTCCATTGTGTGCATACTTAGTGCATTGTTTTACATTACATCACATCACATGTTATGTATGTTCATTTGTTGCATACTTAGTACATTTGTTATTCATCACATGCTTACATTTTGGTATGACATTTGGTTGTTTAAATGGGACAATATACATTCATTAACATTAGCTACGCCGCTCGTTTGTAAGTAATGGTACCATAGGACTTGACAACTCCCATTCCTGAACCCTAGGTTTGTTTGGGTGGAAGGAATGACCGAATCCGAATACATTTCTAGGTGGACCTTAGACTTTGTGCTAGGGTTTATTCTACAGTCACAAGGCTTGGATGTATGCATTTTCACATTACCGCATAAATGTTTATATTCTGTATAGCATGCATTTCCACAAGACATAACGTTGATTTAAACCACGTTTTACTTCAATACATTGTTTTGTGCATTTTAATCTATGGCTTAGTAGATATAATATATATATATATATATATAGGGGAGAGTTATCTTGAGAACGCTAAATATTGCGAGAACCGTGAGAACGAATGAAAAAACCAATCAAAACCAATTTTTTTAATACAAACCTCATTTTAATTAAGACACAACATCAAAAAAAGAATTTACAACATCAAATAATTCATTTCTCCTTTCAAAATCACTCTTTTTAGATTTTTTACACATGTGTAAATATAACAGATTTACACATGTGTAAATGGCAAACTTCCACATGTGTAAATTTTCATTATTTACGAATTCACGTAAATTTAAACGTGTAAATTAAATTTCTAACATTGTATTCTAATAATAATGGCAAGTGTAGAAAATTTTTTTGAATTTGATTCGTTTTTGACTAAGTTCTCGCGGTTTTTTCATTTGTTCTCACGGTTCTCACAATATTTAGCGTTCTCATTTAAACCCTCCCCTATATATATATATATATAGGGAGAAGATCATGCGAGAACCACCTCTTATTGCGAGAACCGCGAGAACCAATGTGAACACACAAAAAATGCCTAAAAATAGCTAAAAATCACACAAATTTTTTTTTTTTGATTTTTTAAATATTTTTTAGGTTAAAATCGCTACTTTTTGACTCCAAAATTTTTTATTTTATTTTTAAATTTTTTTAAATTTTTTTTTTTGAGTCGAAAAGTAGCGATTTTAACCTAAAAATATTAAAAAAATCAAAAAAAAAATTTTAGATTTTTTTTTTGATTTTTTTAGGTTTTTTTGGGGTTTAGTTTTTAGCATTTTAGCTTGGGGGGTGGGGGTTAGGTTTTTTAGGTTTTTTGGAGGTTTTAGTTTTTAGAATTTAGCTTAGGGGGGGGGGGTTTAGGTTTTTGGGGGGGGTGGGGGGTTTAGGTTTTTTTTTGGGGGGGGGGGGGGTGGGGGTTGGTTTTTTTTTTAGGTTTTTTTAGCTATTTTAGGTTGTGTTCACATTGGTTCTCATGGTTCTCACAATAAATGGAGTTCTCGCATGAGCCCCTCCCTATATATATATATATATATATATATCACTTGCCATACATGACATTTTGTTTACACATTACATATTAGACATAAACATCTTGACATTGATATACACAACTCATGATTTACATTAGACATAAACATTTTGACATTGATATACACAATTCATGATTTACATTAGACATAGACATTAGACATGGTTTTCACACAAACATTTTGACATTTGATTATACATAAACATTTTACTTTGGTTGTTGGTTTGAGTAAGTGATTTAAGTAACGAGGCGTGTGTAATATGATACAAGCATGGTGGATGCGCCGCTGGTACTTCCTATATATAAGTGCTTGTATGGTATTACATATGGTACCGTTATTTGAATCATTTCAATTTAGACATATAACATTTTATACAAACAACATACTTTTCACAATACATTGTTTTACAAACAACTTATCTGATACAAACTCATTTTACTTGGTTATTTACTTAACCATGTATTATTCTTTTATACAAATATATCATTTGGTTTATTTATCACTTTTCAAATGATTTACAAGACAAAGCAAATTACAAGATTCATGACTAAACATTTTCTTAAACATAAGTCATGAATTCTATTTTCACAAAACCTATGTATCTCACAGGCATTTTTATGCTGACGTACCTATTTTCACATGTGTTTCAGGATTTGATGCATAGGATTTGTCAAGATACACTTAGGCGGACTTGGGTCTTAGAGACAATAAAAGATGCAAGACTAGTTATTTATGTTATGTTTCTTTGATTGTCAAGACATTGTAATTCTGAGGAGACTTTTTGAAGAGTGGGAGATTCGAGGAAAGCATGTGGAAGATGATGGTGGCTGATTAGTTTCTGGTTTCTTGCGCATGTGTCTAGATTGTAGTCTAGTTGTGTCTATTTGTTTCTCTTTTGGTTGTTTTCTGGTTTCTTGGTTTTACGTTCATGGGGCATGTCTCATGAATGAACTAGTGTAGGCAGGCTACACTACTTGTGTTTTTTGGTTTGTGAATATATAGAATCACCGGGGTAACCCTTTACCCAAAAAAAAGACATTGTAACTCTTTTAATCAATAAAACAATATTTCAATTTCCATGTGTTATGAAACAATGATTCTGTTACAACACTCCCCGACGTTTCCGCCACGTTTTGTTGTTTTACGTGGTTGGGGTGTGACAGGTGGAGACCAGGAAAGCCGGAAACCCCAACAGGAACCCTTCACCGCTCCACGCGATTCTTTCGCGAAGCGCTCTCTCAGGTGTTTCCACTCCTGCCCCCGCAAGCGAAGAGGTTTCAAGATACCAGTCGACCGAGTGAAAGTGAACAGCTCCGAGCAAATCTTCTAGAGAGCGTACCCTTTGTTTCTACTCTTTCTCTCTTCTAAAAGTAACTCAAAATCGAAAAAAGAAAAAAAAAGAATCTTTTGTTTTTGTTTTTTTTCCTGTTTTTGGCCGCCGGGACTCCTTGAAGCTCAATCAAAGTACATTTTCCAGCCCCTTTTTATCTTGATCTGCATAACTTATTCATCTGGTAAGTCTGTTGCCAGAGGTGAATCATCGGGGATAGGATGTGCTGCGAGGAAGTCAGCCAAGATGGTTCCATAGATGGGTACAGAATAGAATCCGTCCAAAGTTAGGTACCTGAGACAGATGTCGAGAGCCATCACATAAGGAAGATATTGATAAATAAGCTTTGAGGGCACTACGGCCGGTGCTTGCTTCCTCAAGTCGGGTATCCGTATCGGTGGCTGTTGGCAATTTCGTTAATGGAGGAAAGACTTAATAGGAACCCTCTGCCGACGTCAATCCGATACCTTTTTTCTCGTTTTTCCATTGATTTTCTTGCTTTATTTCCACTATTAACATGGAAGGGAAAAGGTACCACGGAACACAAACTTAATCTATCTTTTTTAGCCGAAAAACATTTTTAAAAGGTGAATTTAGGATGTTTAAAGTTTTATATTCCAGGTTTTTCGAGTTAGGTTCCAGTATTGCATATGGTTTATATAATGTTAGTAGTTAAGGCTTTGTTAAGAAGTTTCTTTCTTTGCACCTTTAAACCTGAAGGGAGTTATGGCATTTGAGTTGAGTTACTAATAAGGGAGCAATGCAGTGTAGAGAGATAATAGCAGTCTAGGGAGGGAGTCGGTGTCTATAAAGAGAATAGCTTGAGAGTGAGATCAGAGTAGGACCTGTTAGAATCATACCGAAGCCATACCCGAACTCACCTCCCATCACCCCTTGAAAATAGGGCTTCCAACCCCTGGTTAAGGACCTTAGTCTAGCTTTCCTGTTTACTTGCTTTCCATTCATCCATCTCCTCCTGGAAGGACAGAATGGTAGGGGAGGCGAGAATCACTAGTAAGGGTTGGCCCGAAGCTCTGTGGTTGATCCCTTGGGTAGGAATAAGAGTCATTAATGCGCCCAAGAAACTGTGCATGGTGTAGCCTGTGCAGAAGATGAGTGAGATGTATCCCGACAAGGTGAAAGCCATTCAGGAGATGCCGATCCCACGAACTAACGGAGAAAGAAGTTCACGGATTACGAGAACAGATATTCAGCACTAGAACGGACGTGCTTCGCATTCGCTTGGGCTGCTCTGGCAGTACATGCTTTATCACACAACTTGGCTCATCGCTCGCATGGGCGCACTGAAATACATATTCGAGAAAGCCTCTCTCTCTGGGGGAATATCAAGGTGGCAAATGCTCCTGGCGGAATACTACATTGTTTTCAAGACTCTCAAAGCCATCAAAGGCCAAGCACTGCCAGTGTGTTCAGGGGTTAAAGGTATCTTCCTGACCACTATCCAAAGGATTCAGGCCTCTAAGACACTCCCATCATTCTTGAGAGTCTTTATTTGTAGCTAAAGGCAGAGGGTCCGTTACAGACAGGTGCGGAGAACTAGTTAAGGTGACTTGGGAATAAGGGCTTGGAAGAGCAATGCGTAGAATCAGTTGTTGATTTCGCCCATTGTTGTTGTGAGCTCCATTGTAGTTGGAGCAAGAGGAACGATTATCAGAAGCAGCTGAAGTCTGAGACACAAAGGCTGATTGCTGCTCACTGTGTTGTGCAGCTTGTATGCGATGAAGACGCAATTCTTGGTTAAGGACCTTAGTCCGCAGCTCCTCAAACGATGGAACAGTCTTAGAGTCGGAGATGGTTGTAACAAAAGCTTCATATTCAAAGGGCTTTGTAGTGAAAACTACTTTGGGGACATAGAAGAGAGTTGATAGCAGCCAAGGCATCAACCATAGACTTCAGTTCCCGTAACATCCATAGGCTTGTTACCTTTCATGTTATTCTGAATATCGAACTTCAATTTCATTTCTTTAGCCGTGGACTGATAAAAAAAATCTTTGCTCTAAAGCCATCCAAACATCCATATATGTTTTGTTTTCATATTCTATTGTAGACTTCTGTCAACATGTCCACTGAGAGTGTCGCGTTCAACCAAGAGCGAACACTTTGATCTGTTCTCACCCAAGCACTATAAGCGGGGTTGAGATGAGCCCTTCCTTCGACATCACTGATGAATTGAGGGGAACATGGGAAGGTCCCCTACACATAGCCCATTAAATCATTACTGATGAGTATAGGTTCAAATTGCGATTTCCAGAGAAGATAGTTACGTCAGTCTAGCTTTATGGATACGAGATGGGTGCAGCAAGAAGGGGCGCAGGTGAGAAGGATGATGGGTTCTGGTAGGTGGAAGGGAAAGATTGAGGAGATGCATTGTAAGACATGGTGTATAACGGTGAGATGGCAGTAGAGGGAACCGTGGTATATACCTGTGGGGAAGGCATGAAAACATGACTGGAGGGCTGTGGAATAGATGCCGAGGGTCCTGCAGTCGGTCCATGAACCCGATAAGAGGGCAACAATGGTTTCTGGTTCACAAAGGACAATGAACCAGATGCAGTGGTGTAGGACTGCAAAGCTGTAGCCTGTGACAGCGATGAAGACTTGACGCTTGAGTCTGTCATGAGTGAAGATGCCACTAGGGAAGCACTGGGAACGGCAGAAGACACACCAGTAGTGGAGGCAGGAATCAAAGTAGAGTTCTCAGAGGAAGAAGGAGCTGTTGAGTCAGATGTGGCATTAGACTTCAAATAGGTTCTTCTCGAAGTGGTCATTAGTAAGCCAAAGAAGTTCTTTCCCCAAGGCAAAGAGTCCGTTCATGGTAGAAGTCCTTTCCTTTCAACTAAGAATGCTGACTTTCCTCAAACGATTGGAACTAAGGTATACTCGCCGAAGGAAAAGAAGAGTAAGCCAATAGTATCCCGGGGAAAGAAAAAAATGTCACATTGACATTTCGAAAGGCTTTGAGAAGAGGGGCAACAGTGAAGATGCCGAGAATGGCCGTGTGTCTATGGGGATTACCGGTCTTGGTAAGAATCTGTTGCAAATGTATGTGAGGGAGGAATGCCTGCATTAAGATTTAAAACTTGTGGTCTACTTGAAGGAAATGTTTGGAACAGGGAACTTACAATAATACAACGTTTCATTCTTCGAAGATTGAGGAACAAGACGAGATCTGTTAAGAGAATGATTTATTCTCGGAAAAATCTGAATAGTTACATCCAATTACAAACTACACGAAAGTTGCCCCTTTTTCATGGAGATTTACCCATCACAGAGATGCATAGAGGAACATAACGAACTTTATATATCCCTTTTCCACTCAATCCAGAAACAAGATCGGACGTTATTCCGGTTCGTCTCCATTTTAGTGAAACTCTTCCTCAAGCTAGGCAACCGATAAGTCATCGAAGGCTTTGTGTGAATAATGTAATAGTCATCATTACTTCTTTTCAAGTTTCCCAAGGTGATTTCATATCTTTGAAAGAAAATGATGCTATAATCTATTCAGAAATAAGGAGATCCTTCTATATCGAAATTTCAGTTTCTAAAATCATAGGAAAATCCCTGAATAGCCCGGTAAGAATGTGGAGAAGAACCAAAACGGAATGGTTCCGCTTACTTAAAACTAAGAGGGGATGCCGCCTACTACTGAAAGACCCGTTTTTGCAACAGTTGCGTTCTTCTATGCGTGACGAAGACTTAGAAAGAACAAAGAAGTTTGGATCCGAAAAAGTATGCTTAGGCAGTTCTTTCGCTGAACACAAGAGAATCAAGAGGAATTTTTATCATTTCAAATCGATATTCTTATCGAAGAGAAGGAACGAATTAACCCTAAATCTTACTACTAGAAAAAGAAATCCTATAGTTTACAACTCTTCTTTCTATAGTAATTTGACCTCTTGCTCCACCCATCAGTCTTCTATGAAGAGAAAAATAAAAAGCTCTTCCCTATCTACTCATTATTCGGAGGTGAATCATAGAACACCAAAAGCTGTGTTATCTTATGGACCTAACATAGGTCACATCCCTCACGTGCGCCAAGAGCACATTCGATAGCATCCTCTTAAGGTTTAAAGATCCAAACCTTCTTCTTCTTAGCGGAAACGCACGTGGCCAAAACATATAAAGATCGGCATAGTCGCTCATAGGGGCATATATATCCGGATAGAGGATAGTCTAGATCTTGATTAACTATTTCCATTTTTGATTTTCTGTCTCATACGAAGCAATGGGGGCAAGCTATGACGGCAGGATGTGACCTTGCCTTTCGCCCTCCTACCGCCGTTCTAAGTTCTTCTGACTAAACGAAGTTAAGACTAAAGTTTCGGAACTGAAGTTTGCAGCTTTTTTCAGCAAAGCTTAGTAAAAATCCGTCCTTGGGCTACCTTGGATCGAGGGTAGAGATAGGAAGTAAGTCAAAGGTAGATCAACAAAAGTCTTAGTATGGGAAGAGTCAGAGCGAGGGAGAGACTTTCTAAACGAAGGTTTGTCTAAGTAAGGAAATGGGCACTCTGCTCACATCGAAGTAACTGCTGTCTCCCTTATGGTCGACGTTCTTTCCTCCCATCCTCTCCTCTCCCTACCGGTCGCCAAATAGAACTCTTCTTTGCCGTTATGGTTGGCTTAGGGTGGTCGAAGTCTTCGCTCCTCTCCTTAACAGTCGAGTGATTTCTCATTCTCTCTCCCCTTCTATAGGTAAGCGGGTTCTTCAATCATTCTAATGAAATAGGTTCGTTAAAGCCAATTGATCGAATTCTATTTTAGATTCCTATTCCACTCCAACCGGTGCAGAACTCTTAACCTTTCTAGGACCCTCTCTACGGAAAGGTGATGCTCTACTCTTTCCACTTGCTCCCTCGTGTATAGCGGTTGAGTTCTTCGCCTCATGGTTTGGCTACCCATCGTCGTTCCCTCTCTGTCTAAAGTGAGAGGGGTTCTCTGCGCACAGTGTAAGATTCCGGTCTCGTAGGCAGTAGCATTCGTGCTTGCCTTTGCCGTGATTGTCCGTTGTTCCCTTGGTGCGCTGTCATTGACGGTGTAAATCTGTTCGTTCGAGAAAACATGTTGATCTCTTTCCATATCCTATCCCCGGTTGTTGCCCTATCAAGACGTGTCCCTTCCTTTGACCCCTTTTCCGATTATTAGTGTTGTTCCCCTTGCGTTCCCTCCCTTGGTGAAGAATTCCATTTCCCTTTTTCTCCACTCTTCTTTCTTCCTTTGTTATTCTCCTGTTGGAAGTACCTAATCTGCTTTTTGAAATCTTTCCTTTCTTATACAAGATTCTAAGGTCCTTCCCCTGTATATAAGTCTGTGTGAGTTTTCCCCTGGCCGACGCTCCCCTTACTGGTATCAGTGCAAGGGCAATTAGTACGGGTTGCCATAGTTGTCTGGATGGATTGGAACGAAGGGATGAAGGAGGGCCGGCCTGCCCAACAAGTAGACCGAAATAACTAGCTTCTACTCCAACTAGCTAGAGCTCCAGCCCAAGCCTCCAAATCGAAGCTTCGGAGAGCCTTCTCCCATGCGATGAGATGAATTCTGTCTCTCCATCCAACACCAGACCGTGGACATCTCGTCCGAATTCCTTCAATCCTAGCAGCAATTCCTTTCGGGACTGCGGACAAGGAGGGAACAAAGGCAAGTTTTGAAGGGTGGATTTCATTAAAAACAAGGCCTTACCAGCTTGACCTAATAGGGCGGGCACCTTTCCAACCCGAAAGCTTCTTGCTGAATTTCTCTGTAACTGAATTCCAAAGTTCACCTCTTCATCTTCCCAGCATACCAAAATGAACCGAAATGGAATTGGCTATTGAACAGCCAAACATATTCCGGCCGGCCCTCATAGTGTGGATGGAGGATGAAGGAAGAACACCTTACTTCTTTCAAAAGACGGAAACAGAGTCATTTTTTTCCCACTAGCCTAACTAATGATTTTACCTCACTTTGTTGTATTGTATAGACAAGCCTGACTTTATAGATAGGAATTCAGAAAAGAGTTCTAACTTACCTTCCTGACTGTGCTTCCTACTTTTGGACCTATTTTCTATTTCTATTATAGTGGTAAGACTGTAGTCTACTGCAACGAGAGAAAGGAAAGCAGTCCAATATTCATGATAAGACCCTCTTTACGCTCTCTCTTTCTTCTCGCTCCTGTCAATGAATGAATTTACTACTTGTGTCACTGACATTCCATTAGCATGGTGGACTATAGACCGGCTTTCACGTTCACTCTATAGGAAGGGGACTTAGATTAACCGATTCAATGGGCGAACTGCTTTCCTTTAAAGGTAGCAAGTGATTGAAATGACAAGCTTGTAACTGAGTCATAACAATCACAAGCTACAGCGCGCATGTATAAATCCTTGTTTCACTTCAAATCAAAACAAGAAAAATAACAGGAAACGAGTACAGCGTTGTAGATTGTTGTCCCCTTCGCATTGCGCAGGTTTCCTACTAGTTATTTTATATATCTTACTTTTATATATCTAAACATTACAAAAATAAAATGGCACTGAAACCCTAATTTTCTCCCTCTAGCAGGCGATTTTTTTCCTTCAATGAATCCTTGATTTTCTTCGTGATTTAGATGTATAACAGTCTGTGATCAGTGTTTGATTCTTCAAACAACTGTAACGAACTAGTTAGCAACTTCTGATCGTTCTAAATCTAGAGTTTTTATTTCGTTTTTTATTCGCCGCTAGAACTAGGGTTTGCAGGTTCTTGTTTCGTCTGTTTTCTGGTGCATGGTTCTTTGTATTACGTGGAAGAGGAGAGAGTTGTTGATCTAAGTATGGATGCACGTAAAAAGCCTGATGTTCAGGCAGATCGTAGTAAACCGCCGTTACCCAACAAGAGTATTGGCAACCGAGTGCTGAACTCTGATACGAACCCTAAGACGGCACGACGAGGTATGTTTAAAACACCACAAGTAGACAAGGTTAATACCGAGCCTTGGTTGATTAATGTCATAGACGAGCTTGAAAAGATCACTGTTGCTGTTCCTGTGGAAATTGATCAGAATGATTTACGTGGAGGGAATAGTAGTGGGGATGAACATAAACAAGTGGGAACTAATATGTAAAATGTGATGTCATATGAGGAATACGTGAGTGATTTGAGGGCAACATCATCGGTTAAGGTGGATGACATGAATCTGGGTCCCCAAAAACCATTATCTTTTGCTAGTGTTGTGTCGAGCAGCAAGGAAAAAGCTAAAGTGAATTTCAGGCACATGGAGGGCACCGAGCAAATGGAAGGGGTGGATGTGGTGATCCCAGTCTCTTCTGTAAAACAGGTTAGTGACCGATATGCTAATACTTTATATGGGTACTTCTTGGGAAAACGTCTTGCCTTTCCAGTTGTGGATTATTTTTCTCGGAACACGTGGGCTAAATATGGTATTGCTAGACTGATGATGAATGTGAAAGGAGTTTTCTTTTTCAAGTTTAAGACTAAAGAGGGTATGGATAAATTAATGGAAGATGGGCCGTGGATGATAAAGGGTATTCCAATTATATTGAGGGAATGGTCTTCTGCAGTTTCAGTCTTAAAAGAGGATATTATGTCTATTCCTATATTGGTAAAAATGCATGATGTACCTTTGTCAGCGTTTACTGAAGACGGATTGAGTTTGCTTGATTCTAAAGTAGGCATGCCAAAGAGATTGGACTCATACACACCACAATGTGTGCGGAATCGTGGGGTAGAAGCAGCTTCGCTTGGGCTTTAATTGAGGTTCAGGCTGGTATGGAGTTGAAAAGGAAGATGACTGTGGCAGTTCCAGCTCTAGATGGGAATGGGTATTCCAAAGTTGACATTAAGGTTGAATATGAGTGGGAACCTGCTAGGTGTTCCTCTTGTTGTGTGTTCGGCCATGATGACACTTCGTGTCCTAAAAATCCTATCGAAACGGAAACTGGGGAGCACAATATAAGGGGTGATGGATTTCAGGATGTTGTTGGGAAGCACAAAAAAGGAACTAACCTAGGGATTCATATGAAGAACCGGAAACCAAAAGTTTGTGTATCGGCCAATTGTTAAACCCAATAATAAAAAAGCTGATAAACCAGCTGGGTCTACGCAAGTGCCAGTGGCGAATCAGTTTAATGTTTTGCAAAATGAGGAGGGTAGCCGAGGAAATCTGGATGGAGATAGAGTGGAAAAACAGACTGGTAAGTCAAAATCGGTGGGTACCAAGGGAGGTATGGAAGAGATTATCGCCGATGATGTGGAGGTTGATGAGCTATTAGCTGATATCCCAAATTTTATGGATAGGAAGTATGGAGGGATAAGATCTGAGGGTGCAAGCACACCTGATGAAACGAGTTCTCATGGTTAGTGTTGCAGCGTGGAATATAAGGGGGTTAAACCGCTCCCTCAAACAGAAGGAGGTTCGACAAATGATTAGGATAATAGTGTTCAAGTGTGTGCGATCATGGAAACTCATGTGGACTCATCTAACGTGGCTAGTATATGCAAGAAAGTGTGTAGTGATTGGAGTTGGGTGTCTAATACTACTTGCTGCTTGAAAGGTACCAGGTTAATTATTGGATGGGACGCTAACATGATAGATGTTATGGTGCTTGACCAATCTGATCAGGTTATACACACACAAATTGTTTTTAAATTAGACCAAAAATCGTTCTTCTGCTCCTTTGTGTATGCTGATAATTACTACAAGAATAGGAGAGATCTTTGGCACGGTTTGAGTCGACATCATTCAGTTTTGGGGGGAAAACATTGGGTGATTATGGGAGATTTTAATGCTTCTTTGTTCTTGGATGACACGTTGTCGGGTTCATCTATAGAAAATTTATCGACGAGAGAATTCAAGGAATGTGTTGAGACAATGGAAGTGTTTGATATAAACCAATCGGGGTTACACTTCACGTGGTCGAATAGGAGGGAGAAAGGAGGTGTGGTGTACAGGAAAATTGATCGTATCTTAGCTAATGTTCATTTTCTTGACACGTTTCCTGCGTCCGCAGCCTGTTTCATTCCCGGCCGTGTTTCAGATCACTCGCCTGCTATCCTTGTGCTTCCTAATGTGGCTAGAGATAGGCCAAAGCCGTTTAAATTTGTTAACTTGTTAGCTGAGAAGGATGGTTTTTTGGATGAAGTTAAACAGGTTTGGTGCAAAGATGTAGAAGGATTTCGTATGTTTCAGATCACAAAAAAGTTAAGGTGGTTAAAAACGCCTTTAAGGAAACTGTTCTATAAGCTTGGTAATTTACATGAGAAGGTTATTGACGCGAGAAAAGATTTGGAAGTGTGCCAGACTGCTATGGATGGCGACCCGCTGAATGCAGATCTTATGGCCCAGCATGGTACTTTACTACAATTGTATAAGGAGGCAGTCTATGATGAAAGCTCCTACTTGAAACAGAAATCCAAAGTTGACTGGCTTTCCTTAGGAGATTCGAACACCAGGTACTTTCACAACATCGTTAAAGCAAAGAATAATCGTAGCAGGATTTATGCGGTTAAGGATATGGACGGCATTGTACATGAGGGAGGTATGGTTCCTCAAGCTATGGTCGATCATTATACGCGTTTTTTTGGTACAGTGGGCAATGTTACGGTTCATCCAACTCCTGACCTGTTTCAGAATGTGTTAGTCGTTGATAAGGCTGAGCATATGGTGCGGAAGGTGACAAATGAAGAGGTTAAAATGGCTATGTTCTCCATTGCGGGTAATAAAGCTCCTGGGCCAGATGGATACACTTCGATATTTTTCAAAAGAGCGTGGGAGGTCGTAGGTGATGATGTCTGTGCGGCGGTCAATGATTTCTTTATGAATGGGAAACTCCTCCAACAACTTAACCATACTATTATCTCGCTGATCCTGAAGGTAAGCACACCGGCTACTATCGCGGATTATTGGCCTATTTCTTGTTGCAACACTATTTATAAATGTATTAGCAAGATTATTGCTAATAGAATAAAGGAAGGTTTGTGTGACATTGTTAGCATGAACCAATCGGCGTTTGTTCCCGGGCGGAGAATATCAGACAAAAAACTCACTCAGGAGTTAATGCATAACTATCATCGAAGTCATGGCCCTCCTAGATGTGCGTTTAAAATTGATATTCAGAAGGCATATGATACAGTGGATTGGATTTTTTTGGAGAAAATTTTAATCGGATTTGGGTTTCATACGAATATGGTGCGATGGGTGATGGCGTGTGTCACTTCAACTTCGTTTTCGTTGTCCGTCAATGGGAATTTATATGGTTACTTTAAAGGTAAGCGAGGTCTTCGTCAGGGAGACCCGATGTCTCCGTATTTGTTTACGCTTGTTATGGAAATTCTAACTCTGATTTTCCAGCAACAAGTGGATTTATCTTCTGAATTCAAATTTCATCAGAAATGTGAGAAACAGCGAATTATTAACCTATGTTTTGCGGATGACTTGTTTGTTTTTGCGCGGGGCGATCACAGATCAGCGTCGGTTATTATGGAGGGGTTGAATGCTTTCAAGAATATGTCAGGGTTAGTTCCAAGCATGTCAAAGAGTACGATTTTCTTTGGTAATGTAACCACTGCTGTCAAGAACCAAATCCTTAGTATTATGCCTTTTGAAGAGGGTAGTTTGCCAGTTCGATACCTTGGTGTTCCTCTTATCTCAACTCGGCTCAAGTATAATGATTGTAGAAGGCTGGTGGAGAATATGGAGGCGCGTATAACAAATTGGAAGACTAAATGCTTATCGTTTGCTGGGAGAATTCAACTGATTCGGTCGGTTCTTTGAGCTATGCATATTTTTTGGTCTTCGGTTTTTATTCTTCCAAAACGTGTTGTATGTGAACTTGAACAAAGAATGCGGAGATTTTTATGGGCTCAAGGTAATAATATTAAAGGGAAAGTGAAGGTCAACTGGAACCAGGTTTCATTGCCGAGAAATGAAGGGGGTTTGGGAATTAGAAGAGTGGCCGATATGAATAATGCTCTTATGACTACTCACATATGGAGCCTTATAACCCATTGAGAATCTTTATGGGTTAAATGGATCCATTCTTGCCGTATCTGTGGGAGGAGCTTTTGGGATGTTCCGTTAAAAAATAACGTTCTGTGGACATGGAGGAAATTACTAACTCTTAGACACATTGTGAGGAATCATGTGTGGACAAAATTGGGCGATGGCAGGTGCACGGATGTGTGGTATGATAAATGGGATGATGTTTGTCCTCTTAACAATGTCATCACACCAAGGTTGATTGCTAATGCGGGGTTTACTCTAAATACTAAGGTCGCTGAGGTTTACGTTGACGGAGATTGGTTGTGGCCGCGTGCATGGAGCTCTAGATTTCCTTCTCTCCTAAATATGAGGCCGATTACTTTGATTGAATCCACGCATGATAAGCTAGTTTGGCGTTCTAGATTGGGTATAGAGGGAGATTTCAGTACATCGACGGTATGGGATGATGTACGGCATGCTCAGAATGATGTCTCATGGGATAAGGTGGTGTGGTTTCCTCAAGCGGTTCCTCGCCACTCGTTCTTTATGTGGCTCCTAGTGAATAGAAGATTGAAGACACATGATGTTATGGCTAAATGCTCGGCGACGGGCAACACTAATTTTAATCTTCTTTGCTGTTCTCTGTGTATGACGGGTCCAGATTCTCACGAACACTTGTTCTTTGAATGTAACTTTGCATCCAAAGTTTGGAGTGGTGTTAAAGATAGAGTGAGATTGTCTAATATTCGTGAACAATGGAACTCTATTTATGATCACTTGGTGGGAATCGCTACGTCCAAAATGGCCCAACATGTAATTTCGAAGCTTGTGGTGGCTGCGGCTGCTTATTTTGTTTGGCAAGAGATAAATGCTCGGCTGTTCTCGAACAAGAAACGGTCTCCGGAAAAGTTAGTTGAGGTGATTCTTGCTACGGTGCGTTTGAAACTTCACACGTGTAGATTTAAAGACTCGGTCCAAGTTCACTCGATTCTTCATGAATGGAAGCTTCCAAGGGGTTTGCTGATTGAAGACGATGATTGTGGCTAATTAGTGTTATTTTTTTGTATTTTAGGCTTTGTGAGCTGTGGTTGTCGTTGTGGCTGTTTGTTTAGGGTAGCTTGAACTGGTGTTACTCATGTATGGAGTGTCATACATGAGAATTGAGGAAGACTCTCTTCCTTACTTGTTTTGATTGGTTTGGTTATATAAAATTCACCGGGGTAACCCTTTACCAAAAAAAAAAAGATATGAAATCGGAAGACAGTAAGTTGGACGAGGAGCTCATGTACCACAGAGTGGGCAAATGCTCCCTTCTTTCAAGAGACTATTTATGTTCTTGTTTCTTTAGTCTCTTTACCTGCGAGCATGAATTCCTGAACCCAATACTAGGAAAGAGCTTCATACCCTATAGAACTGACAGATCGGCTAGCGAAGATGGTTGAGTCTCAGTAGATCCCTCACTCCTCACCGGCTTACGGAAAGAGAGCCCTAAGGGAGAGAGTTTCGGTACTTCAGGCATATCTATCAATGGGCAAAGACAGGAGAGCCTTCTATCTCTTCCAGTCTTATAAAGGAAAGAAAGCAGGATGAACAGGCTTGAGTGTTGATAGGTGACTTTAAGGTAGGCGCCTATCTCTTATTATACTATAGCAACGGGAGAAGTCGGGATTGGTGCCCTAAATGAAGGGAAATCTAGAAAAATGAGATTTTGCCCAGATAGAACTTTTTCAATTCATGATCTGCTCTACGAAGGGAAAAGTGAAAGTCTCATTTGACAGCTATATAAGATAGACACTTTCTAATTTCCATGTCTGTCTTTGAGGGAAATAGGTCAAGTGTCATTTTGCAACTGTATGAGCATGAACATCTACTTTCGAATTTGAATAGTCCTCTTAGCCGGTCGATTGGCTTGAATCTCTCTTTCCTTTGAATCGTAACCTACTATTAGTGTATGCCTAAAACTGAACTAATTACTTTTCTCTAACCAACTTATGACCAAACAAAAAATGACTTAACTAATGGCCAGATTTCCCTCTCCTCATTCAATACTACTTCTATCTAGCTCCTCTCTTCACCATCTTTTGGTCAAAAAGAGTAAGAGTATTCAATCCCAAAAGTCCTAGGAGTTAAGCATGTTGGTGATGAACTAGTTCTCGTTCACCACAGACTTGCTGGGTGGAATGAGTCAAGCTAGTTCCGAAATCGCTAGAGCCCTCTTGTTCTAATCTTTTTCTTAGCAACTGGCTTTCAGAAGTCTTGCTGCGAGGAAGATTAGAAACGCCTTACTATATTAATTTAGAATAGTGGCATTTTTTCTGCAGATATGGAGTTTGTTGAGAGGACTTGCATCCTTCGTTCGTAGTGGTCATTTATAGCTGTTTTTCCAACAGAACCTAATTTACTATTTTGCGACAAGAGGGGGCTCTTACTTCTTTCATCTCTAGGTTGAGTACTAGCAAGTCAGGGATAAGAGAAAAGCCTGGGAAGGAATTTGATTTTCAGCATCTGTAGTGGAAGAGTGTACTGGTGGTGGTTTAGTTAGAGACAACAACGGGAAGGGGGCTCTCTCTTCTTTCAGCTGATTCTCCTTTGGATAGATGGGGGTGCCGGTGTAAAGATCGCATGGAACAGTAAATGGCAATGGAATCAAACCTCCTCCTATAGGTAAGTTCAGTCTGCAACTGAGGCTTTCTAGGCGTAGGGCTAATAGCACAATGGCGGTGCGGCTAGGCTTTGTGGGTTCGAATGCCGGTTTGAGATAACCAGCCAGGCAAGGGAAAGAAGGAAGTCTTCCTGAGAAGGGGGAAGAAGCGGCTCAGTTTAATAGATTCAATGGTCGACTTGCTTGAATCGAAGAGGAAGGCTAGTGCTTCTGACTGTGAATATGAGAGGCAGTTTCACCTTGACAAAACAAATGAAGTAAAGAATCCTGTTGACTTCTAATGCAGAAATGAAATTGATAAGGCATTTGAAAGCCCATGTATCTGAGCCTGTCATCCATAGGAAGAGCATTCCTGAGGAATCTCTAGAAGAAGAGAATCAACCCATCTTAGGGGGAAGCCACTGGTTCCATAATAGAGTCCACCAAGGACTTTTTTGGCCATGAGTTCAGGGAAAATGCCAATAGGAAGCAGGGGAGAAAAGACTTGAAGGGGAATGATGCCAAACTAGTCTATCTGGGATGTCAGAATCTAAAGAGATATCTTACAAAATAGATTGAGCCTCTGTGGATAAGCTAGGCAGAACTAAGGTAGAAAATCAGCAGATTGAATAACTTCTCTAAAAGGAGTATTAAGATCCACATTCTGCACAGAAAAAGCACCAGCACCCCAGTTGGCCATGCTCAAGCTGATGTTACCAGCACCTACCACCCAATGAGAGTTGCCCAGAATGGTACTAACATGAGGGAAAACATTCCTCCAAACATGAGAGCTTAAATCAGAAAGAAATAGGCTTAGACACCACATCCAATGGATGACCCTACTTAGATCTCATAAACTTGCCCCAGAGAAACTGACCAACAACATAAGCCCCCGCAAGTTTGGCATGCAAAGCTTTCCTGTCTAATTACCAACCCACCCTCCTTCATGGATTGCAAATGTTGTCCCAAGCAATCCAGTGGTGCCTGTGCTCACCATTGGAATCCCATAATCAATTAGCCATAACACTTTTCATCTTAGAAATCCCGCTCTTAGGGGGAGACCACACTGCCAAGGTATGTATAGGAATAGGGGAAATGACGGATTTTAAGAGAGTGAGCTTACCACCAAAAGAGAGAAACCCGGTCTTTCATCCGTCAATCCTTTTTCTGATATTCATTTCTAAATCATTGAAATATGATGTTTTTCTTCTGCCTTTGAAGATAGGGGCATCAAAATACACAATAGGGGACTCTTGAACTGAAAACCAGTCCAATGATGAATTAAAGCAATATTTGTGTTTTTCGAAGAGCAGAGAAAGCGAACTTCTTTTGAATCAAATCAAAACATATAAGAAGTGGCTTGCAGAACACCTTTTGGATTTTTTATAATTTGAAAGGCAACTAGTGCTCTTTGAGGAGAAGGGCTTGGGCTTGTTGTCGAACGAGATGGGGTTTTTCCTTCTTAGTAACGGTCTTACTCTATAAAATGACTTTTTGATTAAATAAGCTATTAAGGTTAGGAATCGACGAAGAGGTTCTGAAAGTGAATCAGATCTGGGCTGTTCGGGGGAGTTGTGCAAGAGGGAGTTGCTGCCCTAGTCGAAAGTTGAAGCAGTTAGCAAGCAGTTCTTTCCCAAAGAAGTATTTAACCATTCTCCGATCTATGTCATATTAACCGATTCACCGACATTAGCCTCCGAAGACATGATCCATAGTAAAGAAGTAGACATGGTACGAATGGGATTGAGAAGGAGCTCTTCCCTTTTTAGGGTGCATTATAACACAGTCTGTGACTACGTTTTTCCATTGGTTGATGCTGCTGCACACTTGTTATATGTGGCAACTCGTATTTTCCGAACCTATCTTCGTACCTTGATGTAATGTAAACAGTATGTGACTATGTGAATTGGATAAATTAATGGAATGTTATGTTATGTTATTAGATGTTATGTGATTATGTGCTGTGTTTGTAAATATGTATGTGTTATCTCATGAAAGAAAGCGATTGCACAATCCCGAACGCACAAGCCTTTGGGCTTTATTACTCTCGGCCTACACCTCTCTTGTGAGTGAACCGAATGGGCAGCCCAATGGGAGGGTTCGGCCCACTTCCCCATGTCGCATAACACTAGGAGAATGGGTACACTTTTCATTGTTGCAAAACACTTTACACACACACAAACCCTAGCTCTTCCTTCTCTCTAGAACCCGATGACAACACACACCTACTTCATCGAAGATCTTTCCTTGTTCGGATCACCCTCATCCATTTCTGAACGGTTAGTGTTTGGGTTTATCGACTATATGTTTGATAATGTTTTGATGTGTGTGCTATGACATTTTCTTTTGCATGATGATCTAGGGTTTCGGTTAACATGATTGATTATGATGTTGAATGATAGTGTTCTTGTTAATCGGCTCACATGTATGTTGACTATGATCAATATGAGATTTGATGATTATATGATAACGTATTGTTATGTTAGTATGAATAATATGTGAATGGATTTGTCAACCACTATACATAAATCGGTCCAATCAAAGATCATCCTCTGAATGCTTAATCAAATTGTCAGCCATTGTTGTGTTTCTTGATAATGATAAATTGTTAACATGTGATGGATATGGAAGTCTAGTAGGTTAATGATTGTGTCAGATCCACTAAAGAAGGGTAGGTCCAATAAGCATTAGAATTTTCATAGTTGTTGCTAAGCCTACATGTGATGGTCTGATGACCATGTGAAGTGCATTAATCGATGGGAATGATTATAATTGTATGGGCATTCGGATTATGTTGATAATGGTTGCTTAGTGAAAATTTATTTTATTGAATCTGAAATAACCGATGATGATTGACATATAGTTGTTAATTGTTTATGGTTGAGAATAATTAGAATTCATATGAATTAATTCATTAATTGGTGATTGTTTAAAGTGATCGATTATTGCCAGACTTGAAACAGTTAATTGATTGATTGATTGAATAAATGGAAACCTTGTAATTGATTGCAAGATAAAAGTTATGTAACTGATTGCCATAATATCCGGATAATAAAACTAGTCGCACAAGAGTCCATTCGTACAAGACATCTTAGTCGCACAAGGCTTGCTGGATCGCACAAGGGTACTTGAGTCGCACAAGATTGTTTGTTGTTTGGTTGTTAATTGGGCCGTATGTATATGTATTGGGCTGGGTAACAAGACTGGTCGTACAAGATGCATGAACCGCACAAGATGGACTATTTAATTATATGTTGGGCCGGGTGTATCTCTCAATCACACAAGACATGTTATTAAGGCCGTGGTTATGCTTATAGTTTTGGTTGGGTTTCTTGACATTGGGCCGGGTAGTATTGGGCTCCAACGGATGAATCGCACAAGGCCACTAAGCTTGTGCGAGCCTAATCTGGAATACGTTTCAAGTGTTGAACGTGATGGGGTGTGTTGACATGATCTGTGTGTGTTTCTTATATGCTATCTTACGTGTTACTTATGTGCACTACTTGAAACCAAAACCTGACATTGTATGATAACCATGTTAGGACGTGGTTGACCACTAGCATCTAGACTTGACCTTTCTGTGTATCTGCCGAGCAAACCAAAGTGAGTTCACACTCTACAAAGCATGGGATTCCCAGGGGTTGGGAATGGGGTTAAGGAATATGGATTCCTCGTCCTTTATTGGGTAGGACAGTAATGGTTCAGGAATGTAATTCCTCGTCCTCACGGACAGATAACTTTACTAGACCAAAAATCTATCACGAAGTC
Source organism: Helianthus tuberosus (assembly GCA_030545235.1). Classification (NCBI taxonomy): domain Eukaryota; kingdom Viridiplantae; phylum Streptophyta; class Magnoliopsida; order Asterales; family Asteraceae; genus Helianthus; species Helianthus tuberosus. The sequence continues at coordinate 125,167,672 of CM060437.1, forward strand.
CCTCCTTTTTATATCGACTTAATCGCCGAGCCAATGGCGAGCGGGTCATTAGTTAGATAGCGCTATTTAGGTCTGACAATGTCACACCCCCAAAATCCACACACGGAGTATCACCGCTTGGAGGCGTGACATGACCAGGATCAAGCCACCAATCATATTGAACCATGTATGTAGTAAAAATAATTCAACCAAACAATATGAAAGGTGTTCAAAACCAAAGCATAGTTAAGTGTTTAGCGGAAGCATAAATATAAAACCCAACATAAGCAATAAGTTTGAAATGTCGTAACGTTTAACATGGCATCCTCGATCCATGTCCCACAACGACTGTGCCTCCCCGTGCAAGCTCCATGAGTACCTAACGACCTGCAAGGCATGTAATAACGAGTCAACAACAAAGTTGAGCGAGTTCACAGTTGGTTGTTTAGTTATAGTATTCGTTTCGTAAACCGTATGTTTGTTTAGTAAACTATGTATCGTATTTATTTGTATCGCGGCCTCCCAGGCATGTTTGCGAAGATTTGTGGGGGTTTCCCATGTATTATAGACTAGTTGTATTTGTATCGCGGCCCTCCAGGCATGTTTGCGAAGTTTAGTATTCGTATCGCGGCCATTCCAGGCATGTGTGCGAAGATTAGCATTCGTATCGTGGCCATTCCAGGCATGTGTGCGAAGATTAGTATTCGTATCGCGGCCATTCCAGGCATGTGTGCGAAGATTAGTGGGGGCTTCCCATGTGTTACTAGTCTAGCTGTATCTATAAGTGACCTTCCCCTAATGAGGTCAGTGGTACGTATTCCAGTAACGATGAAAGTACAAGTAATCATTTAACCCCATTCCTAACCCCGGGAATCCCATGCCTTGGTAAGAGTGTGAACTCACCTTGGTTTGCTCGGTATGCTAAATTATGTGCTCGCAAGTAATCAATCAAATCCTATAGTATGCACGTACACACAATCAGTTGACATTCACGAAGTTCACGCATAGATACAATCATAGCACATAGCAACAATAATTTATATCACTCAACATTTATTTAGTTACCTCAAATTTTGTATTAACACTGTTTAAGGCTTGCCATCCCTTGGCAGCCCATACCAGATGCCCAATTTCAATTAAACCCAACACAAAACATTGTACGGTTCAGTAAAACTATGTTCCACCATTTTGCTTATGTAGCCCAGTTATCCACACCTTATACCCAGCCCCACAACACTAGACCCAAACCAAACAAAACTAAGTTATTAGCATTATGACTTTAAAAGACAACCTGGATCATATGCGGCCAAATCAAGTATTCATGACATGCCAAAGTTAAAATATATACTCAACATGATCAGTCCATTCATAATGCACCAGTAGCATGTGTGTGTGTGATCGAAGCCCAAGTTAATTCAATCACAGTCCAGTCCACCCGGTCATCTGTTAGTCCCAAGAGCCCAAAGCAAAGCCCAAAATAATCAACTTATTATTTTCTCTAATTGTTTGTGCAGCCCAGCTAATTAACGTGCACATCATATTAACATGCCAGCCAGGAATCCTTTTATATTATTAACAAAACAACAACAATGGCCGACAACTGACTATTGCTTTCATGCTATGATTGGACCGAAAATTTGTAGTGGGTTTGTAGTTTTTTTTTTTTTTTTTGAATCTTGATATTTGAATTCAACAATCATTAAATTCCCTAGCCAACAAACTGTTGTTACACTACATGTGATTGGACCAAATATAAGAATTCACATGGGGCATGGATCAGACAAACATAATTAATTCACATGCACCTATCATGTGTCTACTAAGAATTTGCCATAGATCAAGAACCGAATGACTATATATTAATACAACCCAATCATGTAAAATTCCCTACATCAACATCACGCATAAGCAGAATCATTAAACAGGGACGATCATGAACATGGATGCACTAACAATCAATAATAACTTAACACTCAAGATTTACTAACCGTGACTTGATGGGGCGAGGTTCTATTTCAGGCGGGGTCTACTGCCGTTGCAAGCTAGGGTTAGATAATAAACAATTTCGAAAACCTTAAACATGTTTAAGCAAACAAAACAGGCCATTGGGCCGCGTCTGACCTTGGGCCCAAATCCCTTGGCGGCGAAATCTCCCTCCACCGACGAAATCAAAGGGTATTTCGGGTGGGATGTGTTTTCGGGTGAGGGGTTGTTTTGCAAGGAATACATGTTTTAATTATTGTACAATTTGTTATACAAGATACATATAGCACATTCACACATAAAATACACACCACGAATCTACAACCGTCACGTATAATGCACATCAATTAAATATAGAATACACTTTGTAAATGAGTACCAAATTAAGTCGAATAGAGACCTTGAAAACTCGGGTTGTCACATTATCCCCAACTTGAAAGAAATTTCGTCCCGAAATTTAGCGCGAGGTTACTGAGGAAGCTAGTTGTGTTGTGTAGTTTACTGGTTTTCCTGGGGTGTCACATCATCCCCCCGTTGATTTGGAATTTCGTCCCGAAATTCTGTAGTAGCTTCAGCCTCAGTAGTGGTTGCACTGTTTCCGAATAACTGGGGATACTTGAGTTTCATTTGATCTTCTCGTTCCCAGGTCAACTCTGGGCCACGACGGGAGTTCCAACGAACTCGAACAAGAGGTATTCTGGTGTGCTTGAGGACCTTAACGTCTCGGTCCGTGATTTCAACTGGTTCCTCGACGAATCACAACAGATCATCGATAATGAGCTCCTTCAAAGGAACTATGAGGGTCTCATCTGACAGACACTTCTTCAGATTTGACACGTGAAAAACGTTGTGAACTGCACTGAGTTCTGCGGGTAGGTTTAGTTTGTAGGCCACACTGCCTATTTTCTCAATGATTTCGAACGGTCCGACATACCACGGATTGAGTTTGCCCCGTTTGCCAAAACGAACCATGCGTTGCCGGCGCTTGTTTGCGTAGGCTTTCTAACGGTCGCAAGCTGCCGCCATGCGTTGCCGTATCTGAGCAATTCTTTCCATTGTGTCCACTACACGTTCTGGACCCGTGATCTGACTATCACCCACCTCTACCCAACAAATAGGTGATCGGCATTTACGCCCGTACAGTGCCTCGAATGGAGCGGCTTGAATGCTGGTGTGGTAGTTATACGAAAACTCCACTAACGGGAGATGTTTTTCCCAGCCGTTGCCGAAATCGATTACACATGCACGAAGCATGTTTTCTAGAGTTTGAATAGTGCACTCAGACTGCCCATCCGTCTGAGGGTGATAAGCTGTGCTCATGTCTAAACATGCCAAAGGATTTGTGCATTGCTTACCACAGTTCTGAAGTAAAACGTGCATCGCGATCAGAGATAATAGAGGTGGGCACCCCGTGCCTCGAGACAACTTCCTTCAAGTAAACGTCCGCTAAAGTAGAGAACTTGTCTGTTTCTTTGATAGCCAAGAAGTGTGCGGACTTTGTGAGCCGATCCACGATCACCCAAATAGTGTCATTTCTGCGCTGAGATCTAGGTAGGCCAGTAACGAAATTCCATGGAAATTTGCTCCCATTTTCATTGTGGTATCTCTGGTTGTTGGAGTAGGCCTGAGGGTTTCTGATATTCGACTTTGACTCTCGCACAAGTCAAACACTTGCTGACGTAAGTTGCTATGTGAGCTTTCATGCTAGGCCACCAATACGTAGTTTTGATATCGTGGTACATTTTATCCGAACCAGGATGTACTGAATAACGTGACTTATGTGCTTCATCCATCACCAGTTCGCGTAAGTTTCCATAGTGTGGGACCCAAATGCGCCCTGTAACGTAGTAGGCGCCGTCTTCCTTTTGTTCTAACCGTTGCCTTGAGCCGCGTAGGGCTTCAGCCCTGACGTTGTCTGGTTTCAATGCTTCTACCTGAGCATCTCGAATCTGTGAAGGAATACTAGATTGAATGGTAAGTTGTAATGCTCGCACGTGTTTGAGTGTAGCATCTTTTCGACTGAGGGCGTCGGCCACAACATTTGCTTTGCCCGGATGGTACTTGATGGCACATTCGTAATCATTCAGTAGCTCGACCCATCGACGTTGTCGCACGTTCAACTCTTTCTGCTTGAAGATATGCTCGAGACTCTTGTGATCGGTGTAAATGGTGCACTTGGTACCGTACAGGTAATATCTCCATATCTTGAGCGCGAAAACAACAGCTCCCAGCTCTAGATCATGTGTAGTGTAGTTCCTTTCATGAACTTTAAGTTGGCGTGATGCGTAGGCTATGACCTTGTCACGTTGCATCAACACACATCCAAGACCCTGAATGGATGCGTCGCAATAAACCACGAATTCGTCTGTGCCCTCTGGCAATGAAAGAATAGGTACGCTACAAAGTCTATTCTTTAGGTGCTGAAATGCTGATTCCTGCGTATTACCCCAACGATAGATAACACCTTTCTGAGTTAGTAGTGTAAGTGGATGTGCAATCTTCGAGAAGTCTTTGATGAACCTTCTATAGTAGCCTGCCAAACCCAAGAATTGGCGGATTTCTGTTGGTGTACGCGGAGCAGGCCAGTTCTTGATCGAGTCTACCTTGGATGGATCAACATGAATCCCATCCTTGTTTACCACGTGGCCTAGAAAGTAGACTTCACGAAACCAGAAGTCGCATTTTGAAAACTTGGCGTACAGCTGTTCAGTTCGAAGGAGTTCCAAAATAAGCCGCAGATGTTGCTCGTGTTCCTCCTGGCTCTTGGAGTAGATCAAAATGTCATCGATAAATACAATAACAAACTTATCCAGATAGGGCTTGCACACTCTGTTCATAAGATCCATGAAGACCGCAGGCGCGTTTGTTAGCCCGAATGGCATGACTAGAAACTCGTAGTGGCCGTAGCGAGTTCTGAATGCTGTTTTGGAGACGTCCTCATCCCGGACTCTCAGTTGATGGTAGCCTGACCTCAGGTCAATCTTCGAGTAATAGCTCGACCCTTGCAACTGGTCGAATAAGTCATCGATGCGTGGAAGAGGATAGCGATTCTTCACAGTCACCTTGTTCAGTTCGCGGTAATCTATGCACATGCAGAAGGTACCGTCCTTCTTCTTTACAAATAATACTGGAGCTCCACAGGGCGAAGAGCTAGGGCGAATGAAACCCTTTTCCAAGAGTTCTTGCAATTGCTTAGACAGTTCTTCCAGTTCGGTTGGAGCTAAGCGATAAGGTGCTCGAGCTATGGGTGCTGCTCTAGGAGCTAGCTCGATCTGAAATTCGACCTGGCGATGAGGCGGTAGCCCAGGTAAATCTTCAGGAAACACTTGAGGAAAGTCGCGTACTACTGAATATCCTTTAACTTCTTCTCTTTCGTTGATGCGTTAGTAACAAGTGCTAAGATAGCGGTGTGGCCCTTTCGCAAACACTTCTGGGCCTTAAGGAAGGAGATGATGCCCACTACAGCACCACTCTTATCTCCTTGAATTTCGAGAGGTTCTTTACCAGGACGGGGAATACGAACAATCTTTTCTTTGCATAGGATCTCTGCTTGCTGTTGGGATAACCAATCCATACCAATAACGATGTCGAAACCATCACAACATTGGGGTCATTCCTAGCATCACCCTGACCAATCACGAACACTCGACCCCTGGCACCATTGCCGTCGTTATTACCCCCGTTGTTATTCCCGTTGCCCTGATTATTGCTGTTGTTGTTCTGATTCTGGTTTAACTGAGGGCAGTCCCGCTTGAAGTGGCCTTCAGCACCACACTGAAAGCATCCCCTGTTACCTTGCTGTCACTGCTGGTTCTGTGGAGCTGGTGGTTGTTGCTGTTGGTTCTGATTCGCAGGTCGTGAGCTCCAGCAATCCTTAGCTTCATGACCCATCTTGAGACACCTCTGACAACGACCCCTGTTGCACTGACCACTGTGGTGTTTGTTGCATCTATTGCACTTTGGGCGATTTCCCCGATATCCACCCTGCCCTTGACTACCAGAAGATTGCTGACCAGGGCTCTGATAGTCATCAATCTTTCACTGCTGTGCCTGGGACTGAACTGAAGTCTAACCCTTGCTGGAGGTTCCATCCCATTTTCGCTTGTTGTCACTGGGAATAGCAGTAGTAGTAGCAGTAGTAGTAGTAGTAGTAGTAGTAGTAGTAGTAGTAGTAGTAGTAGTAGTAGTAGTAGTAGTAGTAGTAGTAGTAGTAGTAGTAGTAGTAGTAGTAGTAGTAGTAGTAGTAGTAGCACCAATACGTTTAGGCAGCTTGTTCTGTTCCACTGCCTGGTCTGTGAGACGATGAGCAAGACGAGTAACATCTTGAATAGTAGCAAGGTTAGTAGCAGTCACATGACTTTGAATCTCTGGTACTAAGCCTTTGAGGTACATCTCAATGCGCTTGATGGGAGGATCCACCATAGTTGGACATAACACTGCCAGTTCGTTGGATCGTTTCGTGTACGCTTCTATCTCTGACCCTATCATCTTCAGGTTAAAGAACTCCACTTCCAGCTTGTGGATGTCATCACGACTACAGTATTCACGTTTGATCAGTTCCTTAAAATCATTCCATGGGGTGGCATTAGCAGCCGCCAGCCCCAGCATCTGAACTTGCGCGTTCCACCAAGTTAGCGCAGTGCCTTCGAGAGTACCAGTGGCGTACTTCACCCTACGAGCCTCAGGGCATTCACACATTTCGAAGACCGATTCGAGCTTCTCAAACCAGTGGAGGAGTCCAACGGCCCCTTCAGTGCCACTAAAAGTACTAGGACGACAGTCCATGAAAGTTTGGAACGTGCACACAGGTGGCTGAGCATGTTGACCTGTCGTGTGCGTAAGAGTAAACATACTTAAGCATGAGTGTTGGTTTACGAGAGTAGGATCTAAAGATCCTAGAGTAAGTGGTGATGGCAGGTTATACCTCCTGCCTGGGCAGCTGCGAGTGCTGCAGTAACTTGTTCAGTGATCAAAGTCGCCAACTGGGCTTGAGTTAGGTTAACGCGTGTAACACCTGTGTCATTTCAACCATCAAACAAATTCCAAACCAATGAAATATTGTATTTCATACTTTGGACTTGTAAAAATATGTGTATCGTTTGCACATATCAACTCTTGTTCGATTTCAAGCTTTAAATCGCTTTCTGGAGGGTTATACGCGCTCTGATGTGTAGATATAACCAGTTTAATCCAACGAACACTCTGGAATAGTGAAATAGGCTTAACATACCTTAAATAACCTTTACATAACTTAGATATAAGTTTTGGAAGGTTTGGTGTGGTGAAATCAAAGTTTAATCACTTACAGGGACTAAAGTTGACAAACTGCGAAAGTATGCCAATTTGAACTGTAACAGACATTCCGGAACATGACCATAAGTTAAACATACCATAAATATCCTTTACATAGCTTAGAAATAGGCTTTGAGGTGTTCGGTATGCTAAAATAAACTTTTGTGTCATTCAGGGACTAAAAGCGTCAAAAAGTGCACAAGTTTGCATTTTTACGCATAACTTACGTTCTGAATACATCCGGACATCCAAAAATTTATGTAAGCACTAAAACATTTTATTTTAGTGTTTGGCATAAGAAAAATCCATTCGTTTCGTCATTTGGATCGTTTTTCGCGCTTATGCGCATTCCGTCGTAATTAAGCGAACATCGCGTTCGTACGACTAAACGAACCAACATCCGACATATTTTTGAGCATGTTTCATGTCCACAATGTTTAGGCATCATTTTAGGGCCTTAAAGTTGGCTTTACGGGCCTTAGAAGTGCCGGAAATGGGCTTAAACACGTGCAGGGACCAAAACTGTCAATTCTGCAAGAAGTTTGCTGATCAGACAGCTAGGCGGCCCGCCTCAGCCAAGCCTAAATCTTAGGCGGCCCGCGTCAGACTCCCAAAACAGATCAGATCGAACAGTCAGCGTGTTCCAGCTGTTTTAACCACAACCACACACTTGCAACTTGCATATTCAGCTGATAAACATCATTTTTAGGCACCACAACTTTCCGACACTTGTACGGTTTCGATTAAGGCACGATATTCGACAAACGATCTTAACGGTGGACCGAATACTATAAATACCCCACCCCCCATTGCTTTAAAACTTACAAGAATTCTGGTTTGAGAGCTCTAAGTTGAAACCATTGTTTCATACCTGAGTTCTTGGATCGGGATTAGCATTCGGGGACCCTGGGTAAGTATTCTTTCGTTCTTTTCCTTATTTTATTGCTTTTCGAGTCAGAAAGTCAAACTTTGTTTGACTTTCAGCGTTGACCAGTAATGGTCAATGCGAAGTTCGTTTGAACTTCGCAACGTGAGTGTAATCACGTTGGTCATAGTCCCTTGGGACTATGCCCACTGATTACCACGTTGTCTAGAGTCGTAGGGTAGGCGATCTAATAAATCGCCTATACCTTCGAACTCGACCCATTTGGTCGATCATTAGGATCCGACCAAATACATTAGGTGACCATAGTAGGTAGGGAATAACCTTCCGAGGTTATACCCTATGGTCACATCGTTTAAGTAGTTGTATGATAGGTAGTTTATATGCCTTAGGTAAATTACCAGAATACCCTTTTCATGTATAATTGGTAATTAAGCATATGTAACCTAAACTCTTGTCACATAACTGATAATGTAACATGTTTAGGCATATAACACTTGTCATAGGACTAGTTAGACGTTCCGAACGCGTTTCACGCGCACGATGCGTTAAAGTAGCATAAGCTACCTTAATGGGTCGCGATGGGTCGTAGACACTTAGGTTAAGTTTCATTTAGTATGTAGGCTTTGTTAAACCATATCATATGAGTTCCTACACTCATTTGGTTTACAAACCCTAATGCTACCCAATCTTCCGATTTAGGTCCGGTTAATTAACATTACCTATATTAGGTGCCGTTTGATTTCCGTGATCTCTAGCATTGTTTGGTTGTTACTCAAGGACTACTGAGCAATCTCAAGTGAGTACATAGACCCCACTTTTACTGTTTTCCAAACTATTTTGGGGTGAAACACATGTGCCTACTTGTTACTTTCATGCTTTCCTGTTTTCACATCATATACTTGCTATGTTCATTAGTACATAATAGTACATGATTTCATTGTGTTCATGCTAGGTGTGCCCATTGTGTGCATTACTTAGTACATCGTTTTACATTACATTTCATACTAGGTGTGCCATTTTGTGCATTACTTAGTACATTGTTTTACATTACATCACATGCTACGTATGTCTATTGTTGCATACTTAGTACAGGTCGCATGCTACGTATGTCTGTTGTTGCATACTTAGTACAGTTCACATGCTATGTATGTTCAATCGTGCATTGTTCTTCATACTTAGTACATTTGTTATTCATCACATACTTACATTTTGGACGCATATTACATGATTTACATTGATCATGCATTTACTACACAAAACATAACTTTGATTTAAACCAAGTTTTACTTCGATACTATGTTCTTGTGCATATGGTTTAGTTGATGCATTTCACTAGCCATACATATCATTTTTGGTTACACATTACATGATTTACATCTTGACATAAACATTTTGACATATTATTCAATACATTTGGCAATTGGTTTAAACATAGACATCTTACATTGTTTGGTTTGGTTTGATTAAGTGATTAAGTAACGATGCGTGTGTAATATGATACAAGCATGGTGGATACGCCGCTGGTACTTCCTATATATAAATGTTTGTATGGTGTTACATATCGTAGCGTTATTTGAATCATTTCAGTTTGATACATATAACATTTTATACAAATAACATACTTTTCACAATACATTGTTTTACAAACAACTTATCTTATACAAACTCAGTTTACAATGGTTATTCATTTAACCATACATTATTCTCTTATTTATACATATCATCTGATCTTATCGATTTTCAAATGATTTACAAAACAAAGCAAATAACAAGGTTCATGACTAAACATTTTCTCAAACATAAGTCATGAAACCTATTTTCACAAAACCTATGTATCTCACCGGCATTTTTATGCTGACGTACCTATTTTCACATGTGTTTTTCAGGAGCTGTTGCATAAGATGATCAAGATACATATAGGCAGACTTGGGCTTTAGTGACAATAAAAGATGCAAGACTAGTTAATTATGTTGTATTTCTTTGTTTATTAAGACATTGTAACACTTTTAATCAATAAAACGAAACTTCAATTGCCATGGATTTGAAACAATTAATTCTGTTACAACACTCCCCGATGTTTCCGCCACGTTTTGTATGTTCTACGTGGTCGGGGTGTGACAGAAATGATGGTATCAGAGCCAATGGTTATAGGGAATTAGGTTATTAGTAATGCTTTGACCTAGTCTATAACTTTCTTAGGACCCTAACGCGAGTTTACTTGCGTTTAGTCATAAAACAATACCGTCACCTATCCTTAGGCGACGACCACAACAAGAACATAAATTTCAAAACCGCTTCGAAAACTAATCATCTGTTCTAGGATGATTGATTATAAGGTTTTGAACCCTTTGAGTTTTCAAAACTCTCGTCAAGGTTTTGGGTTTCTAATAATGTGAACACGTGCAAACTGGAAGGGTGAATGCCTGTATTCTGGGTTTTCTGTCTAGGCAAGCACTTCGTATACATCTCATCAGACGCGAGACCAGTTGTGCTTACCTGGGAATTCTTGGGATGAGTGTTCACTTATAGGCAAGCATGTCTTCGCGATACATTATATTGACCCGCTTACTTTGATTAGTCACTGTCTCATTTGTTTGCCTTTGGTAACAAACAAATGGTCGCAATCTTCATGCGTTGTCATTTTCTTTTGACTATCTTTTACTTGTTTCCTCCTATGTCTTCCATTTTCTTCATTGTGCCTCTTCATCGCAACAAGACTCGAGTGTCCGGACCAGGTGCTACAATTTCCCAACAAATAGGCGTCGTACTCCAGAAGACCGTTGATTTAGCTATCACCATGACTTGTCTCAGGGATGAAGCCGTATAAGGGAACTGCTCCTTGGTGCAACCAATGCCACTATCATCATACAAATCAAATACCCTGTTACAAATGTACCCACGGTGGACGATGGAGACATTTGGTTAATATGTGCCGCTTTGCAATCCAAAGCAAAGCTGTTACAAATCCTGCTGCTACTCAACCTTCAAACTCTGCTTCATATGTCGCTTGACATATCTGGCGCCTCAACCTCATGAACTTTCTACCTTGTGTATCGACGTAAGCACGCCTAGTGCAAGGTGTCGGAACACTCTCGTTACACAAACTCCAAAAATCCATGTAGGATCTTTCTATCCTCATAATTAGATCCTTGTGGATGGGTATCATTCATCGGAGTCCTTAATTGAATTCTTTGTATGATTCAATACGTACATCACAATTCAATAAGGACAAAGCCGAATTCCTTTTAAGATTATCCTATCTTCATAGATAGATTCTTGAAATGATTAAAGTGCCAAATGAAATCCACGAATTGGATTCCTGGTGTGCTTTAAGTATCCGCGTCCAAAGATAACAAATTAATAAACAAGTCAAACAACTATGTGATTATGTGCTTATGTGTTTCCTTTTATGTTTTCGTGTGATCCAAATTCTTGTTATCCAAATCCTCGTAGAATCTTCCATATCTTTGTATAAGGGATTCATAGTAGGATATCCAAAGGTACTATATTAAATCCTCAATGGGCTTCTACGTTATAGTTAAGTCCCTTGGATTTTATTGTACTATTCTATAATTAGACCCCTTGAGTGGTCTAATTAAACAGATTGATCCAAAAATCTGGTTAGGTATATCAATTGATGATATAGCTGAAAGGACTCCTTGGAGGTCTAATTAAAAAGATCATGTGTTGATCTGATTAAAAGGACCCTATGGTAGTCTAGTCACACTCATCACAGGTTTGATATTTTCTTCCCCTACACATCATGAAATGCACTGTGCGGACTGTGCAAGGAATTACGTAATTATGGACGCGTACATAATTATAGAATTTAGTGCACAGAAACCACAGCAAGTTTTGTCATGTATCTAGAGTTAATTCCGTTCATTTTTGTTCTGAAGATGTAAAATGACTCATTCGGTTCATTTTTGTTTCTGAAGATGTAAAATGACTCATTCTGTTCATTTTTGTTTCTGAAGATGTAAAATGACTCATTCGGTTCATTTTTGTTTCTGAAGATGTAAAATGACTATTCCGTTCATTTTTGTTTCTGAAGATGTAAAATGACTCATTCGGTTCATTTTTGTTTCTGAAGATGTAAAATGTCTATTCTGTTCATTTTTGTTTCTGAAGATGTAAAATGACTCATTCGGTTCATTTTTGTTTCTGAAGATGTAAAATGACTATTCCGTTCATTTTTGTTTCTGAAGATGTAAAATGACTCATTCTGTTCATTTTTGTTTCTGAAGATGTAAAATGACTCATTCGGTTCATTTTTGTTTCTGAAGATGTAAAATGACTATTCCGTTCATTTTTGTTTCTGAAGATGTAAAATGACTCATTCGGTTCATTTTTGTTTCTGAAGATGTAAAATGTCTATTCTGTTCATTTTTGTTTCTAAAGAATGCCTGTTGAAAATAACTCTGTTCATTTTTCATTTCTGAAAAATGTTAGTTAAAGAGAAATTACAGGATTATGCTTTACATATCTTTGATGACTATTTGACACAAAGTCACAGATAGACTCCTACGAATTAATTTCGGGACGAAATTTCCTAAAGTAGGGGAGACTGTAACACCTGTGTCATTTCAACCATCAAACAAATTCCAAACCAATGAAATATTGTATTTCATACTTTGGACTTGTAAAAATATGTGTATCGTTTGCACATATCAACTCTTGTTCGATTTCAAGCTTTAAATCGCTTTCTGGAGGGTTATACGCGCTCTGATGTGTAGATATAACCAGTTTAATCCAACGAACACTCCGGAATAGTGAAATAGGCTTAACATACCTTAAATAACCTTTACATAACTTAGATATAAGTTTTGGAAGGTTTGGTGTGGTGAAATCAAAGTTTAATCACTTACAGGGACTAAAGTTGACAAACTGCGAAAGTATGCCAATTTGAACTGTAACAGACATTCCGGAACATGACCATAAGTTAAACATACCATAAATATCCTTTACATAGCTTAGAAATAGGCTTTGAGGTGTTCGGTATGCTAAAATAAACTTTTGTGTCATTCAGGGACTAAAAGCGTCAAAAAGTGCACAAGTTTGCATTTTTACGCATAACTTACGTTCTGAATACATCCGGACATCCAAAAATTTATGTAAGCACTAAAACATTTTATTTTAGTGTTTGGCATAAGAAAAATCCATTCGTTTCGTCATTTGGATCGTTTTTCGCGCTTATGCGCATTCCGTCGTAATTAAGCGAACATCGCGTTCGTACGACTAAACGAACCAACATCCGACATATTTTTGAGCATGTTTCATGTCCACAATGTTTAGGCATCATTTTAGGGCCTTAAAGTTGGCTTTACGGGCCTTAGAAGTGCCGGAAATGGGCTTAAACACGTGCAGGGACCAAAACTGTCAATTCTGCAAGAAGTTTGCTGATCAGACAGCTAGGCGGCCCGCCTCAGCCAAGCCTAAATCTTAGGCGGCCCGCGTCAGACTCCCAAAACAGATCAGATCGAACAGTCAGCGTGTTCCAGCTGTTTTAACCACAACCACACACTTGCAACTTGCATATTCAGCTGATAAACATCATTTTTAGGCACCACAACTTTCCGACACTTGTACGGTTTCGATTAAGGCACGATATTCGACAAACGATCTTAACGGTGGACCGAATACTATAAATACCCCACCCCCCATTGCTTTAAAACTTACAAGAATTCTGGTTTGAGAGCTCTAAGTTGAAACCATTGTTTCATACCTGAGTTCTTGGATCGGGATTAGCATTCGGGGACCCTGGGTAAGTATTCTTTCGTTCTTTTCCTTATTTTATTGCTTTTCGAGTCAGAAAGTCAAACTTTGTTTGACTTTCAGCGTTGACCAGTAATGGTCAATGCGAAGTTCGTTTGAACTTCGCAACGTGAGTGTAATCACGTTGGTCATAGTCCCTTGGGACTATGCCCACTGATTACCACGTTGTCTAGAGTCGTAGGGTAGGCGATCTAATAAATCGCCTATACCTTCGAACTCGACCCATTTGGTCGATCATTAGGATCCGACCAAATACATTAGGTGACCATAGTAGGTAGGGAATAACCTTCCGAGGTTATACCCTATGGTCACATCGTTTAAGTAGTTGTATGATAGGTAGTTTATATGCCTTAGGTAAATTACCAGAATACCCTTTTCATGTATAATTGGTAATTAAGCATATGTAACCTAAACTCTTGTCACATAACTGATAATGTAACATGTTTAGGCATATAACACTTGTCATAGGACTAGTTAGACGTTCCGAACGCGTTTCACGCGCACGATGCGTTAAAGTAGCATAAGCTACCTTAATGGGTCGCGATGGGTCGTAGACACTTAGGTTAAGTTTCATTTAGTATGTAGGCTTTGTTAAACCATATCATATGAGTTCCTACACTCATTTGGTTTACAAACCCTAATGCTACCCAATCTTCCGATTTAGGTCCGGTTAATTAACATTACCTATATTAGGTGCCGTTTGATTTCCGTGATCTCTAGCATTGTTTGGTTGTTACTCAAGGACTACTGAGCAATCTCAAGTGAGTACATAGACCCCACTTTTACTGTTTTCCAAACTATTTTGGGGTGAAACACATGTGCCTACTTGTTACTTTCATGCTTTCCTGTTTTCACATCATATACTTGCTATGTTCATTAGTACATAATAGTACATGATTTCATTGTGTTCATGCTAGGTGTGCCCATTGTGTGCATTACTTAGTACATCGTTTTACATTACATTTCATACTAGGTGTGCCATTTTGTGCATTACTTAGTACATTGTTTTACATTACATCACATGCTACGTATGTCTATTGTTGCATACTTAGTACAGGTCGCATGCTACGTATGTCTGTTGTTGCATACTTAGTACAGTTCACATGCTATGTATGTTCAATCGTGCATTGTTCTTCATACTTAGTACATTTGTTATTCATCACATACTTACATTTTGGACGCATATTACATGATTTACATTGATCATGCATTTACTACACAAAACATAACTTTGATTTAAACCAAGTTTTACTTCGATACTATGTTCTTGTGCATATGGTTTAGTTGATGCATTTCACTAGCCATACATATCATTTTTGGTTACACATTACATGATTTACATCTTGACATAAACATTTTGACATATTATTCAATACATTTGGCAATTGGTTTAAACATAGACATCTTACATTGTTTGGTTTGGTTTGATTAAGTGATTAAGTAACGATGCGTGTGTAATATGATACAAGCATGGTGGATACGCCGCTGGTACTTCCTATATATAAATGTTTGTATGGTGTTACATATCGTAGCGTTATTTGAATCATTTCAGTTTGATACATATAACATTTTATACAAATAACATACTTTTCACAATACATTGTTTTACAAACAACTTATCTTATACAAACTCAGTTTACAATGGTTATTCATTTAACCATACATTATTCTCTTATTTATACATATCATCTGATCTTATCGATTTTCAAATGATTTACAAAACAAAGCAAATAACAAGGTTCATGACTAAACATTTTCTCAAACATAAGTCATGAAACCTATTTTCACAAAACCTATGTATCTCACCGGCATTTTTATGCTGACGTACCTATTTTCACATGTGTTTTTCAGGAGCTGTTGCATAAGATGATCAAGATACATATAGGCAGACTTGGGCTTTAGTGACAATAAAAGATGCAAGACTAGTTAATTATGTTGTATTTCTTTGTTTATTAAGACATTGTAACACTTTTAATCAATAAAACGAAACTTCAATTGCCATGGATTTGAAACAATTAATTCTGTTACAACACTCCCCGATGTTTCCGCCACGTTTTGTATGTTCTACGTGGTCGGGGTGTGACAACGCGTCCACTCATGATCTTGATATCAAAGAGAACATGAGTGAGAGAGGTTCGCGAAAGTGCGATGACAGAAGAGAGTAAGCATATAAGTGTTTCAATCAACAGTTGTTACGTTTATCTAAGCATACCACGACCAAAGTTCTATGTAATCTAGCAAGTAGGCAATGTAACATAAATCATATCACCTAGAATGTCGAGTCTTGCACGTGGAGCGAGGCGTCGTTGTGGATCGTTTGAGCACAGTTCAGGTTATAGTCTGGTTTTAACAAAACTTTTTCCCTTATTAAAACCAAGTTCACTATAACCAATGGCTCTGATACCAATCTGTCACACCCCCAAAATCCACACACGGAGTATCACCGCTTGGAGGCGTGACATGACCAGGATCAAGCCACCAATCATATTGAACCATGTATGTAGTAAAAATAATTCAACCAAACAATATGAAAGGTGTTCAAAACCAAAGCATAGTTAAGTGTTTAGCGGAAGCATAAATATAAAACCCAACATAAGCAATAAGTTTGAAATGTCATAACGTTTAACATGGCATCCTCGATCCATGTCCCACAACGACTGTGCCTCCCCATGCAAGCTCCATGAGTACCTAACGACCTGCAAGGCATGTAATAACGAGTCAACAACAAAGTTGAGCGAGTTCACAGTTGGTTGTTTAGTTATAGTATTCGTTTCGTAAACCGTATGTTTGTTTAGTAAACTATGTATCGTATTTATTTGTATCGCGGCCTCCCAGGCATGTTTGCGAAGATTTGTGGGGGTTTCCCATGTATTATAGACTAGTTGTATTTGGATCGCGGCCCTCCAGGCATGTTTGCGAAGTTTAGTATTCGTATCGCGGCCAATCCAGGCATGTGTGCGAAGATTAGTATTCGTATCGCGGCCATTCCAGGCATGTGTGCGAAGATTAGTGGGGGCTTCCCATGTGTTACTAGTCTAGCTGTATCTATAAGTGACCTTCCCCTAATGAGGTCAGTGGTACGTATTCCAGTAACGATGAAAGTACAAGTAATCATTTAACCCCATTCCTAACCCCGGGAATCCCATGCCTTGGTAAGAGTGTGAACTCACCTTGGTTTGCTCGGTATGCTAAATTACGTGCTCGAAAGTAATCAATCAAATCCTATAGTATGCACGTACACACAATCAGTTGACATTCACGAAGTTCACGCATAGATACAATCATAGCACATAGCAACAATAATTTATATCACTCAACATTTATTTAGTTACCTCAAATTTTGTATTAACACTGTTTAAGGCTTGCCATCCCTTGGCAGCCCATACCAGATGCCCAATTTCAATTAAACCCAACACAAAACATTGTACGGTTCAGTAAAACTATGTTCCACCATTTTGCTTATGTAGCCCAGTTATCCACACCTTATACCCAGCCCCACAACACTAGACCCAAACCAAACAAAACTAAGTTATTAGCATTATGACTTTAAAAGACAACCTGGATCATATGCGGCCAAATCAAGTATTCATGACATGCCAAAGTTAAAATATATACTCAACATGATCAGTCCATTCATAATGCACCAGTAGCATGTGTGTGTGTGATCGAAGCCCAAGTTAATTCAATCACAGTCCAGTCCACCCGGTCATCTGTTAGTCCCAAGAGCCCAAAGCAAAGCCCAAAATAATCAACTTATTATTTTCTCTAATTGTTTGTGCAGCCCAGCTAATTAACGTGCACATCATATTAACATGCCAGCCAGGAATCCTTTTATATTATTAACAAAACAACAACAATGGCCGACAACTGACTATTGCTTTCATGCTATGATTGGACCGAAAATTAGTAGTGGGTTTGTAGTTTTTTTTTTTTTTTTTTGAATCTTGATATTTGAATTCAACAATCATTAAATTCCCTAGCCAACAAACTGTTGTTACACTACATGTGATTGGACCAAATATAAGAATTCACATGGGGCATGGATCAGACAAACATAATTAATTCACATGCACCTATCATGTGTCTACTAAGAATTTGCCATAGATCAAGAACCGAATGACTATATATTAATACAACCCAATCATGTAAAATTCCCTACATCAACATCACGCATAAGCAGAATCATTAAACAGGGACGATCATGAACATGGATGCACTAACAATCAATAATAACTTAACACTCAAGATTACTAACCGTGACTTGATGGGGCGAGGTTCTATTTCAGGCGGGGTCTACTGCCGTTGCAAGCTAGGGTTAGATAATAAACAATTTCGAAAACCTTAAACATGTTTAAGCAAACAAAACAGGCCATTGGGCCGCGTCTGACCTTGGGCCCAAATCCCTTGGCGGCGAAATCTCCCTCCACCGACGAAATCAAAGGGTATTTCGGGTGGGATGTGTTTTCGGGTGAGGGGTTGTTTTGCAAGGAATACATGTTTTAATTATTGTACAATTTGTTATACAAGATACATATAGCACATTCACACATAAAATACACACCACGAATCTACAACCATCACGTATAATGCACATCAATTAAATATAGAATACACTTTGCAAATGAGTACCAAATTAAGTCGAATAGAGACCTTGAAAACTCGGGTTGTCACAGACAAGCCTCACACCGTGCCGCAGAGGACGGGCGTGAACTAATGGATCTGGGCACGTCAATGATGATAGACATTGACAGTTCAGGGCACTTAAACATGACTTTCGTCAGTAGTCGATATGGTAACGAGTCTAGTGTATACATGGGGTAGCCCCCATGGCCGAAATGCCAGATAACTATCATGGCGTAGCCCCCACGGCCGAAATGCCAGATAACTATCATGGGGTAGCCCCCACGGCTGGATTGCCAGAGTTAATGGGTTAAACAAATCACGTTTTTCAACTATGGGGTAACCCCCACGGCAGGGATGCCAGTTAAAGGAACTATTTTTGGAACAACTAAAACCAACACCCAACAGTGAACTCGCTCAACATTATTGTTGACTCGTTACTACATGCTTTGCAGGTCAATAGGTACTTAGCTGGAGCTTGCACAAGGAAGAGTCGTTGTGGGACATGGACAGCTGTGTGCCATGTTAAACCTTTGGATAATTAAACTTACGTTTTGGTTTTAAACGTTATGCTTCCGCTCATAACTTAAATTATGTTTGTTTTGGACACTAATTGTGTTGGTTGGACTTTTACGATTAATTACTTGATTATTCAATATGATTAGTGGTTTGATCCTGGTCAGTCACGCCTCCTAGCGGTGATACTCCGCGTGTGGATTTGGGGGTGTGACAGATTGGTATCAGAGCCATTGGTTATAGAGAACTTGGTTTTAATAAGGGAAAATGTTTTTGTTAAAAGCGGACTATAACCTGTACAGTGCTCTACGATCCACAACGACGCTTCACTCCACGTGCAAGGCTCGACATTCTAGGTGGTATGAATTATGTTTATATTGCTTACTTGCTAGATTGCATAGAACTTTGCTCATGGTATGCTTAGATAAACGTAGCAACTATAGTTTGAAAACACATTTGTGCTTGCTCCCTACTGTCACTCCACACTTACACACATTCGCGACACCTTTCCTATTTGTGTTTCCTTCGATGTGAGATCATGAGGGAACGTGTGAACCTAACTCAAGCCAGTTGACGGCTCTTATCAACGAACAAGTTACGGCAGCACTCGCAGCCGCTCAGGCAGGAGGTATAACCTGCTATTCCGAACTTAACCTAGGATGATAGATCCTACTCTCATGACCCAACTCTCGAGCTTAACCCTGTCGTTTCTTCCTCGCGCAACAAGGTCAGAACGCTCAGCCGCCTGTATGCACATTTAAGACGTTCATGGACTGTCGTCCTAGTACTTTCGGTGGCACGAAAGGAGCTGTTGGACTCCTCCATTGGTTTGAAAAGCTCGAGTCTGTCCTAGAGATGTGTGAATGCCCCGAGGCTCGTGGGGTGAAATATGCCACTGGTACTCTCGAAGGCACTACGCTAACTTGGTGGAGCGCGAAAGTTCAGATGCTGGGGCTGGCGGCTGCTAATGCCACCCCATGGAATGATTTTAGGAACTGATCAAACGTGAATACTGTAGTCGTGATGACATCCACAAGTTAGAAGTGGAGTTCTTTAACCTGAAGGTGACGGGGTCAGAGATAGAAGCGTACATGAAACAATCCAACGAACTGATGGTGTTATGTCCAACAATGGTGGATCCTCCCATTAAGCGCATTGAGCTGTACCTCAAAGGCTTAGTACCAGAGATTCAAAGTCATGTGACATCGGCCAACCTTGCAACCATCCAGGATATTACTCGTCTTGCTCAACGTCTCTCAGATCAGGCGGTAGGACAGAATAAACTGCCGAAACGTATTAATGCTGCTACAACTACTTCGGATGCTCCCAGTGACAACAAACCCAAGTGGGATGGAAATTCGAGCAAGGGTTCCACTTCGGTTCAGTCTCAGTCGCAGCAGCGAAAAACGGATGAGTACAGGGGCCCCGGGCAGCAGTCTTTTGGTAATCGAAGTTAGGGTGGATACCGGGGAAACCACCCTAAGTGCAAACGATGTAGATTGCACCATAGCGGGCAGTGCAACTGAAATCATTGTCAATGATGCAACAAGCTTGGTCATGGAGCCAAAGATGGTAGAAGCTCACGTCCTGCAAACCAGAACCGACAACAACAGCCACACGATTTATAGAATCAGCAGCAACAGCAGGGTAACAAGGGATGTTATCAGTGTGGTGCTGGAGGTCACTTCAAGAGACACTGCCCACAGTTGAACCAGAACCAGAATCAGAACCACAACCAAGGAAATGGGAACAATAATAGAGGCAACAATGGGGGTAATAACGACGGCAATGGTGCCAGGGGTCAAGTGTTCGTGATTGGTCAGGGTGATACTAGGAATGACCCCAACGTTGTGACGGTTTTGACATCGATATTGGTATGGATTGGCTGCCTCAACGTCGAGCAGAGATTTTTTTTAAAGAAAAGAACGTCCGCATTCCTCGTGCTGGTTAAGAACTTTTGGTAATTCATAGTAACAAACTCCTGGAGCAGCACCTATAGCTCGTGCACCTTATCGCCTAGCTCCATCAGAGTTGGAAGAACTCTCTACGCAACTACAAGAACTCTTGGATAAGGGTTTTATTCATCCTAACTCTTCGCCCTGGGGAGCTCCAGTGCTATTTGTAAAGAAGAAAGACGATACCTTCAGGATGTGCATCGACTACCGTGAACTCAACAAGGTGACTGTGAAGAATTGCTATCCTCTTCCACGCATTGACGACTTGTTCGACCAGCTGCAAGGGTCGAGCTACTATTCAAAGATTGATTTGAGACCAGGATATCACCAGCTGAGAGTCCAAGAAGAGGACGTCTCTAAAACAGTCTTTAGAACCCGTTATGGACATTATGAGTTTTTGGTCATGCCTTTTGGGCTGACAAACGCACCTGCGGTCTTCATGGACTTGATGAGTCGAGTGTGCAAGCCGTACCTAGACAAATTCGTTATTGTATTCATCGACGACATCTTGATCTATTCTAAGAGTCAGGAGGAACACGAACAACATTTACGACTCATTTTGGAACTCCTTCGAGCAGAACAGCTGTACGCCAAGTTTTCAAAATGCGACTTCTGGCTTCGTGAAGTCCATTTCCTAGGCCATGTGGTGAACAAGGATGGGATTCACGTTGATCCATCCAAGGTAGATTCGATCAAGAGCTGGCTTGCACCTCGTACTCCAACGGAAATTCGCCAATTCTTGGGCTTGGCAGGTTACTGCAGGAGGCTCATTAAGGATTTTTCCAAGATTGCACAACCTCTCACCTCACTAACGCAGAAAGGCGTTGCTTATTGATGGGGAAATGCACAAGAGTTAGTGTTTCAGCACTTAAAGGATAGAATTTGCAGTGCACCCATCCTTTCATTGCCAGAGGGCACAGACGACTTCGTGGTTTACTGCAACGCATCAATTCAGGGTCTTGGTTGCGTACTGATGCAACGGGATAAGGTTATAGCCTACGCCTCACGCCAACTCAAAGTTCATGAAAGGAACTACACTATACACGACTTAGAGCTGGGAGCTGTTGTTTTTGCACTTAAGATATGGCCACATTACCTGTACGGTACCAAGTGCGCCACCTACACCGACCCCAGGAGCCTCGAGCATACCTCCAAACAGAAGGAACTGAATATGCGACAGCGACGATAGGTCGAGTTACTGAATGACTACGAATGCTCGATCAGGTATCACCCAGGCAAAGCCAAGGTTGTGGCTGACGCCCTCAGTCGAAAGGACACTGCGCCCAAGCGCGTACGAGCTTTACAACTCACTATACAGTCTAGTCTTCCTTCCCAGATACGAGATGCTCAAGTAGAAGCATTGAAACCAGAAAACATCAGGGCTGAAGCCCTACGCGGCTCAAGGCAACGCTTAGAACAGAAGGAAGACGGTGCCTACTATGTAACAGGACGCATTTGGGTCCCACTTTATGGCAACCTGCGAGAGCTTGTGATGGGTGAGGCATACAAGTCCCGCTACTCAGTACATCATGGTTCGGATAAAATGTACCACGATATCAAAACTACGTATTGGTGGCCTAGCATGAAAGCTCACATAGCAACATACGTTAGCAAGTGCTTGACTTGTGCGAGAGTCAAGTCGGAATATCAGAAACCTTCAGGCCTACTCCAACAACCAGAAATACCACAATGGAAATGGGAGCAAATTTCCATGGATTTTGTTACTGGCCTGCCTAGATCTCAACGTGGTAACGATACTATTTGGGTGATCGTGGACCGACTCACAAAGTCTGCTCACTTCTTGGCTATCAAGGAAACAGATAAGTTCTCCACATTAGCAGACGTTTATCTTAAGGAAGTAGTCTCGAGGCACGGAGTGCCCACTTCTATTATCTCTGATCGTGATGCACGTTTTACTTCAGAACTGTGGCAAGCAATGCACAAGTCTTTTGGCTCACATTTAGATATGAGCACAGCTTATCACTAGCAAACGGATGGGCAATCTGAACGCACCATCCAGACCCTCGAAGACATGCCTAGGGCATATGTAATTGACTTTGGCAATGGCTGGGAAAAGCATCTGCCACTTGTGGAATTCTCATACAATAACAGCTACCACACCAACATTAAAGCGGCTCCGTTTGAGGCATTGTACGGGCGTAAATGCCGGTCACCTCTTTGTTGGGCAGAGGTGGGGGATAGTCAGATTACTGGGCCAGAACTTGTGGTAGACACAACAGAGCGAATTGCTCAGATACGACAACGAATGGCGGCAGCTCGTGACCGTCAGAAAAATCTACGCCGATACGGGCAGGAAACCACTCGAGCTCCAGGTTGGGGAGCGAGTGCTACTCAAAGTTTCACCCTGGAAGGGTGTGGTTCGTCTTGGGAAACGAGGCAAACTTAACCCACGATACGTTGGACCTTTCGAAGTCATTGAGAAAATAGGCAAGGTAGCCTACAAACTGAACTTACCAGCGGAACTCAGTGCAGTTCACAACGTTTTCCACGTGTCAAATCTGAAGAAGTGTATGTCAGATGAGACCCACATAGTTCCTTTGAAGGAGCTCACTATCGATGAACGGTTACGATTCGTCGAGGAACCAGTTGAAATCACGAACCGGGATTTTAAGGTCCTCAAACGTACTAGAATACCTCTCATTCGAGTTCGTTGGAACTCACGTCGCGGCCCAGAGTTCACCTGGGAACGTGAAGATCAGATGAAACAAAAGTATCCCCAACTATTCGCAAACGGTACAACCACTACTGAGGCTGAAGCTACGGAATTTCGGGACGAAATTCCAGATCAACGGGGGGAGGATGTGACACCCCAGGAAAACCAGGCAACTTAACTAGCTTCCTCAGTGAGTACGTACAAAATTTCGGGACGAAATTTCTTTCAACTTGGGGATAATGTGACAACTCGTATTTTCCGAACCTATCTTCGTACCTTGATGTAATGTAAATAGTATGTGACTATGTGAATTGGATAAATTAATGGAATGTTATGTTATTAGATGTTATGTGATTATGTGCTGTGTTTGTAAATATGTATGTGTTATCTCATGAAAGAAAGCGATTGCACAATCCCGAACGCACAAGCCTTTGGGCTTTATTACTCTCGGCCTACACCTCTCTTGTGAGTGAACCGAATGGGCAGCCCAATGGGAGGGTTCGGCCCACTTCCCCATGTCGCATAACACTAGGAGAATGGGTACACTTTTCATTGTTGCAAAACACTTTACACACACACAAACCCTAGCTCTTCCTTCTCTCTAGAACCCGACGACAACACACACACCTACTTCATCGAAGATCTTTCCTTGTTCGGATCACCCTCATCCATTTCTGAACGGTTAGTGTTTGGGTTTATCGACTATATGTTTGATAATGTTTTGATGTGTGTGCTATGACATTTTCTTTTGCATGATGATCTAGGGTTTCGGTTAACATGATTGATTATGATGTTGAATGATAGTGTTCTTGTTAATCGGCTCACATGTATGTTGACTATGATCAATATGAGATTTGATGATTATATGATAACGTATTGTTATGTTAGTATGAATAATATGTGAATGGATTTGTCAACCACTATACATAAATCGGTCCAATCAAAGATCATCCTCTGAATGCTTAATCAAATTGTCGGCCATTGTTGTGTTTCTTGATAATGATAAATTGTTAACATGTGATGGATATGGAAGTCTAGTAGGTTAATGATTGTGTCAGATCCACTAAAGAAGGGTAGGTCCAATAAGCATTAGAATTTTCATAGTTGTTGCTAAGCCTACATGTGATGGTCTGATGACCATGTGAAGTGCATTAATCGATGGGAATGATTATAATTGTATGGGCATTCGGATTATGTTGATAATGGTTGCTTAGTGAAAATTTATTTTATTGAATCTGAAATAACCGATGATGATTGACATATAGTTGTTAATTGTTTATGGTTGAGAATAATTAGAATTCATATGAATTAATTCATTAATTGGTGATTGTTTAAAGTGATCGATTATTGCCAGACTTGAAACAGTTAATTGATTGATTGATTGAATAAATGGAAACCTTGTAATTGATTGCAAGATAAAAGTTATGTAACTGATTGCCATAATATCCGGATAATAAAACTAGTCGCACAAGAGTCCATTCGCACAAGACATCTTAGTCGCACAAGGCTTGCTGGATCGCACAAGGGTACTTGAGTCGCACAAGATTGTTTGTTGTTTGGTTGTTAATTGGGCCGTATGTATATGTATTGGGCTGGGTAACAAGACTGGTCGTACAAGATGCATGAACCGCACAAGATGGACTATTTAATTATATGTTGGGCCGGGTGTATCTCTCAATCACACAAGACA
>CM060437.1:125200541-125210541 GCA_030545235.1 Helianthus tuberosus
AGCTATTGAATAAAAATACAAGGCTCACTCGCTGCCCTAAGCCCTACAGTTCCTTCGCTTACCGCCTAAGATGAATCTATTGCCTCCCCTCCCTCCACGAGTAGATATTTAGTATTGAATAGTGTCAAACCCAATCCCAAGCTGTCAAGAAGAAAAACTCAGGACTAGGAAAGAAAGGCAGAGACAGGGAAAGCTAGGGTGATAGCCCTTTAGATGAGTAATAGGATAGGGAGCACTCCGCTACACTCATTAGGACAACAACCTCCTAACTACTATGAGTTAAGCAACTAATGGACAGACCAGACCGCATAAGACTACTGAAATAGAAAAAGAGAAGGGATTCACGGGCAGTGAAGGCAACCAAGGGAGAGGAATCATTCCATTCAATTCCGAAGCCTAGCGTCTCCTGTAAGACTCTGTCACCTTCATTCTTTTGTTGAGGTTCTGGCACTTCTTCCTCCGGCCCTCTATTTACATAGCGAAGAAAGGCAAAGGCTCTTGCTTGAATGCGTGACTTATGTCTCTTTTTCCATTTATAAAAAGTAAGATGAATCTACACTCCTCGGCCTATAGTAAGTGAATGAGAGGGTATGGGGTTCCGGGTCTTTTTCCAGTCAAAATTGACTAAGAGGCAATCCCCTTTTCCGTGATAATGTGAAAGGACTCAATTCCTTCTTTCTTCCCCAGCGAAATGTTGCAGGAACAGCCTTCCCGCAGTCGCATTAAGGATATTTTTTCTTGAAACTCTTTACTCCTTCACCCGTAGCAAGTACTCATTTCTATTTAGTTGTTTTCTTACTCTATCAGGCTATTGAACCTCGTTTCCCTCTGCATATGGTAATAGAGAGTTAGACAGCTTAGAGAGCTCCTCAAAGGGCTAGTTCTCACTCTGTTTTGGGGACCCCCAAGACTGTCTTTCCCCGTGTTTCCTAGTCTATATAGGTCCAATCTCATCTGCTAGCGCTTCTTCATTGCTTGGTCGGGACACATTCATCGATTTCTTTTCATTCTTCCTGGGCTTGCAAGTGACTTACTTCTTTTGGCCATTCTTGCTGTCTTAAGTCGTCCTCTTTTCTTGAGAAGCTGTTAATTGATTTCGTGCCTGCCCTAAGGCTAAGGGGAGAACTGCATGTCCTACTAGTCAGATAGAAGCCTACCCACCTACCAGCCTACCTTGTTCATATCGAGCCGGACAGGAGAGACTCTCTTTAAAGTGAATAGAAGCAATTCCTTTTATAAGCTTGAAAATAGCCACTGTAAATCAATTCAAATAGATAGGGGAGTTCCGAACCAGCAGCAAACCCTTTCTCGCCTTTTCTAATGTCCTAGACGAAAGCAGTGCAGGTGAAAGCCCAATAGATCCCATATTTTTTATCGCTCCACATAGCTCACGACCCGGCACGAAGAAATCTCTTAGACGGGCGGATGCGAATCTGGATCTATCAACGGAACAATTCCATTCCAGTCGTAGTCTCAATCCCATAATCAATGAAAGTATCCGCCGTGTCTGACCCCCTCTTTCTATCCAGAGTGAGTCAGGCGGCTAAGCCTTTAATCCTGATAAAAGAAAGAGTTTTCCCACCCTTCAAGTATCCATAAATGGAATCGGTTTGAGTGAATTACTTACCGTAGTCAAAGCCAATAGGGAAAGTCAGATCAAGAGAGAGTCTCTTTCCGATTAGTGCATCTCGCACTTCCAATTCATTCCGAGTTAGAAAAAGTCAGTTCCTTCCCTCCCTTTTACTTTTTCTAGGGTAAAGTCCTCTAAAATGGATTACTAGTTCCTTCCTTCCCAATCAATGCTAACTCTATCTTCCTCTCTTGTACTTTAGGAGATTTCCCCAGCCCATAAAGAACTGTAGTTACATACAGCTCTCAAAAGATAAAAAGAGAAAGAGCTATGAGTTCAAGTAAGAAAGTGAAAGTTCAGTCCTCATAGTTTCCCTATCCCACTGCCAAAAAGAAGACATCAACAATCTAGCTCCTCGTACTACTTCTCTCAGTAAATACCATTCTCTTAGTTAGGTAGTAAGTAGATAGACGGATTAGTACTTTTACCCAGGGGTAGCCTTCTTGTCGCCAAAGAAGAATGAGAATTGATAAAGTTTTCTTGGGGTTTTTCGCTTCAATAGCAGAAGCAAAGAAGTCAAATCAATGCAGCTTTCGTGCCCAGCCTAAAAAGATCCTATTCTCTTGCAGCTGGAGCTCTTGATGGCACGTTCAAGCGAGTTTATGAATGAATGAAATCAGTTGAAGGAGCGGCCAAGGACGAAAGCTTTGATTGCGTTCTACTATGGTTGGCTTTTTCCTTGCAAAAAAAAAACTATCTTCTCTTCGTGAACGGTTAAGAATCCTCTTTGTATGCGCGTTATCTCTTGTTTATTCTTCTAGTTTTTGCTTCTTATGCTTTGATGGGTGAGACTCCGTTTCTTCTTAGGTTGTCTGTAAGTGTAGTTCGTGGTTCACGGGTGAGGCTACCTGGATAGGTGGGCAGTTCCTATCGGTGGAGCTAAGACATCTTCGAGAGATATAGTTGTAGCTCATGATGGCACAGGCAAGACAGTTCATGAATGAATGGCGAGTTTTCTATTTACTAGAATATCTTTCCGGAAGCTTCTTTTTAGAATTGATTGCTACCGGTGGTGAAGAAGTTGAATCAACGGCATCGAATGCAAGCTCTGATAAAGTTTTATTTTGATTTATGGACTACAACAACCTAAAGTAGCTAAATAAGTAGTGAAAGTAAGCTCCTGGCTAAAATGAGTCTTGGTTCTACCCACCGGCAATCATTATTCGACCTGATTAAAAGTTTGATTGTAGATTGGCTATTTCGGGGTTCCATGCCCATGGATTGCCTTATTATAGCTTTTTTGATTCGTCGGGTATGCCGGCTAAGAGAATCGCTTCTCGCCTTGCTTGCAAGAGTATAGGCAGTAGATTTTGACCCTATATGAGATAGAACTCTTTCAATTCATGAGAGAAAGTGCTTTAATAGCGATTTCCCTGTTCTAGTGCAAGACGCAAGGATAAGCACGAGCGGATTGGTCTGGCTAAACGTGCAATGCCCCGTAGGGAGATCTAGCTTGTTGGTCTAGTGCTTCCGGGTGCTTGCCAGTTCTGAATGACTTCACTTAGTTTGCATTGTTCTTACAAGAAAGAATCTCTTCTCCGAATCGAATCTACGCATATCGAATTCAATAAAGACTTGAATAGATGCCTTCCTTCAAATATAGTTCATCCCGTTGATGGTATTTACTACATTAAGGCTAGATCCGGACTAATCCTAGCCTATTCTTATGAAGGAAGGTAAGCATGAAGCAACGGCTAGATCCTCACAGTAGGCAGCTTAGCTGTGATTATGAAGCTAGGTGAGAAGCGTTATGCAATAGAGAAGTCAGCTAGTGCACTTAGACAGGTAGTTGATTTCATTAGGGAATTGAATTGCAGGAAGGTCAGCAGGTCAGGTAGTCCTTAGGCCGTTGAGCGAAACTCTTGGCATCCTCCTCTTATGAGGGTATAGGAGTGAAAGAATCATTATAAAACTACGAGGTCGCCCCCACTTCTTAGAGCTCTCTTGCTACCGGTTCCTTAGACTATAGGCAGAAAGGCCGAGGCAGAGCCAGCAATTCTCTAAAAGCAAGGACGATTAGCTACGTTCCAATGAAGCACATTCCAACAATTACCTAGCCCGGTAGGTGGAGGAAAAAGGCGGAGAACATTCTTTAATCAAAGGCGCCAATACCCATATCAAGATTAGACCCATTTCGATCGAGCGGCAACCGCTGCTGCGGTATGGTCAAAGAGTCGAAACTAGTTAACATAGGGCAAGGGTCCTGATGGGCAAGTATAAATAGAAGAAGCAGCTCCTCTCACTGCCCCGTATAGGGTTCTGGGCCTCGTATTGACTATTACTAAGGGAAAGCAACCCCCGGATATTGACCTACCGACAACTTCGAACTCTCACTCTCCTTCAGCTGATTCAGATACCGAATCGTATCTCTTGGAGAGAGGCGCATAAGCTCTCCCTTTGAATCAGGGGGCCTTCCACCACTTCGACTGATGCGGACGTGGTTCTCTCGTCGTGAAATAAATAATGAAAGGTAAGCCACGGGTCAACCCGCGCTCGTTGTTGCCTGTATAGCTTTCTAGAGTAGAGATCTAGCAACGCATTCAAAGCACAGATCATTAGTATTTGATGTATTGTTGGGTTCTGCCGAGTCAAATCTGCTCCGTTTTTTTCCGTTACAGAAAAAAGATCCCTTCCCCACACTTTCAAAAATGATGAAGATGAAGTCCGGGAGGCTGCAGGTACTATGGATCCTCTGACTCCCAATCGGGTTTCCTTCCCAGGTCTCGCTGGTGTTGCCTGTAGGTCGTGATGTGCCTTGAGATGGTCGTCTCCTGCCCCCCCCCCCCCCCGCCGGTGGGGAATCCGCTCCCAGGTCGTCGCTCTGCTGCGTCTGGCCCGTCCTCTAGGCACTTTGGAAGGCTAGGAGTGTGACAACGTACACGCTTCCCTTTTTTTTGGGTAAAGGGTTACCCCGGTGATTCTATATATTCACCACCAAATAAAAACAAGTAGTGTAGAAATCCTACACTAGTTCAATCATGAGACATGCCCCATGAAAGTAAACGAAAAAACAAAATCAAACCAATACATAGGAACCACTAGACTCTAATCTAGCAAACAAAACCAAAAAAAGGGGGGGAGTGGAGATTCCATACAGGGAAACATCAAATAAATTGATAGCCGAAACTGATCAGTTGAAAGGGATGAAGGTTCTCTGGGCGATTTTGGCGACCTTGGCTTCTCGTGAAACCCTAACAGATTCTTGCTCCTCCTATTCTCGATTGATCTTGGTTATCATCTTAGGATTTTCCAATCGATCCTTAGAAGATAATCAGTTGAAATCAGATTAGGATTTTGTATTTAGGGTTTCGTTTTTCTTTGTTTTCTGATTGTCGAAGGGGTGTGCGGCTGCTACTTAGGGTTCGGCAATCCATATTCAGCGGCAATACATATTCAGTTTAGGGTTTCGGCAATTCATCGGCGCTACTTCCTCTTTGTTTTCTGTTTTGCTCTAGGGTGTCGGCATTGTTATCTGTGGCTGTTGTTATGGATGATCAGAATGCAGATAAATCAGACGTTCTTTCGAGGAAGATCAGGAATATCGACGGGAAACTATTTGAGCCAAAACAAACATCCATCATGGCGGCTAGGGTTTCTGAACTGAATAAAAAGGTAACCTTTATGCTACCATTGAATGATGTTGAACACGTTAATGGTCATTCTGATTCTCCTAATCAGCAATATGCTAAGGTTTTTTATAAACGAAAAGTAGCTTTTGTACTTCCATTGAATGATGTTAGTCCTAGCTCTCGAGCTAATTCTCAACATCAATCGTACGCTAATGTTGTGTCAAACAAACAAGCTGATCAGGGTGGTGTTAAGGTGGATTTTGGTTCGAGAACTCAAAATCAAAATCAGAATGTTGATAATTCAGCTAGGAATGCTAATGAGTCGGCTGATCAAGTCCCTAATATTAATTTTCGATCATTAAAGTCGGATGTCTCATTGGATGGAGTGGATGTTGTCCTACAAATCGAATTTGTTCGTCAGGTTAATAACAGGTTACCGAATACTCTTTATGGTTACTTCCTGGGGGATAGAATTGCTTATCCGGTTGTTGAATACTTTGTGAGAACAAATTGGAAGAAACATGGTTTGCAGAAAACTATGATGAACTCGAATGGGTTTTTCTTCTTCAAGTTTGAAGACAGAAAGGGTATGAATAACGTGCTTGAAGGGGGTCCGTGGCTGATTCGTAATAAATCACTTTTTCTCAACACTTGGTCCCCTACAAGTACTCTTAAAAAAGAAGATATTAAAAAGGTTGCGGTTTGGGTTAAATTGCATGAGGTTCCTATAGTGGTGTATACTGATGATGGGTTAAGCATGCTGGCATCTAAAATTGGTTCACCTTTGCGGTTGGATTCGTATACAATTGATATGTGTAGCGAGGCTTGGGGAAGGAGCAGCTATGCTAGGGCTCTCATTGAAATATCGGCTGAACATGACTTTAAAGAGGTTCTAACCATGGCTATTCCCGAGTTGGATGAAGGCAAGTATGTTACTGAGACTATTCGAGTGGAATATGAATGGATTCCTCCAAGATGTGCCCACTGTAATGTGTTTGGACATGACTCTGAGGGATGTCCTAAATGCATCGGTTCGACGTCGCAACCTCCTACAAACAAGCCGAAAGTAGATGAGGATGGTTACACTGAAGTTAGGTCGAAAAAGAGTGCAAAGAAGAGTGGTTTTCAAGTTAATAAACTGAAACCCAAGTTCGAATATCGACCTGTGGATAGAAAGAAAAAGATAGGGAGTTCTCCCTATGTAAATGAGGAGATTCCATACAGGGAAACATCAAAGGGGGGCGTGGTCCAAATGAGGAGTCTGATGAGGATGAGGTAGAGATGGTTTATGATGAAAGCAACGAGTTTATGACGTCGGGCACGCATTCCACGTCTGCTAGGGTAGGGGCAAGCACCTCTCATACAAGGTTCTCCAATGGATAGAGTTTTTTTGGATCGGGCTAGGGGGTTGATTCTGGGGGGGCAACTTCATTTTTGATGATGGTGGATGATGATTTTGTTTATTAGTTTTGTCTTGTCTACTAGTTAGTCATTTTCATGATTGTAGTAGGCTAGGTTGATGTGGTTTTTTTTTTTTGGTTATTTGACATTTTTGCTTACATATATGGGGCCTGTCCTTTATATGAACTAGTGGGGAACTCATCCTCACTACTTGTACTTATTTGGGATTGTTTATAATAGAATCACCGGGGTAACCCTTTACCCAAAAAAAAACCAAAAAAACGATCAACTAATCAGCCACCATCGTCATCACTGTGAACGCTATGGATCTCCCATTCTCCAAGAAGCCCCTGGACGCTAGCAGTATTCTTCAGCTTTACTCCCATCAGTTTGTAACGAACCAATTGAATGATAGTCGCACTAATAGTTTCTGGCGATCTTAACTGATTCTTGAACAACCTAGCATTCCGCTCCTGCCAAATAACATAAGCACTAGCCGCAACTAACACTCTAGCTACAAAATTAGCTGCTGACTTCGACCGCGCCCGAGCTAACAGCCAATCCACAATATCCCCCCATATTGGTTGAACAGAATCCATGCCCACCTTTTGTCTAACCATATGCCAGACTTGGGTAGAGAATTTACATTCAAAAAACACGTGACTATGGGAATCATAATTCTCGTAGCATAACAGGCAACACATCATGTTCATATTTTTCCTGCCCGACAAATCCCAACTCAAGATTTTATCCTGTGTGAGTAACTTACCTCTCATGATTAACCACATCAAGAAAGCATGCCTCGGGATACATTGTGGAAACCAGACAATAGAGCACCAATCAATCTCCGGTTCTGCATAGCGAATCGAATTCCAGACACACTAAGCAGAAATGTCACTAATATCATCACCATCTCGCCACACAACCTTATCAAGTTTATTCGGATCAATGTTCACCTGATCCAGCTGAATAAGAACTGGATAAAGATCCTTCCAAGCCACAGGCCAATTCCAAACCCCATTCGACCATAAATCAGCAACTGTAGCATCCAGCCTGAAACCCGCATACGTGATCGTTCTTGGCGACAAGAAATCACCCAGCGGCCCCAAAGTACACCAGACATCATACCAAGCTGACGTTCTAGCGCCATTACCTAACTCGGACCAAAAATGATTCCTCATTAGCGGTCGAAGATGTAACAGCTTCCGCCAAGACCAGCAGCAGTTTGTTGGGACAGAGCAGCTCCAAAAACTTCTACCTTTTAACCTGTAAGAATGAACCCACTCAACCCACAAAGATTTTCGGTTGGTAACAATACTCCAAATGTGAGAAGTCATGAGAGCTTTATTTAAATCCCCAATGCGTCTAATGCCTAAGCCCCCCTCATACTTCGGAATACAAATAGATTTCCACGAAACCTTCGCCTTTCCTTTATGAAAACCACTATCTTGAGACCATAAAAAATTCTGCATTCTAGCTTCCAAATCATGAACCACCCGGGTAGGCAAAATAAACACAGAAGACCAGTAAATATGCATAGAGGACAAAACTGAGATGATAAGTTGTAACGTGCCTGCAAATGAAAGCAACTTGTTCCTCTAGTGCATGATACGTTTCTCAAGCTTTTCCACTAGAACATTGCAATCTTTATACAAAAGCCACGAAGATATGAGGGGCACTCCCAAGTACCTCACAGACAGCGTGCCTTCCACAAACGGCTTAACGTTCAAAATAGCACTCTTAATATAACTGGGAACATTGCAAAAGAAAACCGTGCTTTTTTGAACACTAGGAACCAACCCCGACATCTTAGAAAAGGTAGCTAGGGAAGACATAATAAACTTAGTCGATGCAATTTCACCTCAAGCAAAAAGGAACAAATCATCTGCGAAACACAGGTTTATAATTTGCTGCCTTTCACACCTATTGTGAAACTTAAACGAAGAGTCAATCCTTAGCGAATGCTGCAAAATGGCTATCAGAATTTCCATAACAAGAGTAAAAAGATATGGGGATAACGGATCCCCTTGCCTTAGACCTCGATTACCCTTGAAAAAACCATGAACATTTCCATTGACACAAACAGAATACGAAGTAGTAGAACACACACCATGATCCAATTCACCATCTTGATATTAAATCCAAACCCAAGAAGAATACTCTTAAGAAACCTCCAATCAACAGTGTCATAGGCTTTTTGTATATCAACTTTAAACGCACAACATGGAGGGCCAGCATTCCTATGGTAATTGTGCATAAGCTCTTGAGTTAACAAAATATTGTCAGAAATTTTCCTTCCTGGCACGAAGGCAGATTGGTTAACACTTACAATAGCATTCAGCGCCCCTTTAATTCTATCTGCAACAATCTTGCTAATGCACTTGTACACAACATTGCAGCAAGCAATAGGCTGATAATCAGTTACAGCCGAAGGAGTGGGGATCTTCGGAACAAGCACAATTAGCGTATGATTCAACTCGCGTAAGAGATTCCCAGTGTCAAAATCAATGATAGCATTAGAGATATCAACCTCGATAATAGGCCAAGCACTCTTGAAAAAAGCAGCTGTGTACCCATCAGGACCAGGAGCTTTATCGATGCCAATAGAAAACATAGCCGCTTTAACCTCCTCTGCAGTCACCGGTCGGATCAAATGCTCAGCAACAGCTGGGTTCAACGTTTTAGAAAATAAATCAGGAGCCGAGCTAAGAGAAATGTCCCCTTGACAACCCAAAAATTTCTCATAATGATCAACAAATGCTTTATGGACCATATCACCTTCAAACACATTCCCACCAGAATCCTGAATGACATCAATGCGGTTGCGATAATTCCTATTCTTCAATGAAGAGTGGAAAAAAGCAGTATTCAGGTCCCCCGCCCTCAACCAATCCACTTTGGACTTCTGTTTCAGAAAACGTTCCTCATCAAGCAAAGCTTCCTGATAACTACTCAAAATACTAGCTTCTTCGGCTCGAAGATCTAAATTTGTGGGGTCCCGATCAATAGATTGCTGGAGAATATCAAGTTTCTCACGAAGGCCTTGGGTTTTTTTATGAAGATTGCCTTGCTTAAAAAGCAAAGCACGAAGAGGCCTTTTAAGAAGCCGAAGCCTTTTTAACAACACAAAACTGGTGCACTCCATTAACTCTAGTATCCCAGGTCTGTTTGACAATCTCTAGAAACGTAGGTTTATGAACCAAGAAATTAGCAAATTTAAAAGAACGGGGCTTCAACTTACCAGCTTCAGGAATTTTTAGAATACACGGACAATGGTCCGAGAGTCTATATGGATGAAACAAAGCAACCTCACACGGGAATAAAGCCACAAACTGGGTATTCCCTAAGACTCGATCTATTTTCTTCAGTAATCCAATGCCCTTCTTGGGGTTTTGGTTCC
>CM060437.1:125218041-125228041 GCA_030545235.1 Helianthus tuberosus
AAGCTAGCCCACTGCACTTTAGCATAGTGCAAGTCTCTCTTAATTACGCATTAGTTTGAAGTGAAACTTCCGTCTATGTAAGAAAAGTCTTAACCTCCCTTACTTTGTGGGCGCACTGACCAAAGACCTACTCCTGCTTAGCGCACGAGACTCACTTTAGCCTTGCTTATTTCACCTTCGGGTACTAGAAGCATATAGTCTATTAGCTCTCTATAGATTCACTCTTTTTCTTAAAAGAAAGATAGAAGGGCAGCTACAGACTCTGTTCCTTATCGCTTCGTTTGCTATCCTACCCTACTTCGCTAGCTAGACTATCGCAAGTCATTTATACCAAAAGACCTGGCCATCGCCAGCCAAGAGGGGGATGAACCTACTTCCACAGACTACTCGCCTTGAACTCCGTCCCCTGAACTTGACTGTTTATGCAACTACAGTGCTATAAAAAAGAAAAATGGCTGGAGACCACATACCAAGAAAGAAAAAGCTAGGGATGAGCTACTTACTGGCTTAGACCTTTGCGTTTCAATATCAACGATTAGAAGAGGTACGAAGTGAGCCACAAACCATATTTCTGATTATGCTCATTCCATTTGACTGCTAATCACAAATGACATTCAATCTTTCTGCGATAAGAAGATAAATGATTTTTTTTTGGTAAAGGGTTTACCCCGGTGATTTTATAATATATCAAAAAACCAAGTAGGAAGCTGAAATACTCCCTAGTTCTCTTAGCGGCATACCACTAAAGAGTGAAACACAAAACAATCAACAAAGAAACAACCAATTACATCAAAAGACAAAACAGAGATTGGTCTTCAATCTTCATTCAAGAAGTCTTCCTTATCCATCTTCCATTCCTCCAAAAAACGCTTAACATTAGTAGTTTGCTTGTACTTGAAGGAAATTAATTTTGTTCTCACAGTGCTGATAATACCATCGGCAATCTGCTCTGGGGGTCTCAACCTGTTGCTGAAAAATCTCGTATTTCTTTCACTCCAAATAGCATAAGCTGCTGCTGCCACAACCAGTCTACTAGCAACAGCATAAACCGATTTCAAATTAGCTGTAGAGACGAGCCTTGAAGCGATATCCTCCCATGATTCTAAAACCGAACCCATGCCTATTTTATACCTCACTTTGCACCACACTAACTTCGAGTAGGAGCATTCGAAGAACAAGTGCTCATGGGTCTCTAACCCTGAATAACATAACAAGCAGCACATCTGACTCATCGAACCCGTGACTGAATGGTTCCACCGTAAAATCCGGTCTTGAGTCCAAAGTTTCTTTTTGAAAATAAGCCAACACATGAATGCATGTTTAGGAATATTAAATGAAGACCAAACAATTTTCGTCGAATCTGTTGGCTGGTCACGGACTCTGATCGATTCCCACACCTCCTTAGACGTAAAAGGAACTAGCTTACCATTCGGATTCATCCATAAAACTTTATCCTGCATAGTAGACAAGCTAAGAGGCCGAAGTTGAAACAATATAGGGTACACACTCCTCCAAGATTCCGGCCACACCCATCGGCCGTCACTAATAGCATCCGCCACTTTAGACTTGATATTAAAACCATATCGAGCCATTTGACGCGGCGTCACAACATTCTGTAAAGGACACTCAGTCGTCCATTTATCGAACCAAAGGGACGTGCTGAGACCATTACCAACCTTGCTCCAGAACTGATCCCGAAAAATATATCTACACTTCATTAATCTTTTCCAGCCCCAGGGCGAACTGGCTTGAACCGGGATATCCCAAATGCTACAGCCACGAAGCCTATGCAATCCGATCCAGGTGGTCCAAAGCGACTTCCTACCGGACAAAATACAGAAAATGTGATAAGCCATCAAAGACTTATTCACATCCGAGATCCGTCGAATGCCCAAACCACCTTCCAATTTTGGAAGACAAACGACCTTCCATGCCACTTTAGCTCTACCCTTCGAACCCGTGCCATATCCCCACAAAAACCATTTCATTTTGCTCTCCAACTCTTTGATGATGCTGACCGGCAAAATAAAAACTGAAGCCCAATACACATGGATAGAAGAGAGCACAGACACCACCAGCTGAAGCCTACCAGCAAAAGAGAGGAACCTGTTCTTCCAATCATTGATACGTTTAGATACCCGCTCCACTAACACTTTGCAATCCTTAATCAGCAGACGCGAAGCAAGCAACGAGACCCCCAAATACTTAATAGGAAGTCTACCCTCCTCAAACGGAACCAAAGCAGCAATCCTGCTCCTAGCCGATGAAGGAACATTACTAAAAAATATAGAACTTTTCGCATTATTAGGAACAAGACCCGAAGCTTCTTCAAACTTTTTCAACGAGCGCATAATATCCTTTACCGAACCCACATCACCCCTAGCAAATAATAAGAGGTCATCGGCAAAACACACGTTAATTATCATTTACTTCTCACACTTATGATGAAAACGAAAAGAAGAATCCAATTCAGCGTTTTTTGTTGAGAATCAGTGTTAAAACTTCCATGACCATGGTGAATAAGTAGGGAGACATTGGATCTCCTTGAAGCAAGCCTCTCTTTCCTTTGAAGTACCCGTGAATGTTGCCATTCACACTAAGCGAAAAAGAAGTGGAAGTGACACACTCCATAATCCAACCTATAAACCTCGGACGAAAACCAAGCCCATGCAAAACATCACGTAAAAATCTCCAATCCACCGTATCATACGCTTTTTGGATATCCACTTTCATAGCACATCTAGGAGGACCCGTTTGTCGATGATAATTATGCATTAGCTCTTGAGTCAACATTATATTGTCCGAAATCCTCCTACCTGGAACAAACGCCGACTGGTTTTCACTTATAAGATTCTTTAAACCTTCAAGAATCCTAGTAGTGATAATCTTACTAATGCCCTTATACACTACATTACAACACGATATTGGCCTGTAGTCGGTGACTACTCCCGGTGTAGAAACCTTTGGGATGAGTGCAAGAAACGTGTGGTTAATCTCCTGAAGCAATCTACCCGATTCAAAAAATCAATAATAGCAGTCGTTACCTCACTTCCAACAATAGTCTAAGCTTGTTTAAAGAATTCAGACGTATAACCATCCGGTCCCGGAGCCTTGTTTTCATTGATAGAAAAAATAGCAGCTTTAACTTCTTCCGGAGACACTAGCCTGCACATAGAATCCGCCACGATAGGATTAAGAGTAACCGAGAATAGATCTTGACTAACTCGGCTGACCATACCCCCATCCGAACCCAAGAACTCTCGAAAATGATTAACCAAAGCCATAGAAACCTCGGCACCTTCATAACTATTCCCAGTCGTGTCTTCGATGACATTAATTTTGTTAATATGATTGCGACATTTCAAGACGTTATGGAAATAAGCTGTATTCGAGTCACCAGCTTCAAGCCACTTTTGTTTAGCTTTTTGTTTCAAGAATCTCTCCTCATCTAAAGTAGCCTCCAAGTACTTCTTAACACAAACTTATTCGGCTTCTTTAATGACCATATTGAACGGGTCAGCGTCCAAACTCTTCTGCAAATTATCCAGCTCTGCCTTCAAATCAGTTACCTTTTTATGAATGTTACCTTGTTTTCTCAGCAACACTCTAAACGAATGCTTAAGGCTCCTAAGCTTTTTGGCAACACGAAACATTGGGACCCCCAACACCTCTACGGCCCATCCATTGCTTACCACTTCCAAAAAGTCTTTTTTATGGGTCAAAAGATTAGTAAATTTAAAAGGTTTAGGTTTATTCTTAGACGCCATATGAATTTTTAATAAAGCAGGGCAATGATCTGAAATACCATTTGGAAGAAACACCGCATAGGCATCCACGAACTTATCCACAAAGCTAATATTCCCCATAATTCTATCCAATTTCCTTCGAATTCCAACACCATTCTTTGGCCGTTGATTCCACGTATAGTGCATTCCATGAGCTCTTATATCAAACACTTTAAGATAATTCACATAGTCATTGAAATCTCTCTTAGCCGCACTCACTTTTGACGAGCCCGTGCACTTGTCTTCTAAATTCAGGTCCACATTAAAATCCCCCATAATAATCCATGGATCCGATTGAACCGATCCTTTATGCATTTTCAACGAGTCCCACAATTGTTTTCTTTCTTGATCATTGTTACTAGCATAAACAAACGAAACATTTATCATAGTTCTATCTTTTTTTAATTGAACTTGAACATGAACGACTTGGTTAGTAGCATGCACAACTAAGACATCCACGGTATCCACATTCCATCCTAAGATAACACGCGTACCTTTGTTACACATACTTCCATTTGAAGTCCAATCCCAATTCCGAAACACATTCTTACACACCTTGTCGAGATTATCCACCTGAACATGCGACTCCAGAATAGCTATAACTTGCAAGTTATTAACATTCCAAGCAGCAAAACTATCCATTAATAACTTCCTGATCAGGTGTGCTTGCACCTGTATTATTCGAGTTCTTTGGTTGATAGTCATTCATAAAATTATACCCCCCACCTTTGGGTCTAGTCTAACCTCATCAGTCTCGGATCCCCATTCATCATTCATATTATTTAGAGCATCAAATGTGTTCGAAGTTCGGATAACCGATTCCTTGGAAGAAGTCGGACCTTTGGATGAACTCGGATTGGAAGAATCCGTTCTATCATTAGTTTTCTTTGGCCTGTATATAAATCGCTGCATGTCCTTCACATTAAACTGCTGTTTTGAACCTTTTTTCCGATTGTTACCACTCTTAAACCCCTGAGCATCAATATTTTCTTTGTCATGA
Organism: Helianthus tuberosus; assembly: GCA_030545235.1. Classification (NCBI taxonomy): domain Eukaryota; kingdom Viridiplantae; phylum Streptophyta; class Magnoliopsida; order Asterales; family Asteraceae; genus Helianthus; species Helianthus tuberosus. The sequence goes on from CM060437.1 coordinate 125,222,827, forward strand.
ACCTCCTCAGTATTGTTGTCGATAACTCTGTTGGGACATTCTTCAATCCCATGCCCAAACACACTACAAGAGTTGCAATGTGGTGGTTTCCATTCGTACTCCACTCTAATGTTACTCTTAAGATATCCACCTTCTTCCACATTTGGAATTGCCACGGTAACACTCTCTTTCAGTTCCTTGTCAGCATCTAACTCAATTATCGCTCTAGCATATCCACTTCTGCCCCACGAGTCTAAGCACATCTTAGTAGTTTCATTGTCAAGTACCTTGGGGGTTCCAACCTTTGAAGCTATCAAACTAAGACCATCCTCCGTATAGGCCGCCAAAGGAACATCATGCATCTTAACCCAAATGGGTACCTTTTTTAGTTCTTCCTTCTTCAGCTCAGTATTTGGTGACCATTGTTTCAAGAAAAGCAGACTGTTTCTAATAAGCCATGGTCCATCCTGCATAACTTGTTCCATTCCATCCTTTGACTTGGATTTAAAAAAGAAGAATCCTTTACCATTCATCATACACTTTTGCAAACCATATTTTTCCCATCTATGGCTAGCAAAATACTCAACAACCGGAAATGCTAACCTTTTCCCAAGAAAATATCCAAATAACACATTATTAAAACGGTCCTGAACCTGTTTAACCGAGGCGATCGGAATAGTAACATCAACGTCAACATCTTCAACGGCTTTAGCATTTTCCATGAATCTGAAATTAACCTTCTGTAATGGTTTGACCGTGGCTAGCTTCTCCGCATACGTCTGCCCTTTCATGCTACTACCACTACCCAGTTTAACTGTTTCGGAATCATGCTACTCAGGACTGACTGGAACGGTGATCTTTGTTAGTTCATCAATTAAGTTGATCAATTTCAGATCAGAACTGGACTGCTGGACAACACCTCTTGACGGAGCAAAGGTGTTTCCTTCAATATTCACTACCCTGCTAGCTATTCCCTGGAATGGTAATGGTGGCTTGAACCGACCATCCTGTACATTGCCCTCATGTTTTTTACGTTCATCCATGTTTTTTTTTTTTTTACGTTCATCCATGTTAGTGATCACAACTCTCTCACTGGCCGAAGCAGCAGCACACCATGCACAAAACTCGAATACCAGACGACACCAAACGAACTTAGACAAAACCCTAAATCTAGCAAAACCCTAACCCTAAAATCATCACGAAATCAAATAGAGCACCCTATCAATCAAGGTTACTGCCTTACCAGTAGGACCGAAAGACCCAATACGCTATTCAATCAGTTCAGACTCTAAGATTAAAGCCGGCGAAAAAGAAAAGAATAAACCCAAGAAAAAATCGAACAGAAAATGTTAACGAGTTCGTTACAAGAGTTTGATGAATCAAATCCTGATTACAGACTGTTATACACCCAAAGTTCGAAGAAATCAAGGATTCATGGAAGGGAAAAATTGCCTGCTAGAGAGAGAGAATTAGGGTTTCTCTGTTTGTTTAATATTTTATTCCATAAGTGTTTTAAGAAGATAAATGATTTCGTTACCATAGATCCAGATAGCATAAGGGAGGGGGAATTCTTTCTTTTTGTATTTTCTATAATCTATAATAAGGTAAAGTGCTCCACCGGTACACCTTTTTGGTCTTCCTTCTGAGCCAGGATCAATACCAAAAAAAGAAAAATGAAAAGCGCTAAACCAGATCGATCTTTCGGCATAGGAAATCAGACTGTCTTTCTTACTTATACTAAGTTAAGGGAAAAAAAAGAACTTTCTCCGCGATTCATTGCTTACTTAGCCTTCTCAGTTTAGCATTCTATCAAAAAATCTTCTTTCTCAGGGTCAATCTAGTCCTCTTTGAATTGATCTCGTACTCTAGTAGAGAAATGGAAGCCTTTTTCTAGAAAAGATGAAGACAGGGAATCGGAACTAAATCATTCTTTCTTTGTCGACTATGGACTTTGACGACTCTAGCTTCATCTTAGGGAAAGTCAAAAGAAAAGCATCATTCACATCTTACAGTAATTTCTTAGGGACTCTAGATCATAGACTGGGATCACTCGAGATCGATGGCTATGCACTCGCCCGAATGCAAACATTGGCTTGTTAGATTTTCCTTTGAGCGAGCCGTTGACTACTATTTATTTGTTGTTGCCTGTTTGGGCTTGGTCTATGAGCTGGCTGTTTTCTTTTTGGTTGTGTTGTGGGATGTTGTTCTTTGTTTTTTTTCCTAGTCTTGGTATGCCAAGTCTAGCCTAGTGTGTCACTCTGGCACACTTGTGTACTTATTTATTGATTTATAATATTCACCGGGGTAACCCTTTACCCAAAAAAAAAGAAAATAAGAAAACAGGCATTGAGAAGGGTAGTTCGGGCAACGATCTGGTTTTTTGCTATTGGCACAAGTAGGTCCCTACTATCTAAGAACACTAGCAATGAGATCTCATCTCTCTGACTTAGGTTCGGAAGCTTGTCGCAAAGAAGAGAGGGAAAGAGCGGAAAAGCGGGTTTTACGTCAACAGTTCTTCCTTGTTCCGACAAAGAGTGTGTTTCCTTATTATTTTTTAGCTTTGAGCTTGGTTCAGATTGGACACGTCCTCACTCGTTCTTTTTTCAAGATCTTTGAGCCTCTTAAGGATGTCGTAGGGATTCTTCTAACAGATCTGTCCCTGTGCTAATAGACCCACTCCAATCCCGGGAACCTTACCTGAGCTACTAAAATCTTGGAAATCGACTAGCCTTACTTCTTTCGGGGATCCATCCCTCTTGACTATATAGGTAGGGGCTTAGCTGCTCCTAGTCAGATAAAAGTTCTATGCTGGGGCTCTCGGCAACCCCGAACTACTAAAAACCTGGCCCTTTGATGTGCTTGCCCAGCCTCTTCCACTAGAAAGAGCTTCTACTCTTAAGGCTTCTTGCCAGTAGTGAGAAAAGATAACTAGATCAATGTCTTCCGTCTTCGACTGCTATAACCTTCAAGGAAGATGCAAAAGGCAGAACAGATGATAAGACGATGCATCTTTTCATCTTCTCGTCAGGATCTATATAAGGGATCGAATGCATTATAACTCCATCTATCTAGCGCTCTCAAGCTGAGGTAACTCGAAGCTGGGAATGGCTCCTGCCTAGCTTCCTTCCAGTGATTAGAGTCTTCTGTTTGCAGATTTGAATCGGCTATGAGTGCCTTTACCCTTCTATAAGAAGCCATAGGACTATGCTATGAGGGAGGAACCCTTTCTTCTAATGCTTCTTCCATACTCTTCTAGTATTGGTTTCATGCCGTATTTCACTCAACCAGCCTCAAGTTTTTATTTACATTCCTTCTTCCGGTTATATCCTCTTTGATATGTCCTTCAAGTATAGGGGAGTAAGTAAGGTTTTCATTCCTTCCTTTCAATGCTTCCTTCAGGTATAGGGGAAAGCTCTAAGAGGAAGAATTCTAAATCCTATTACATCTATAAGATAGAGAGGTAAAGTCCTTCCTAGGAGAGTGAGGCAACGAAGGCTGGAAGTAAGAACTCTAAACTTTCTCTTTAGGTATCCCCCCTCCGTACCCTGTGTGAAGGAGCTATAGAATCAGTCCTAGCTATCTAATAATAACAGATGGGATCACAGAGAGTAGCCAACCCAGTCCAGTAGCACAGTCATACAAGCCAACGGTTGCGAACTTTCTTTCAAATAAGATCTGTCCCAGCTGGAATTATTCTTTAAACCACCTTCTCTTGATGTAGAAAAATCCCCTTTATTTGAGGGTAATACAGAATTAGCACTATCTTATCCAATGGGGGGGATATTTCACGGTCCTCCCAACCGCCAAGGTGATCCCACCTCGCAGACCGCCACCCAGCAAGCATGAGTCTGGGGGTAAATCCGCTACCGTAGGGGCATTGGGAACGAGCAAGACTCGAACCCGCCACCTCCGGGTTAGAATGCGGGCTGGTGGCCATTGGGCTGACACGGAAACTTTAGAGTTCATCCTTTAGCTGTCCAGGCAGTGCAGTACTTCCTCTCGAGATATTGGTGTATAGATCCTTCCCAGTCGGACAAGGAGCCTGTGTTACTAATTGGCTTGATAGTTCAAGTAGTAAAGGAGGTCTGTGGTAGTCAAGTATGTCTGTGGCTAGAGGAGAAAAGCAATGAATCTTAGTACCCTGTAAGCGTGAAGTCAGGCTTTTCTAACTCCTAGTCAGCTAGTAGAAGGATAAAGACTAAAGAAAGTTAGTTTACATGAAGCAAGCTCTCCATGCAAGCTATTCTAGCAAGTCTTCTATGGAGGAGGAGTAGCACTAGGCAAGTAACTTATTTCACTAGTTGAGATACATAGATTACTCAAGGTTGTACGAGCTGTAATAGTAGTTGAAAGGACCTTTGAATACACATTGGACCTTAGAAATCACAATCTTAATGGGCATATACCAGAGAATATTGCCGACTTGGCTCAACTACAATGCCTAGTTCTTTCTCATAATAATCTATCCGGGTCGATTCCTTCCAAGTCATCTTTGTCTTTTTCTCAGGTTAATATACCTGATCTGAGCTACGCTCAACATCATGGAGTTTTTGATCTGTCTTACAATAGGTTGTCTGGGACCATACCTGGGGAACTGTGTGGTCATGGTAGATCTTTTGATAAGCAATAACATGCTTTCTGGATCAATTCCAAGATCACTCTCTCGCCTGACAAATCTTACAACGTTGGATTTATCTGGGAATTTGCTTACTGGTCTCATTCCTCCGGAGTTTGGCGATTCGCTTAAGCTTCAAGGCTTGTATCTGGGAAAGAATTAGCTTTCTGGCACCATCCCTGAAAGGTTGGGGCGTTTGAGCAGTTTGGTAAAGCTGAACTTTACTAGTAATAAGAATTTATCTGGTCCAGTACCAACAAGTTTTGGGAACTTGAAAGGGCTGACTCATTTAGATTTGAGTTCTAATGAGCTCAGTGGTGAGCTTCCTTCATAGCCTTCATAGATAGAGTAGAGAGAAATGGGAGTAAGCCTTTGGTATTCTGTTCTTATTGCTTAGTTCCTGTCTATCTCTATCTATCAAAATAGACCCTCTTTTAAACGGAAAAAGATTAGTCCATATAACTAGATCGCAAAATTCACATACATGAAGGGGTGAGGCTTGAGTCTACTTTCTATTACAAAAGTAGAGTAGAAAGAAGACACACTACTCAATTCGAAGGCGACACGCCTTGTTGCCTTTACAAGGATTTCCCTTCTTTGCTTCTTTTGTTTGAAATAGGA